>WNWU01000017.1:366489-463353 GCA_012654045.1 Ptyas mucosa | reverse complement strand
ATCTATCTATCTATCTATCTATCTATCTATCTATCTATCTATCTATCTTTCATCTATCTAGTGTATCTATCCGCATAAAGCTTTCCAGAGCCATTGAAAACAATACTGTGGATAATTAACATGGAGAGTCCCAAACAGAGAGGTTTTTGTTTTCCAGCCTTAAACTTCCATTGCTGTATTGCTACCTAATTATCAAAGTTTTTTTTTTCTTCCTAGCATTTTCCCACAAGTGTAGGGTCTAGTTCCCCACCCCCATCCCCGGATTAACTGATGTTGTCGGGTGAGAGAGAATGGCTTGAAGTCACCTACCTGGCTTTCCTGTGTAAAATGGAACTAGAACTCACAATCTCCTGGTTTCTAGCCTGGAGAAACCTGGTGCCCTAACCACAAGGAATATTTTAGCACATTTTAAATTTCTGTTTACATTTCTGTTGGTCAACAAGAGTCCAATCAGTTCCTGTATTTTGCATACAGCTAACCAAACCATTGCATACCAGTTGTGAACTTTATAATACTATAATATTCTGGGGGAAAGCTATGGAAAAATAATCCTTTTCAACTCCCAGATATTCATACCCTATTGCATTATTTGTCTCTCTGCTAAGTACAACAACTCGATGAATTCATGAGAACGCTTTATCACATTAGCAGAAAATAAAGTGACACAATATGTAAAACCCATACTGAAT
The DNA here is from genome assembly GCA_012654045.1 of Ptyas mucosa. Lineage (NCBI taxonomy): Eukaryota > Metazoa > Chordata > Lepidosauria > Squamata > Colubridae > Ptyas > Ptyas mucosa. The sequence goes on along the minus strand of WNWU01000017.1, from coordinate 462,664 downwards.
ATGAATACACAACACCAGGCTTATTTCCGGTTCTTCTACTCAAGGGTTTCCAGTTGATTGTGAAACTTTCCATTTTTGAGCTTCTTAAATAAGTGCTTCAGAAATTAAATAGACTTATAGCAGTAAAACCACTGCTGTAGATAGATTTATACCACTATGTATAAATTGAACTAGCTAAAAAATCAATCAGATCCTTAGTAATATATTAGAGACCTTCTTATAATCAAAAATGATAAATCTTAGTTGTTAATTACCCTAGGTTCAACTTCAAAATGTTATTAAACCTTTGATACCTAGTGAAGTGACAAACATATTTCTGAATGTAATATTTCAGATCCCATTGAGAACATGCATGGCTGAATAAAGTCAAACATTAATTTCTGAGTGCAAAAAAATCCCCTCCTAAAAAAGGAAAAGAAACCCACCCACCCCCCAATTTCAGCCTTCCAGGCATGTTCCCTCACCCACTGCCCCTTTCCTATCAAGAGGGCTTGGGATCAATATGCTACTGGCTGATTGGCACATCCTTTCATTGCATTTATTGTAAGTTGAGGATGATGAAGGAAGTGAAGAACAACAAAAAGAGACAATTCAGTTAAAGGGCCTAAGGGAGGAAGGGATATAATTACTTTACTAACAAAAACACTAACTAATACCAAAGAAAAGGCAAAACTATTCAACTGAAGACTTGTGGCTCAGTCTTCTCTAAAAGTGGGATATGTGTTCCACCAGGCAATAACGAGGAGCAAAACTAAGGGGGGTGGAGTAAAGCTTGAGGTTGATTCAAACATGATCCATGTCTACTGAATTTGAGCAAGTTCAGCTCTCTAAGGCAGATAAATTGCATGCCTGAGGTACTGAAGGAACTTGGAGGCATTTCAAATCAGCTTTTATCTTTGGGAAATTCTCAAGAGTCAGTGAAATCCCTTTCAAAAAGAAGGACCAAGGGAACTACAGACCAAACTGACAACAGAACCTGAAACAGATCGCACAGAAATTTGCAAGCACTTTGAAAACAATGCAGCACTTACAAGAATAAAGGTGGCTTTCTCCCTCTGTAAGAGGTATGAAACTGATTGTGCCATGCCTTGTGGAACTAAATTTCACATCACATGCTGTAGAACTACATGTTATTATGGTAAGGGTTTGCAGCATTCCTCATTTCAGCCCTGAGGATGTGCATGAGGAGCAAATAATATGCCCCTGAATCAGGGGTGATATGCTCCCGGTTCGGACTGGATCACCCGATCCGGTAGCGATGGAGGCGGGCGGTTCGGAGAACCGGTAGCAAAAATCCCTGCCCCCCCCATGCCCAGCTGAGCCGCGCGATCACCAGAGGCTTTTTTTTTTAAAGCATGTTTTCTACAACCTCTTTGGCTGAAAAAATGCTTTTAAAAGTAAAAAAAAAAGCCTCTGATGATCGCACGGCTCAGCTGGAATAGTCAAAGTCTTTTAAAAGCATTTTTTCTACAACATCTTTGGCCAAAGAGGTAGTAGAAAAAATGCTTTTAAAAGCCTGTGATGATCCAAGCTGAGTTGCCTGATCAGCAGAGGCTTTTTTTCTTTTAAAACCATTTTTTCTACAACCTCTTCGGCTGAAGAGGTTGTTTAAAAAATGCTTTTAAAAGCCTCCGATGATCCCAGCTGAGTTGCCTGATCGGCAGAGCCTTTTAAAAGAAAAAAAGCCTCTGCCGATCAGGCAACTCAGCTGGGATCGTCGGAGCCTTTTGAAAGCATTTTTTTACAATCTCTTCGCCGAAGAGGTTGTAGAAAAAATGGTTTTAAAAGTTTTTTTTAATAGCCACGCCTACCCAGTCACATTACCCCACCACCAAGCCACGCCCACAAAACCAGTAGTAACAAATTTTAGATTTCATCACTGCCCTGAATATTAGCATCTGGTAGCAAAATCAAGAGAGAAGTTTTACATTTGTGTCTTGCAGAAGGATTCTGGATCACCATCAGGATTTCATGGGGGCTTCAGTATAGGTGATAATACCTGATTAACTTCATTTGATCGCAAAAAGCTAAGTAGGGTTGGATGGGAGATTACCAGAACCAGAAATCCCAGAATGAAGTTAACTGCAATTGCAAACCATTTATTAGAAACTGAGCTTGACCTGCTTTCCAGGGATCTGGTATTACAAAGTTCTCCTTTATAATATATTTAAGGATAATTGTAAGACCTGGGGATGTGGATTAACCTCCATTTTTATCTCCACAGTTCTGTGAAATACCCTGCCAGGGAGACAGTGACTGGCCATTGTCATTCAGTGAGTTTCCATAGCTGAGGGTAGTCTTGAACCTATATCTTTCCAGTTCTAGTCCAAAACTTAGTGACACTGCATAAATTCTCAAAAATGATATTCACTTTGAATCAGAAAAAGAATGAAAACTAATCAATGAAAGTTTATTTTATAGTTGCATCACAGAGAACTTGAAGGAAAAGGTTTTTTTTCCTTCAACTCATTTTAAAAATTTATTGATTTCCTAGTCTGGCTTAATCAGATTTAGACAAAGTTTCTGTAGAAGTATTGGATGCAGCTTCTATCATTCTCTCATCACTACCAGACATGTTTGCTAAGGCTAGTACAATAATATCCTTGTGTTGCTCATCCCTTGTCTTCCAATCAAAAGCTGAGGTTGATACCCCTTTCACTTCAGTGCCCAGAGAAAACACCTCAGATTGTCTGTTCCTAGATCCATTCCTATATATTGGACTGGATTGCCTGCAATGATCCTGAAAGAAAAGATCCTTGTAATTTCCGTGTGTTTCTGTCAAGGCACCAGAATCTTACATTGGAGTTTGTAAAAGCTTCCAATGCATCAAATGAATTCACAATGGCAAGTTCTAAATAACCTGCCCAGTTGATGGCTGGAGAAAATAGAAGAGCAGGGCAAAATATAAACTGCTTTTTACTGGACACCAGATTATATACCTGAGGGTTCAACAATTTTTTTTCAATGAAATATGTAGGTCATAAAAGACTGCCATTATGTTGACTTCCCATGATGAAAGTTATTACACTTCAATAAAATTTCTGAAAGCTCTAAAACTTACCAGTGTTCAGATTGTAAACATGTTAAAAGTTGCATTTTCTTTTTATGGAAAACAACAAATACAAGCCCAAATCTTTCCATTTAATGTTCTGGCTTCTTGTGGATAGCTGGCAGCAATGCTCAAAAAAGCCATTTCAAAAATACAATTAAGTTCTTCACACCACTCTGAAGTCTTTGTCAAACAATATAAGAAAAGGACAATTGGGCCAATTCCCCTAATACTTTCTCCACCCCTGTTTTTTTTTTTTTAAATAAGCTCTTCCATCACACCTTATATTTCTGCTCTTTTGGAGCCAAATTCAACCCAAGGGAATCTGAGATTCTCTTCTGTTTCTCTTCAGGTCCTGGAAGGTGATTTTATTTATTTTTTAAAAAGTCTCTCTAACAAGAAATAGGCCTAATTCAATGGGCATGCCTGCGAAAAACATCAAGCATATAATTTAAATAACGGTCAGGACTGTTTTATAATGTGAATAAAATAATGACATTAAAACTAAAACTTCATGTCTCCAGAAAATTAGCTAGGAACATTGGCCTTTAACACAAAAGCTCAACTCTACTTCCTCCTGCACCAGAGGTGGTATTCAGCAGGTTCTGACCAGTTCTGGAGAACCAGTAGTGGAAATTTTGAGTTCGGAGAACCGGTAAATACCACCTCTGACTGGCCCAGCCCCCATCTATTCTCTGCCTCCTGAGTCCCAGCTGGTCGGGAGGAAATGGGGATTTTGCAGTAACCTTTTCCCTGGAATGGGGTGAGAATGGAGATTTTACAGTATCCTTCCCCTGCCACACTCACCAAGCCATGCCATGCCCACCAATCCATGCCCACAGAACCGGTAGTAAAAATGTTTGAATCCCATCACTGCCCTGCACTGTTGCCATTTATTAGACCTAAGATAATTAGGCTGTTGTTCTTTTTAGCCTTGTTACTTCTTTTTACAAATCAGTGTTTTATTTTGATATGTAGACAAAGGCAAACAACAAAATTAGTGATTCTGTAATAAAAGGGGAAAAAGAAGGGATATCAATTTTTCTGGATGCAGCCAAGTACACTTTCCTGCAATATAGAAATTTATTTCTTCTGGAATAAGCCCTGTGACTTGAAAATATTTTGCAGGTTAAAAATTGAGAACTGGAGCTCCTGAATAAAATAATAAAATAAAATAAAAGCAGGAGACGAATGACAAAAGATTGATGAATGTAGAATAAATAAATAAGTTTCTTGTTGTAATCATAAGTTCTAAGAAAAGAAAACAATTGAAAGATACATGGAGAAACAAATAAGCAAAAGATCAGGTTCAAGCATCATACTTAAGATTTTTTTAATCATGGCCAATTGAGTAAGTTGCATACAGTAATCACTTTTTAAATATACAAAGCTATACAGATAATCCTCAATTTACAACACTTCATTTAGTAACCATTCAAAGATAAAACAGCATTGAAAAAAATGACTTATGACATCTTTTCACAGTTACAACCTTTGCAGCATCCTATGATCATGTGATCAAAATTAAGATACTTAGCAATTGGTTCATATTTTTGACAGTTGCTATGTCTCAGGATAATGTGATCACCTTTTGCGACCTTCTGACAAGCAAAGTCAATGGAAAAACCAGATTCACTTAACAATCCAGGTTACTAATTTATCAATTTAAGTGATTCACTTAACAACTAGGCTATAAAATGGGGCAAAACTCACTTAATAAATGTCTCAACAACGTAATTTTTGGGCTCAGTTGTGAACATAAGTCACATAATGGTTTAGTGCAGAGTAAATGTGGAAGATAGCTAATCAACTGATAAATATTTTGAGTACTCAGTGTAACACAATTCTATTCAGTGTTAATATTTGTAAATAAACACAATTATTTAAAATATCATGGTGCTTTACATCCTTTCTTCAGAAGAAAGTGAAATCAAATTAGTACTTCCTGGAACTTCTTGTTATAGACAGAAATGCACATAACACTATTTTAAAGACTTATTCCATATTTATCTCTTTTTTTAGTGAAGGAGAAAATGGAACATATATTTTTGGGGGGAATTTTATTAGAATTTGGGGGTCTGGAAAAAATTGTAATGAAAAACTCCTTTACTCTTTTATTAAAAGGTGGTTGATAAAGAAAAGGATATTTTGAGTGTACTGCAATTAAATTATTTTGTGGCTACACAGAGAACTTATTAGTGCCCAGCGGTTAGTGCAACATTAGTTATCATTGCTCAGTAGTCAGAGCAAAATAGTTTCTTAGTGTTTGGCAGCAGAATAGAATAGAATAGAATAGAATAGAACAGGGGTGTCAAACTGGCAGCCCGCAGGCCGGATGCGTCATGCACAGGGCACAGCACCCCAGCTCCACGAAGGGGGAAAAGTCACAAAATGTCATGTGACAGCAGTGTGACACCGTGAGTTTGACATTTGTGGAATAGAATATTCTTTATTGGCCAAGTGTGATTGCATACATACAAGGAATTTGTCTCCGGTGCATAAGCTCTCAGTATACAGTAGCAATAAGTGATAAATCATTATCATAATCATAAAATACAGTCATCATAAATCATAAGCTACAAAGTCAGTGATGGTCATAGGATGCTAAATAAGCAAATAACATAAATCATAATAGGATACTAAATAAAGGCAATCAACATAAATCATGAGATACAAACAACAAAGTTGTAGTCTCAAAAGAAGCTAAGGAAATAGATAGTAGGAAAGATGAAAAGATGAGAAGATAATACAGCTCTGCTAGGTGGTTTGATGTCCTAAGGCATAGACAGTGTTATGGGAATTAGTTGTATAGCAGAGTGAGAGCATGGTGGGGGGGGAGGGGAACTGTCTATGTGTCTGGTTGTTTCGGCATGCAATGCCCTGTAGCATTGTCTTGAGAGAAGTTGAAACAGCTTATGTCTAGGATGTGAGGGATCTGTAGATATTTTCACAGCCCTTTTTCTGGCTCGTGGAGTATACAGGTCCTCAATGGAAGGCAGGCTGGTTGCAATTATTTTTATTGCAGTCCTAACAATCTGTTGAAGTCTATGTCTGTTTAGTTTGGTTGCTGTGCCAAATCAGACAGTTACAGTGGTGCAAATGACAGACTCATTTGCACCTCTTATTTTCTATTATGGCGGTAACTGCTTCAGCATCATGGGAGTTAAAAAGTCAATCAAAATAAAGGTCAGTTATCTCTTGTTGCCTTACTGCTCTGCTCACCAAAAGTGTCATAGACTTTATGGCATTGTCAGCCTTCTGTTGTTTTCCTATAATAGATTGCCTCAGCTGAAAAATTGAGAAGTTGCATGCGCTGCTTTTCTCCCAACTTGCCAATTGGAACTGGAGAATTAAGGAAATTCTCCACATGCAAAGAAAAATCAAAAAGGGTGGGGGGAGAGGAATGAGAAAAGCAAAGTCATATTGCAAAGGCAAACAGAAAGTGCCTTGTTGCCTTTGCAATAGGCCACAAGAGTTGTGAGGCAGACAAATAACAGGATATGGCAGGTAAAATAAATAGAAAGAGACTAGTCTTAAGGAGTTTCCATGACTCACTGCTGGGCTACAGTCACTACAGCAGCACACAATAATGATTCAAAACGATGCAAGGGAAATGGATGGAAAAGAAAGAAAAAAAGGAGGATAAAAGCTTTGGAGAGCTGAGGAGACAGGGAAATGGATGGGGTGGAATGATGTCATGGAGAGATACCTTTCTTGGCTAGACATGTGGAAAATTGAGGCGCATGCAGCTTATAGTTCTGTTTATGATCCTCTGCCAGTAAGGACTTGTTTACAGCAGAGAGGGTTAAGAAAAGATGACAGCTGATCCTTAATGTGATGGGTTATTTTTTATTTTTTTTTTCAAAGCAAGACTGGATAGGCCTGGCAACACACCGGATTGACAGAAACAGAGTCATAAAAAGTATTGCGCTTCAGAATAATAGGGAAGTAAAAAGGGCAGATTGTTCTCAATGTAAAGCAATCTGCAACTGAACAGAGTCTAGGTTTGGAAACAAATTTGGTGAACTGAAATAGTAAAGGCCATTTTGAACTGCAATCCAAGCCGTTGTCTCAGCTGACTTCTTCTTTCATCTGAGGATCAGAGTACATCTTTTAAAGACAAAGATGAGGAGATATTCCTCACAGCAGCAGAAGCCTACTACCCAAAGAATAGAAATATGGGGACGTTGCCTAACTTTGTTTTTTTTTTTTTTTTAAAAAAAGGGCATTCCATGCAAACTACTTGACATATGGCAGAGGACTGCAAAGGTTTTCACTTTTCAGCTGGCCTCCAGATGGCATCAATTTCCTATTCGCTAACCTATCATGAGGGAAGCAGAACAGCCTCCTGAAATGAATTCCTTTTTAAGAGAGAGAGGGGGGGAGAGAGGGAGAGGGAGAGGGAGAGAGAGAGCGAGAGAGCGAGAGATTGATTTTCATTTGTCCCCAGGAGCCAATGTCAGAGCAATTATTAGTTTCAATACTACATCAGTGCCTGAAGTTAAACAAGCATATACTTTCGATGAAACATGTGTCTCTGTAGCAATGCAAGAATATTTTGCTCAGTAAGGACTTGAGGGGATGAACAGCTGATAAAGTTTCCCATAATTTACTGACAGTGATTAAGATAAGCAGTATATCTTTAGAAGCAAGTGTAAAGGATATACATAGGAAGGGAGGAAGAACAGAGTCATCCTTACAGGAGTCATAAGTAACATGAGTAGCTCCCCCCGCCCGAGTTAAATGAGGTCGAGGCTAGAGACTGTATGTGGGGGAATCCTTCCTTTTTAATTTTAAAAATGATGCTGTTTGTATGGTTACTGTAGCCATGATTTAAGAAGAGTGCTAATTTTAAAAATTAGAAATTTCAAGTTTCATAGCTTAAAATGCGAGTGGGGGTGGGGGCTTATGGCCGTCTAGATCTTAAACTACAACTTCCAGCATCCATCCTTGCTACCTTAAGCTGTCGAGAATTGTAGTTCAGTAATGGCTGAAAACCCATAGGTCAGTGATGGCTAACCTTTTTGCCATCGCATGCCAAAAGCGGGGGAAGCATGGTGGGGTCACACGCACACGTGCCCACATCATAATTCTATGCACCCCGCCCCCACGTGCTCACCCAGCTGTTGGCACGTGATGGCACAGTGGGCCCGGTAGGCCTGTTTTTTGCTCTCTCCAGGCTTCAGAGCCTTTCTAGGAGCCTGGGGAGGGCAAAAACGACCTACCTCACCCCCCCAAAGGCTCTCCGGAGGCTGGAAACAGTGTGTTTCCTGATTTCTGGTGGGCCCAGAAGGCCCGAAAATCAGCTGGCTGGTGCACACATGCGTGCCAGAGCTGAGCTCGCCTTCCCACCAATATGGCTCTGTGTGCCACCTGTGGCACCCGTGCCATAGGTTCGCCATCATGGCCATAGGTTATCCAGTCAACAGATTTTGTGTCAGGTAAGGCATTTTCCTTAAATAAAATCTTTCTAGGTCAATAAAGGAAGCCACAGTACAAAGGCATATAGATTCATACATAAATGCCCTATACAATACTCGTTTCAGCTTTTCTAAAACAGATTGGCCATCTCTTTTGGAGAAATATCTATCATTCACTGAAATGTCTATTTTCAATTTGTTCAATGGTTCAAAACATTCATTTAAAAAAAACCAGACTATTTAATGCATAATTGCAGCTATGTCAGATATGCTTGCATCCAGTACTGCCTGATGCTGATGAATCTTGTTTCTTAAAAGTTTAGTTTTAAAACAGAATTAAATTAATCTGATTTGACCATATCTACTAAAAGGTTAAATTCAAAGGATAAATAATTTATAAGGATGTTGCATCCTGTACATGGTGCTCTATTTATCTAAAACTGTTGGCAGTTACAATACTGATTTTTTCAATAGATTTTTTAAAGAATACTATAGATGTTCCATATGATAACTTTAATATCCTTTCCTGAGCCAATATTTTAATACGTCATATTTTCACGCCGGGGTCAAATAAGAGAGATGCTAAATATGTGCACACAATTAGAGTAACCAGTCTTGCTATGTAATAGCAGCCAAAGCAGTTTTGCTGCCAGTGGCAGAAAGTGAAATTTAAACTCAACCTGCCAACAAGAATTACTTTCATATCTGGGAAGCCTCTATCAGGATCACTGGGTGATTTAGTAACCCTCACCCACTCACTTTCCCAAGAGTGACAAGTGTTATCAGCCCAAGGAAGAAGATGAACTGCCATTCATTTTGTTACAGACTTCTGGGGATTTGACTTCAGAAGCAGCTATTATTGTTTGTGAATATAGGCAAAATATTATTTAGTAATTAAGTAGTGGAATGTCCCATTGAAAAGAAAAATGCCATTAATATAATTGGATGCAAAGTATAAGCTTAGCCCAATTATCAGTGAATGCTAGCAAACAGACACTGATTGTATTTGGAGTGCTTGAGAAATATCAAAGGCTAGAAAAAAACCTGACTTCTACCTAAAGTCATTTGAAGAGAAGGAATTGTTAGAAGAAAAATCTGGTCCAGTTCCAATCTGGGAGAAAGGAACTGGAAATAAAATGGAGGCTGATTGGAAAGAAGAACTGTTTATTGATGAGCAGAACCACAGTATGCAGTTCTGGGACAGCTGACAGATTGGTTTGATGAGTACATGGATTTTTATAGGGTTCTGAGATGCTGCAGGGGCTTGTGCAATGTACCACAACCTGGTGTCTTTTGCTATTCTAATGGTGGTGGGTTAATCCTATTACATCCTAAAAGTCATGTCCTATTCTTAGAATTTGGGAGGGGGAGTCTAAATTCTTAATCCCTTGAAGGACTTGAAGGTGTTTTGTTTGTGAATAGGCTGGCCTGGATTTCTTAATGGGCACAAAATACCCATCTCTAAAGACTTCAGGCATCTGCTGGAGGCTGTTGGGGCTGTTTTCTGGCTCTTTTAATATCCCCCAAAATATTTCATTCTTCTAGGAGGGGACGGGCAGGCTTCCCACAGAAGCACCCTGGGAAGTGGGGAGAGATAGAAATATCATTTAATCCTTACACCCAGAAAGTCGGTTAACAAAAGGCCAGGATAGAAATAGGTACACAAGCAGCATGTAAAGATCCTTTTCTTCATCTTTCTCCAACCATTTATTTATTTGATTTCTATAGCCATCCATCTCAACAAAATGACTCTGTCCTAATATTTATATTGCATTGATTATTATGTTATATCATATTATATCATATCATGTTATAAATCAAATTTTGAAACCTCCCACCTCCCTCACAGAGGGACACTGGGCAATGTACAAATAAAGTATTGAAACATATAAAATTTTAAAAGGCAAGAATGAATTAAAAACCATTGTTAAAAGTTCATTAAAAGATGAGGGGAGGGCTTTCAGGGTGCTAACCAGTCCCATGGCTGTGTGCTCTACTGTGCACCCCAAGCAAAGCTGCAGTGGTTGAATCAGAGGTGGATTTCAGCAGGTTCTGACCAATTCTGGAAAACTGGTAGCAGAAATTTTGAATAGTTCGGAGAAACAGTAGTAAAAATTCTGACTGGCCCCGCCCCCATCTATTCTATGTCTCCAGAGTCCCAGCTGATCGGGAGGAAATGGGGATTTTGCAGTAACCTTCCCCTGGATTGGGGATGGAATGGAGATTTTACAGTATCCTTCCTCTGGAGTGGGGTGGGAATGGAGATTTTACAGTATCCTTCCCCTGCCACGCCCACCAAGCCATGCCACATCCACCAACCCACGTCCACAGAACAGGTAGTAAAAAAAATTGAAACCCACCACTGGGTTGAATAGAATCATAGGTGCAAAGAGATGATTTCATCTGCAACATTTGCCCTCTTCTTCCAGGCCTGGAGAACTTTAGAGGACAAGGAACAATGATAACTCCTCCCCCTCCTTCTCCTGCTCTTTTGTTCATCTTGTCTGAAAAGTGAGCCAGCAGAAGAAGACAGGAGACCAAAATTGTCACCTGTTCACTTCAACATTTCACTCTGAACAGTGGCAGAGAATTGGTTCCTTACCTGTCCCTTACTGCAAACTTGGCGAAGTCAACAGGTAAGCTGGGCATCCATCCCTCCATCCATCTCTCTCTCCATCCCTCCATCCCTCTGTCCTGCAACATGTAGAAAAGAAGATATAGAAAGCCTGAAGGAATCAGGTGTCAGAAATAGAAGTGGGGGCTAATGATGAAACCCATATCAGCGAAACTGGTGAACTCCTTCCCTTCTGTATGTGCACATTATGTGCAAATATGTAAATTTTGTCATTCTGACAAAATCAGTATTTGCCGTAGATGCCTCTGTTGTGTAGCAGTTTGCATTATTTTACCAACCTTGAACCCTGCTCACCTAGTTTCCAGCCTTGTGATGAGGGCATGTGAAACTGCAAATATTTTTTCAGTCCAGGTTTATGCTGCAATGAACTATTATGCATGCAGACCACATTTTATATGTACCAACTAACTTGCTTTCAGATGTAAAATTTTCTAGTGCGATCCACAATCTGGAATGGGTTTGTGCTATTTTTGCCAATGAATTATTTCCAAACCTAATTTAAAAATAAGTATCACTTTATAAATAAAGCAAGGGCTTAAGAAGTCAGCTCTTAGTTTATCAGCAGGGTATTAGTACAGCCAATAAAACATTGTAATTTATTGTATTTGTTCCCTCAATGCATCTATATCCTTCAATTTTATTCTTAACAATTTTTTAAATAATTCAGTAGAGTTCCAAGATTTTTAGATGGTACTTCTGGCATGTCTCATTGGTCTCTAATACATTTTTTTTTAAAAAGTGACTGCAGTTCGAAAGCATGCAAATGTGAGTAGATTAATAGGTAGAGCCGAGGTGGCGCAGTGGTTAGAGTGCAGTACTGTAGGCTACTTCAGCTGACTGCTAGCTGCAATTCAGTAAATCGAATCTCACTGGCTCAAGCTTGACTCAGCCTTCCATCCTTCCGAGGTGGGTAAAATGAGGACCCAGCTTGTTGGAGGCAATATGCTGACTCTGTAAACCACTTAGAGAGAGCTGTAAAAGCACTATGAAGCGGTATATAAGTCTAAGTGCTATTGATATTGCTACCATTTCAATGGGAAGATAACAGTGTTCCATGCACCTTTAGCTTATAGCCATGCTGGCCACATGATCATGTCTTTAGAAAACTCTGGCTCCCTCGGCCAAGAAATGGAGATGAACACTGCATTCTAAAGTCAGGCACAAATGGACAGGGAAACCTTTATTGTTTGCTTACCAAACCGCCACCATTCTCATTCATTCTTAGAAACTATTTTTTTTTCCTGAACTGTATTCTCTCATTTCCATCCTAGCACAATAAATTCACCCCCTTCTCCTAGTTCAAATGTTGAACACATTTCCCCTTAAATTGACCTCTGATTCTTCATTTATTGAAGCATATCACCAACCTTCTCTCATTTGCAACAGCCGAAATGAGAATATGTCATAGATTCTGATGATATTTTAGTCCTTTCATTCAAAGTTATGCCTACATCTTGACTTTCCTGCATCTATTCATCAACTCTACTTCATAAGATCAGGCCACCTTCGTTTAGATCTATTACCTCCTTTCTATTTATTTTAGTTTCAGACATATATAACATCTAGTTTTCTTAGCTCTGACACATTTTTGCCAGTATACCGTCAATGAAACCAAAATCCAGTTTTACTGCAAGCGTATTCATTTTAAACTATGCCCTCTAGGTTGTCTAACCTTGCAAGTCAACATACTATTACCTCCATCCCCCCAGTGTACTGATACATAGAAATGATATTTGAAGATTTCTCAAAATGATATTATACTCTTCAACAATACAATTCAGATCACACACAGTATAACACCAGCTGAACTGGACATAGTAAAATATCCTATATAAAGCTGAATTCAGTGGGGAAATGCAGCTGGTTCTATCTGGCTTGGGCGAACCAGTAGCGCCGGCGACGGGAGGCTCTGTCCACCCTCCTGGATATCATCACATCCCATTTTTGATGCTCTGCGCATGCACAGAAGGTCTTGCGCATGTGCAGAGGTGTTGTATGTGAGCAAAGATTGTGCACACGCAAGCGCTCTCCCATTTGCAAACTGATAGCGAAGGTACCATATTTTTCGGAGTATAAGACGCACCTTTTCCCCCCCTAAAAGAGGGTGAAAATCTAGGTGCGTCTTATACACCAAATGTAGCCCTGTCCACCCACTGGCCTCTGCCTCCCGGCAGTTTACATCCTTGCAGCAAGCAGCAAGAAGAAACAGCTCCTTTCAGCTTCAGCACAACCTAATTAGCACAAGTTGATTGGATCGGCCTCCCGACTCTCAGCTGTTTTGCTCTCAGCTGTTTTGCCTGGGCCTCTGTTGCTTGCCGCAAGGAGATAAATTGCTGGAGCAGATTTTTTTTTTCTTGTGCTAATCAAGCTATGCTGAAAACGAAAATGATAGTAAAGCAGGCTGTTTGCTGTTTGCTGCAACGAGGAAAAATTGCTGGGTGGCAGAGGCAGATTTCTTTTTTTTTGTTTTCCTCACCAAAAAAGGTAGGTGCGTCTTATACTCCGAAAAATACGGTAAGTGGATTTCAACCCCTGACTGAATTCATATTATCAGTAACCTCTAACTCAATTCCCACTTGAACATATGAAGAATTGTAAAAAGTTCATGCAAGATGTCAATTTACATGTATGTGTGACAACCACCACTGTGATTGAAACAGGTTTGTAAAAGCTAACAGCACGATGCTAAGAAAATAATTCTACCTCCCCCCCCAGAAATCAGCTGATATGTCCCACTTCAGAAAAGAGGCCTTTATGTTTATTCTGGTTCTGAAGAGAAACAGGTATTCCTTGACTTAACAACTACTTGTTCAGCAACCGTTCAAAATTACAATGGCAATGAAGGGGGGGAGGGGGTAATTACAGTCTGAAAAAGATGATGCTGTTATAGTTTTCATGTGGTCATGCAGTTGCGATCTGGGCACTTGGGCACCCGGCTTGTGATTACAACATCGAAGTAACTCATGTGATCAGCATTGGTGATCTTCCTTGCCAGCTTCCCACAAGCAAAGTTCATGGGGAAAGTGGCAGGAAAGGTTACAGGTTCCTCTCTTAAGTTGCTGTTACTGTATTTTTCTTCCCAGGACCCCCGTTAGGGATATGCGATTCCACAAATCTTGTTCTCTGTATTGTCGTCCCCCCGCCCCACCCCGGCCGCCTTCCCTCCATAGCAAATGTCAGCCCATAGCACTCCCCACCTGCCTGTGGCTCTTGCTGGCTTGCCCATCCTCCCCAGAGGTCACCCTAGCACTCTGTATCACTGCTACAGAAAAGGTGTATTTCCAGGGTTCTGATATATGAGATATGATACATGTTTAATCAAGGGATCCCAGAGTGTACCAATCCTGCCAGATCAAACCAGCCAGGCAGATGTGAAAGACAGGTGGTCCCTCAAGTAACCATGCCCTATGCCAGGTAGTCCTACATATTTTTTTAAAGGTTGGAAATGCTTCTAATCAGGTGCACTGATCATTCTAGAACATTGTTGATGTATTTAAAGCTTATCTCAGATTTATCTAGTAATTCAGTAATTACTAGATCTTTTTCTAATGAAGACATTTTTCTAACGAAAAAACTATGAAATGTAGATATGTGCTTTTGCTTCCACAAGATTTTATACAATATTGGGCATAAAGTATTGCACAAGGTCTTGCCATGCATGTCTTACAGTATCTCCCGCTAGTTATTGTGCAGTAATTCACAGAAAAGTATCACTGCTAAAATTGTGTTGCTCATTCATCCTTGGCTCCAACCAACAGTAATACAACTGCTGATGAAAAATCACAATGGCAGCATTATCTAATGAATGTGTCTATCGACACAAAACAAATGACAAGATACTTTTTCCATTCGATGTAGTATATTTTTACCGCTATGCAAATCTAGGCAAGTTTAATTGATTGGTTAATCAACAAATTCACATTCTTATGCATGTTTACTCTGAAGTAAATGCCATGGTGTTCAGTGCAATTTATTCTCTGATATCTTTAGCCAGATTGCAGTTCTGTCTTATTTATTCCAGACGAAGGCACTGAAGACAAAAATAGTTCAGTATTTCTAAACTGCTGTTTTGATTTCTGATGTTGATTTCACTCCCTCCTCTCTCCCTCCCTTCCCCCCCCCCCCCCCCTCTTAACAACAATCAGAGAGAATGAGGCTGATGCGTGTTGTGTTTAAGCTCTTGTTATGGAACAAGATAGATGCTTGCGTGAAAAGCCCTTCTACAGCTCACATTCCCCGGGGCAAACCAAGGAAGGAGGGAATGATATGGCAGGTACAAAGCTGCCATTGGCAAAAAATCAAATAAAAAGCAAAATAATATTTTGGAAAAACATTTGCAAAGCCAGGTGTGGTAATTATTGTGCCACTCACAAAAATCCCCACTCCCCAGAAAAACATGTATCTTGATTGACGGCAGTGCAGTGGAGTGCTCTCTGCAGTGCTGGTAGGAGGAAACTTTAGAGAAGATTATTGCAATATGCTCTACATGGCGCTGCTCTTTAAAAGCATGCAGAAGCTTCACTTGGGGCAGAATGTGGCTGCATGCATGGTGAATAGTGTCAGATACATGGCATCTATAACAGCACTATTACATAAGTTGCATTGACTATTGGTATGTTTCTGGGTGCAATTCAAGATGATGGTTGCCATCTTTAAAGCCCTGAATGTTTTGGGATCAGGTTATCTGAGTGATTGTCTTTTCCCAATAGTTTCTACCTGACCATTCCTGTCCATCAAATTCAGTAGTGGGGTTCAAAAAAAATTACTACCGGTTCTGTGGGTGTGGCTTGGTGGGCGTGGCATGGCTTGGTGGGCATGGCAGGGGAAGGGTACTGTAAAATCTCCATTCTCTCCCCACTCCAGGGAGAGGTTACTGCAAAATCCCCATTTCCTCCCGATCAGCTGGGACTTGGGAGGCAGAGAATAGATGGGGGTGGGGCCAGTCAGAATTTTTACTACTGGTTCTCCAAACTACTCAAAATTTCCGCTACCGGTTCTCCAGAATTGGTCAGAACCGGCTGAAACCCACCTTTGATCAAATTGTGCATTATGAAGATTCCATCAGCCAAAGAGTGACAGCTGGCAGGGACCAGAAGACAGGCCTTCTCAGCTGTAGCCCCTGCCCTTTGGAATATTTCCCCTTTGGAGATTACAATGGCCCCAACCCTGCTGGCTCTAAAACATAAGGCTCTAACACGTTGGCGATGTGTCTGGGCCTGGAGCTCCAAATATGTTCATGGCCCCGTCTCTTGGTTTTACTATTAAATTGGATAATTACTGCAGCTGCTGTAAATATCTATTTTTGTACTGTTTTTATTGGGTTTAGACATTTATGAATTTAAAAGTGTAAGCCACCCCGAGTTACCAGCTTGAGACAAGCAGCCATAGAAATGAATTAAATAAATAAGTAGCTTTACATGAATTAAAGCAAGGCCATTGGTTTAATGATAAGTCTCATAGTTAACACATTCTGCCACCTGATTATATTTTGACTGACATTATAATATCAATTTGTTGGATGCTTGAGTTATGTGAAATGTAGAGCAACCGTAGTTCAAGAATAATGGAAGACTTCAATGTTTAAAAGGAGCATATAAATATGGAAAAATATTAAATATACAGTGGTAAATAAGAGAGTTGTATGTTTATATATTATATAAGAGATAAAATTATGATGCGCAATAATTATTCTCAAGAAAAAGGATTTCATTTGTTATATATATACAAACAAAGGTTTCACTGATAAATACACTTGGGAACAATTTTTATTAAAATCATAAATTTTTAAAAATGCTAGCCTCTAAAAATGACAGAAAACAGAAGCATTCACTAAGAATGCTTTGTAAGCATTGCCAACTAGCTGTAAACATCAGTAAGTTATACAAAAGAAAAAATATATAGTTTCACTGGGGAGTGAGTAGGTTTTCAAACTAGACAACTTTAATTTTCAAATCCACATCATAAAAAATGTATATAAAATGTACAGAGCTGTGGCATAAGGAGTGAAGTGTTGCAATTCACACTTTGTCCTTTGCCCTTCTACACCCCTCTGCTGACAGCTATGTAGGAAAGCCTTCTTTACTTCAACCCCTGCACAGGCTAATCTCTAAAACCTAATCTATTTTGTAAGATAGTTGAGAGATCTATTTAGCCCATCCCTTAATTCCCTTAAAAAAGAAAAGGCAGAATAAAAATAATGAACAAGTGGCCCAGGAATAGGTCTAGGCTAATGGGCTGAATGATAAGGAACTGGGAGCCAGTGTGGTGTACTGCCCTAGCATAAAATGCAAAGTGTGATAATGATGATGATGATGCTCTGTTTCACCCTTCATATTTTTGCAAGAATTTGCTCAAGGAACCTTTGGCAAGTTAGTCTGTCAGCAGCCATGATCCATGTGAGGATTAAAATAAACTCTAAACAATTTGATGTGCAGTGGCCTAGAGGTGGAGCTCTTGCCTCACAATCAGGAGGCTGTGAGTTCGATCCTAAGTAGCAGCAGATATTTCTGTCTCTGGGCACAATCTGCTGCAAACTCTGCATTGGCAACAGGAAGGACATCCGGCCAGTCAACATTCAGCTCCATTCAGTTGCCCCAACTCCACCCCAGTAAGGGATTAAGGGGTCATTAAAAGACAATCCAGAAAAAAATTGATGTACCCAAATTTTCCTTCGCAAAACTTTGTATCAAAACCTTTCACTATAAGAATAAATACAGTGGAAGCAGTACAAGGACAATTAATTAACATGCATCAGTAATAGGAATTACAAGTACAGAGGGGGGAAAGGTCCATCTATATCATTACATGCATTTGCTGTGTCAACAATGAGACTTGTGGAATATTTGCATTCTGCAGCGCACCATGTCTATTCTTGCTACTTAAAATAGGTCTTTCGAATTAAGAATACTAATTTTTCATGGCAAGAGTTTTCTTTTGTTGCTTTTTTCTAGCAAAATTATAGTCTGAATAATTGACTTGACCGGCATTACCGGCATTAACTCCACTTATATTACAGGCAAGGAATGATTGCCAAATCAATCAGTTATTCAGCAGTTTTATAAGCATTGTTTTGTGCACTGTGATACAGATTGTGCATCTATTTCTTTGAAATGAGAAATATACTTCCCCAGCCTCCATTCAGATTCCAGCACTGGAAAGCAAATAGTAGAGAATTTGCTTGCCTGAATATCCTTGCTCTGCTCTACCTGTATTTCAGTTTCAGCCATGACTGATCCCTGGTCTTACACAGCGTCTCCCCTTCTGTATTCTATCCTGCATAACATATACCTCAATTTTTATAATTTTTATACACATTAATTGATTGCCTTAATAACTTTTGTATTATGATTGATCAATTGATTTGAATGGCTTTACAAAATGGAAACAATAATATAATACAAACCAACAATAAAATAACATCCATTTAGGGAGCAAAAATTCTCCCATCCATGTCGCTCAGAATTCCTACAACCAGCCCATCCATCCAACTCAAAGTCAACTCAAAAAGTCAGGTTTTTCAAGGGTGCCTAAAGATGGGCAAAGCAGGAGCCATGTAAATTATTGATACTTTATGTACAATTTGTAAACCACCTACACCTGATCTGGATTGAGGAGTGACTGCATTTATAAATAAATAAATAACCCCCACTAATATTATATTAATGGATGCTGTATTCAAGAATAATCATGTATATTTTGCCAGAAAGAACAGTACAGCAGGGAAGGGACACAACATATATAATTTATTTTACAAGCAGAATTTATGTTTCCATGGCACAATATGTCTACAGAGAATCTGATATGAATAATAAATGTTACATAACATTCTTTGAAGACAAAGTTCCATTTAGCCCCAATGAGCTGCTCCATGAAGATAAGCTTAGGTTAAAATCCTTGAAAAAAGGTATTAAAACAATACAAAAACTAAAGTGAGTTCATTTTGTTTCTCCTCTGCTCATAATTCTTAATGATATGGCAAATGTCTCATTATTTTCCAGGTACCAAAGTTTTGTATGTTAAAATATTACTAATCCGATAAAGTAGATTTGTACTACCATCTTAAATATATAATGAATGCCCGTGCTATAAAATTATAATTTATTGACAATGGTTTCATGGAGAAGAGGTTTCAGACAAAGTCAATTGCTGCTTTCCTCTGAATCTATACATGTGGAAAAGTAGCACAAGTATTTGAACAGGACAAACTGAAAAATTAAATATATTCAATGCTGCTACTTTTATTGTTTTAAGGGGGGAAATTGTAGGGGAAGATAAGACTACATTTGTAATCATCTCATAATTACTAGATTCTGGGTTAATACCATTACCTCATGCCTGATAAAATACACCACATTTTGTTATTATTCTTTTAAACATGTTTTGAATCATCTTTAGCCAATGTATTAAAAATATGAAGCATGCGTATCTATAATTTCTAAATCTTTATATTTATAGTCATTCAACCAACATACTTTGTAGTACTTTTCTGAAAAATTTGCCTTATTTCATCGTGAATTATATTCCATGTTATCTGTCAAAAGGAATACTAAATTGCACTGAGGTGGTGAATGAGGTGGCCTTGCCTGGTTAGTGCAGTCCAAAATAGTGCTGATGGATCATGAAATATGACTTGTTATTTGATTTGCTGAATACACAATAGAGAAATGGATAGAGGAGCTGTTATCTTAAAAGCTGGTTTGTAATGGAGCCTTAAATTGCTTCGAGGCACCTATGAGGTGGTATTTATGTAAATGCTTGACATAGAGAGAGGGCAGAAAATAATAATAGCATAATGACATAGAGAGAAGTAAAAAAAAAACCATTTTAATGTAAATCTTAGTCAAGATGATTTTACATGAGCATTAACAACCAACAGAAACATGAACTGGTTTTAAACCTCACGTGTAGGGGAAAAAACCCCAAACAAGAACAGTATTGATGGGATTTGCATGTGACCATAATTATTTTCCCTGCAAATAATCAATGCAGAGGTTCCATCAATGCTATGAGAAGGAAATCATGATCACATATTTTATTCCCCTTACAAACAACATATGCAGTGGGGAAATAGTGATATCACAGTGGAGACTCGGCATATCCCAGGGTCCCAATCGCAGAGAAACATTTGGTCCAGTGGTTAAGACACCAAGCTAGAATCCAGGAGATTGTGAATTGTAGTGACTTTGAATCAGTTACTCTCTTTGAGCCAAACCCACCTAACAAGGCTATTTTTCCTTTCCTTTCCTTTCCTTTCCTTTCCTTTCCTTTCCTTTCCTTTCCTTTCCTTTCCTTTCCTTTCCTTTCCTTTCCTTTCCTTTCCTCTCCTCTCCTCTCCTTTTTCCTTTTTCCTTTCTTTCTCCTCTCCTCTCCTCTCCTCTCCTCTCCTCTCCTCTCCTCTCCTCTCCTCTCCTCTTCTCTGCCCTTTTCCCCTCTAACTCTTTTAATTTATTTTAATTGGCATGTTAGGTAGAATTTTATGTATATGAATATACTATTCTGGTCACAGGCTGCAATAAAGTTACCAGTTTAAAACATAGCGAAGAATGACCCTAGTGTTCTATTAATGTCAAGGATAGGTGTTCTCTTCTCCCACATCCCACCCAAATTCAGTATTCAGTTATTATTCTTTGCACAGGCTCTAATATAAACTAAAGTTCTACAAAACACTAGTAGAAATAATTATATGTTCAGGGAAATAAAAAGAAAACCCTTTTTCTGTGAAAACATCACATGGTTATAAGTAGAACACTATATTTGTGGACATTTTGCAATATGTTAATCTGTCTGCAATTTATAACAGCATTAATTTCCCAAATATCATTTTGAGCATTTTTTTAATGTAAAGTGTACTGACATTTTATTTTTGTGTATAATTTGCATAATGTTGAAAATCAAATTCAAAAAAGACGGATTGAATGCTTCGGTGGTTTGCATTTAATTTCCCATTATGCAGATATTTAAAATTAGGCCAACCTTTTCAGACTTGAACAGTGATTTTTTAATGCCTCTTTTAGGCAAACCTGAGGTTTGAAGAAGACTAATATTTAAAGTTCTATTAATCAACTATTTTTGAAAAATTAAGGGTGTGAAAAAATTAACACTTGACTGAAAAGCTTTTCCAACGGGGGAAAAAACCACACCCAAAGATGGAACATTCTAAAGAAAGGAACAAGACTTGAAAAAGACAGAGAAGAAACAGAAGTAGACTAAAGAAATTTATTTATTTAATTATTTAACAAATGTATTCGGTCGCCCATCAAGATATGTATAACTCTGGGCAGTAAACAAAATGTTACTTTTTTCTAAAATATAATATTGTCTCTCTTTCCAAAATTTTAAAAAGAAATATCCTTCATGCTATGATCCTGTTCAGAAAATATCTACTATCGTGCTGTTTCTCTTCCTTAACACCAGAATTTTTCTACCAGTCTATGGTTATTTATATACGTTTACATTTATTCATTCGTTCGTTCGTTCATTTGTTCATTTATTCATTCATTCAATTGTTCAATTTCTATAGCTGCCCATCTCAGTCAATGACTGAGCAGTTTATATCGGTAGTTCAACCATATATAACGATTAAGACCCTAAATCATTTTAAAACAATAAGAACCAACAAAAACATCCAAAGTAAATATACATAGCAGCTGAGATACTTGCCAGTAAGCTATACAGCCAGGAAATGGACCCTTGATACATTCAGCAGCCCAGCACAGGAAACATAGTCAGGTTTTTAGGGCCATACAAAAGGCCTTACAAAAGACACCAACAGAGTTGGAGCAGGGGTGGGTTCTACTTTTTTTTTACTACTGGCTCTGTGGGCGTGGCTTATTTTGTGGGCATGGCTTGGTGTGGGGGTAATGTGACTGGGTGGGCGTGGCCAACTTTTTTTTTTTTAACTTTTAAAAGCATTTTTTCTATAACCTTAAGAGGTTGCAGAAAAAAATGCTTTTAGAAGCCTCTGACGATCAGGCAACTCAGCTGGGATCGCCAGAGGCTTTTAAAGGCATTTTTTTTTCGGCCGAAGAGGTTGTAGGGAAAAAAATGCCTTTAAAAGTAAAAAAAAAAGCCTCTGATGAGGTGGGCGGGGTACACCCAAGTGGCGACCGGGCCGGGGACTGCTTCGGGGGCATGGCCAGCCAATGTTATTACTGGTTCTCCAAACTACTACAAATTTTTACTACCGGTTCTTGTGAACCGGTGCAAACTGGGAGCAACCCACCACTAGGTGGGAGTCATTCTAATCTCTGAAGGGAGGATGTTTCATAGAGTAGGGGCCTCTTGGGAAAAATCCTGTATTCTAGTCGCCACCAAATTAGCACCTGGAAAGTATAGAGATAGAAAATCAGACTAACTTAATTAAGTAAACATTGACTGTGACGTCAACATGAATCTGCTCCAAAGAGTTCCATTTTTTAGACAGATTATTTTTAGAATAATATTTGGTCTTTAAATTCCCCAAACTGGATCCAGCAAGGAAACATATGTAATAAACAAACTGTATTCTGTGTAATAAACAAAATCTGCAGGGCAGAAGTGAACTTGTAATGTTCTATTGTGCTTTTATCTCTTCAAGCGATCCCCACCAACTCCTACTGTCCTACTGTCCTACTGTCCTACAATGCTGCTTTTGAGTGCAATCAAAGAGGGACACTTACAACAAGAGTAGAGAAAGCACCACCAGCCTACCTGCCTTAGTAAGAGGAACTCGGGAAAATTATGTTTGTTGGGCTGAGACCAGTGGTGGGATTCAGCCAGTTCACACCACTTTGGGAGAACCGATTGTTAACTTTCTGAACAATCTGGTGAACTGGTTGTTGGAAGAAATCATTAGGGCAGAGAACCGGTTGTTAAATTACTTGAATCCCACCACTGGCTGAGACTGTTGTATACTATAGGTGGACCCATGGCATCAAGGCTTTCATGAAAACCATCAGCCCTTCCCAACTGGGTATGGCACAACAAATTCATCAGGGAACATATTAGCTCTAGTTTTCTTTGGTGGGTGAAATAATGATGAACTGGATCTGGAAAGACAATTAGTTAAGTTTTATTAGTATTTCATTGGATTGTTAAAAATGATTGGTCTTCTTTTTAGCTTATATATGTAGGTTTTTATTGATGTTTCCTGTACTTAAATTTTATATTCCTTTTGAAATACTGGCTGTCCTGTCTGTTCCTTAGTATATATTTTTATTTGTAATCTCTTTTGGTTACCTATTTTCTAATTCTTACATGTTTTTGAAGAAATATTCAGTGCCTTATAAATGCTTACTGGCATCCTTGCAATACTGTATTAGTATTTAAATACTAATATATTTAAAAATATATTAAATTACATCAAAAGAAAGGAAAAAGAAAACATTACTTAAATCAAGCCAAAAATCAGTAAAATATAACTCAAGGCATGATAACCATATCCAGGTTTTGGTTATAATTCTTAGATTTTTTTCCCCCCAGTTCTGGAGGCATAATATTTATTTTCAATTTCAGTGTTCTTCTAAGGACCTTTAGATCTGGTTCAATACATTCTATTTGCTGCCTATTTGGATACATCATTTGTTCTTATTGTATAGCACAGCTTTCAGAATTATTTATTTTGGAACTTGAAGGGTTTGTTCCAAAAAAAATGCCAGTGAGTTAGAAATTAATTTTAGCAGTCCAGTGAGTTGGAACAATGTTGAAAGGCCAATTTTTTGTATTATTTTTCCATTGTGCCACCAAGTCACACTGATGGGTTTCCTGATCATTTGAAAGACTGAGGTGATTCAATCTTAGCATGTACTTCCATATTACACTTTTTAAAAACCAAATAAGTAACTGATTTTAAAATCTTCTCATGACAATTAATAATTATTACTGTAGAAATTCTTTGAATCTCTGAAGTGCTATTCCTAAATGATTTTTTTTTTTTTGGTTTCCATTATGCTTAAAAAAAGGAATTAAGATATACTTCTAATCGGTCAAATGTTCTATGATAATAGAATATATATTTTATTTGTTTGTTTGTTTGTTTGTTTGTTTATTTATTTGATTTATATGCCGCACTTCTGAGACTCAGGGCGGCTTACAATGCATTAAGCAATAGCCTTCATACTTTTGTATATACCTGCTTAGTAGGGCTTTCGCCCCCCCCCCAAAAGCAGTGTTCTTTTTTTATACAAAGTCAGTTTATTGCCCCCACAATCCGGGTCTTCATTTTACCTACCTCGAAAGGATGGAAGGCTGAGTCAACCTTGAGCCTGGTGAGATTTGAACTTGCAGTAATTGCAAGCAGCTGGTGCTACTTATTTTATCTTATCTCTTGATTAACAATCTCATGTGTTGAAAGGCAAACTCAGCTGCTATGATGCTCTGCAACAAATTATAATAGTATTAAGGAATGAATATTTGATAGCCATGGTTTTAAGGAAAACAAATTTGCCCTTAATTCAGATTCATAACATTATGGCGAAAAGAATAAAACTGTCAATATCTTTATGAATTTACTTCTTAATTTGTAATTCGGTTGCCAAACCTCAGTTGCTGTTTTTAAGGTATCTAATGTTAACCTTCATTTGTAGAAGGAATGGCTTTAGCTGAATCATGAAGTCAGCAAAGTGAGTGAAAGCTACAGTCCAGCACTCTTTGGAAAACCCTGATGTCTGCACTTGCCTTTAGCGCAGGGAAACAATGAGGCACACAAAGAAAACCTGTATTTTGATTACTGCATTCAAAAAGGGGTTTTATTAATATTGGTCTGTCATCCTGTTTTTAGTACCTTGGTATATATGATAATTAAACTTATTCAGTCAGGGTGATTAAGCAATTAAATTTCTTTTAAAATGTTTCACATTTCAGGGAAAGAATTATGCAGCACATTAAGAAAAAAAATCACCTTTATGTTATTGCTGATTAAGCTATTAGATGATGCAAAGTTGTTTTTTCAACCAACAAATGCTTTGGCAACGTCCTTATTAAATTGTGAACTTTTCCTATGTGCTGTCCATATTTTCATTTTAAGTTTCTCCTGAATGGGAGAACAGGAGGAAAATATGTGCAAAAGATTATCAAAAGCATCCTCCTTGGAATCGCTGGCCTTATGCTTTTAGACAGAAAAGATAACTGCTATAAAGTTGCTTTTTATTATATGAACTGCCTTCTACTAGTCGCACAATGCAATTGCATGTTCGCTTCTGCATTCTGATGAAGAATATGAAAAGTGGAAATGAATGTTAAGAAATCTAATGTAGTGCCACAGAGAATAAGCATAAAAGAGAAAAGTAAGAAGCCAAAGACTACACTCTAAAGAATCATTACGCAGAACAGATTATAGACATAAAGAAGAAAATAGAATGGAAAAGAAATAGTATTAACGTGTACTCAGGATTTCTTACCTGAAAAGCAAGTCTTGAAGGATGGAACTATAAAATAGAATGTCAATGTAATGAATAGAGTTGATAGACAATAGTTTTGTTATTTATCATTTTCTTCTGGAGCCATTCAGCAAACAGTACTAAAGAAACCCAAAAGTATAATTTAGTTTAAGATCTTTGGATGTAAAACTGAATGGGAGACAAGTGATTATGGAAGTTTAAAGGCAAGTTTAAAGTTTATGCAATTAAGCAATTACATAACATATTTTGTGAAGTATCACAAAACTACCCATATATGTTGATTTACAAAATTTATGAATTACGGTATCTGTGTATCACTAATGAAGTTTTCTACCAATTTCATGTTCACTGACATTTGCACAGAATTCTATGACAAATGCAAACTTTGTATTCTCTTTTTGTCTGTCTCCAGGATTTGTACCTCATGTGGTCCAGCTTGTTTCCATACTGACCAAGTGCTTTAAAAAAAAATATTTAAGTTAAAGTACCACTAGAGGGCACAATATTCTTAAGGTATTTTCTTCTGGCGCCTAAAATGAGCAGGTCTGTTTAATAAATTACCTGCTAAATAGAGTAATTTTTGTTTTTTTATATATACATTTTCCCCAACACAAGAAGCTCGCATTCTCTGATTCAGAACTATAGAATTAGTATTACAAAATAGGCAAGATTAAATGTATTCTCGAACATTTCAATGAATTCCTGAAAAGGGTATGAAAGCACAGGTGTGTACACATGCCGTGCAATAAATGTTTCTTACTTGATGTGTTATTCTGCAAATATTTCTTTGAAGCTCTATGTCTTTGGTGGGAATAAACTTATATTCTTGTTTCCTTAACAGCAGATAGTAGGAGTGTTGTTATACACAGTGCTGTACTTTTTTTTTTTGGGTTGACTGGAGGTGATGACAGATCTGCCTTATGTACTATCATCTTTCCAAATAAAACCAGTCTATTTTTTTTTATCAACTCAGAGTGCTAAAAGTTGGAACCCACTACTACATATAGTTTAATCCTCTGCCCAATGAGGAACCTACTACTGTAGCACCCCAACAAATAGCCATTTAACTTTTGTTTAAACCTTTTAATATAGGAGAGGTCACCCCTACCCGCACCCAACCCATTCTGTTCCCTTGTTGAACAGAATTAGGAAATTAGTTATTATACAGAAAATTAATTATTGTGTGCCATCTTCCACACTGCAGCTCCTTAGATACTGGAAGACACCTACCATGTCTACCAATAGTCTACCACCTTGCTCCTCAAACCATTATTCCAGGCTCCTTATCATTTCTTCTGGATATGCTCCACATTATCAATGTCTTTCCTAAAATGTGATATTCAGAATTCGGTGCAATATCCTAAATGTGGTGTGAATGATATATTTTTTTAAAAAAGGAAAAGTAATTAGTCTTGAACTCAACCCTGTGTTCCTGTTTATACAATCTAGGACTACTACTTTTGCTTTTCTCTGCAGCTTCACCAAGACATCCAAATCTTTGTTACATACAGCACCGCCCAATGTCGTCTTTCCATTCTATGCGTATGCCTTTGATTTTTTTTCTTTTCCACCCAGGTCATTGACCTTATCTTTCTTCTTGTTGAAATTCATTCAGTTTGTTTCTACCCAGTATACCAGCTTCCTTCTGAATACTGATTGTGTCCCACAACATTTTTGCTATTCTGCAGCTTTTTTCCATCCACAAATTTGATACTTCTATTTTTCAGTGCCTGACCTAAGTCATTTATACGCATACTGAACAGCACGGGGCCTAAAATGGAATTTGGCAGTATGCTTTGTGCTACTTCCTTCCAACCGGATGCAAACTGTGAATGTAGCCACATTGGATAAGTTTGTTCAACCAGGTCCATAGGCATGTAATGGTACCATTGTCAAGCTTATATTTTGCCATCTTCTCTAATGGAAGTCTTTATTATTGAAGACTTTCAGCACTGAATGTTCCCCTTGGAGAAAGAGAATGAGGCAAAGTAGAAGTTGAGGAGATTTGTTTTCTTCCCGTTACTTGTTTCTAGCCTACAAACATTTTCATGTCAAAGGCCCATTATTTTACCTTTTTCTGTAGAGACATCAAAAAACTCCTTTTAATTACTTTTACTTTCTCTCGACTGCCTCATATCTTTTATGCTTTAGCTTTCCTGATTTTATTTCTGCAGATAACAATTACCTGATTACTTGGTGACCACATCTCCATGTTCTACAGATTCCTTTTCAACATTTCGTTCAGCTGAAAACTTCATATACATCTATACATTTTCTAAACTGCTCCTATTTTTTTCCTCATTGGATTGGTGTATGATTGATTTCTTATTTTTGAGAGGCTCATGTGTGCTCTTTCTATGTTTCAGATCCCTCCTAGTACTTCTCTAAACTTTCTGAAATTGGCTGTCATGGAATTTAATGTGCACGTACAACTCTCTCCAAGTTGGCCCAGTGGTTAGAATGCAGTATTGCAGGCTGACTCTGCCCACTGCCAGGTCTTCGATCCTGACTGGCTCAAGGTTGACCCATCCTTCCATCCTTCCGAGGTCAATGAGGATCCAGATTGTTGGGGGCAATATGCTGATTCTGTAAACCGCTTAATGAGGGCTCTATAGCACTAGGAAGCAATATATAAGTCTAAGTGCTTATTGCTATTTTCTTTCTGGGAAATATCCTTTTTTATTTTTATTAAAGGTTTTGATTGCAATAGTACAGAAAAAGTATACTAGAAAAAGGAGGTAAAATAGAAAGAATAAAAAGTGCAAAGAAAGAAAAAGAAAAGAAAAAGAAAGTAAAGAAATAAGTTTTAAAAATTATGACTAATTTTCATGACAAGTAAAAACAAATTTGATATCTCTTGCCTATTTAGGGTTACAAACAAGTAACTCTTCTGTCCATAACCCATAAACTTCCTTTTTGTATAGCACAGCTATAAATCATTAACTATTCAGTCCTGGTGTCAGCAAAAAAATCCATGCAAGGTTACCTTGATCACACTAACCAACTCTATATTTGTTCCTTTTAGCTCTAACAATCTTGAACTTTAATTCATTCAAATGTTATCATAGAATTTGATCCCTCTTTGGGTTTTTTTCCCCCATCACAGATGCTTCTTTGAGGCATTAGCCAACTTCTTTGGTTTGTCATTTGCACTTTCATTTTCTCCTTCAAAATTTTAACCAGCTTCTTTGTATATCCAGTAAAAAGTTCTTATAAAGGTTATTCTCTTGGCTTGTAATTTCTAATTCCACTTTAACTGCCTTCTCTATTTTGTGATCCACACTTTTTTATTATCCAGTATTTCTGATTCTAGAACCTCTACATCAAATCTAACATTTTTTACATATAGTTTATCCACAGTAGCAGACATAATTGCTGACATTTCTTATATTGTAGGTATTAATGTCTGGCCTTATTCTTCAAAAATCTTCTGAAGTATTTTTATGTCATTTTGTAATTGAATTGAAAATCAAAGGCAAGTCTACTCCCCCCCCCCCTGTTCTACTTGGAATCTAATTTCTGAAATCTCAGTCTCAAGTTTTTGTTATGACTTAAGGTAGACAAAGCAATATGGTTCCCATGAAATGCTGTTTATATTATTATTGTTGTTGTTGTGGGGTTAGGGTAATATAATAATATAAATAACATAAACCCATTCATATTATAAATGCTGTTTAATTATTTCTATTGTTTCTTATAGTAAAGTCTCAATGTTCCAAAGTTATGTGAACCCTTAATTTGTTTATAACTTCCTTAGATCAAAATTTTATTTAGCAATAGCAGTAGCACTTAGACTTATATACTGCTTTACAGTGCTTTTTAGCCCTCTCTAAGCAGTTGTGGCCTTACCAGCCACCTGCGGACACATCGTGGACAGCCCACAACCTGTTAGATGTCAAGGTCCTCTTCGAATATGATGGACAAACATCATCAGAAGCAGTTTACAGAGTCAGCCTATTGCCCCTAACAATCTGGATCCTCATTTTATTGACCTCGGAAGGATGGAAGGCTGAGTCAACCTTGAGCCAGTCAGGATCGAAGAACCGGCAGTGGGCAGAGTCAGCCTGCAATACTGCATTCTAACCATTGGGCCAACTTGGAGACAGTTGTACATGGTTCCTCATTTTACTGACCTCAGAAGGATTGAAGCCCGTGTCAACCTTGAGACTGGTGAGATTTGAACTGCCAAATTGCAGGCAGCCATCAGTCAATGGCCATAGCCTGTGCATTCTAACCACTGCGCCACCACGGCTTATTTAGTCATTTGTTCTTTATTTTCAAGTCTTTCCACTCTTAAACTTACAGTTACTTTTTATTTTATCAAAGAAGGGAGATAAACTGATCAGGTGACTTTTCAAACTTGTTGTTCAGAAGATCTTTGATACCTTAGGATAGTAAATAAGCAAACCCATCCTTGCAATTAATGTTGGGGGGGGGGAAATGCTCCCCTTGGGAATAAAATGAGGGCTGGAATCTCCCAATGCACAATAGAGAAACTAAGAGGTGATCCACATTTTGACCACATTGGGGAGGTTCTTCAATCCTGGTCAACGTTCAGTAGGGAACCCCATTTCAGATTGCAGTAATATGTATTCATGTTACAGCAAGACAGGAAGAAATTAGATGGATAGATGCTGTATCCACAAGTGGGTGTTTAATAAATGGGAATGTTTTTTTTGTGTATGTAATGTGGGAAGCAGAAGGACTGTGGGGTAGCTTCATTACCACCCATCACAGCATATGTGGCCATTAGGGAACTCACCACCCTGTGTGGAAATTGCTTTCATACTGAGTCTTGAAGTAAGACCTGCATGTGGGTTCTCCATTTTCATGGGTTTTATTGCACTAGTGTTGTTGCTCTGTTTCTCCTTCAGGTAAGCCCTGTTTAATATATCTTTATAACAGCAAGCTAAAGTCATTTTCTTTAGGCTGTACAACTTGTCTTGAATTTTCTTAATACTAAGAGAAACTTAAATGGTGTGTAGTTGATTTATGTACATTGGACTTCAAGGAAGCAGATTTAATAGACCTAAAGGAATGAGAAATAGGTTTCCATGGCAGGAGAAGATACTGGGAAATGAAGTGGATGCATAGAAGCTCCTAAAAAGGGAGAAATAAAATGCCATTGCAAACAATTGCAGAAAGTATAAAAAAGATAGCAGAAGAAACAGCTTGACTATACTGAATATCTGCAAATTAATAAAAGGCAGAACAAGAAATCAGCAGAGAAAAATATACAGGAATAGACAAGTCTTGGATAAAGGGGTGAGTTGGCAAAGAATGCTGAAAGAACTTGATGAACTTTTAACTTGGAAAAATGGGTAAAATGTCAGGAGGCTGATGGAGGACAAATGGGGAGAAGAGCACAAGAAAATATAGATATGTCTGCCTGCAGTGATACTGTGAAATACAGTAGAGCATATCAAACTAATTGCTCTATAATCAATTGAAAATACTGTGATTTCTCAAATTCATGATGTATTTGTCAAGAATCACTCATGTCAGACTAATCTTATTGCTTTATTTGACCATATTTGTTGTTGTTGTTAGTTGTGAAGTCGTGTCTGACCCATCACGACCCCATGGACAACATTCCTCCAGGCCTTCCTGTCCTCTACCATATAGCCTTTTTTAATTGACTCTGGGAATGCTAAAGCCATAACATATCTTGATTTCATTAGAACATTTGAGAGAAATAGTCCTTAATATTCTGATTAGCAAGATAGCTACAGTTGGGTATGATGTCAATTAAGGAGATACACAGCTGGCAGGAAAATCATACTGAACATTTTTAATAATGATTTGGATGATAAGTTGAAATAAATGCTTAACAGATCTTCAGGTGACACAAAATTGGCAGGACAGTTAACACTCTAGAAATAGAAATAAAAATAAGTTAGAGAAATAGGTTGCTGAAAATAATTGAATGAAATTTAACAGTAGCAAAGTTCTTCACTTAGAAAATCAGTAGCAGTTATAGAATGGAATACTTGGCTGGGCAGTAATAGTGAAAAGTATCTTGAAATAGTACTTAATTATGAACAGTAAATGAGTCAGCAGTGATGCAGTCACAAAAATGCAAATATAATTTAGGCTACATCCATAATAGTTCCAAACCATCTGAATAAAGTTCTACTCTATATTTTAGTGGTCAGATTTCTCTTTGAATATTATATCCAGTTTTGGACACCACATTTGAAGGATCCAGACAAATTGGAACATATAAAAAAGGATAGCTGTGATAATCAAGAACTGTTCTTATTAAGAGAAAATAAAATAACTAGGAAGGTCTAATTAGTGGGAGAGGAAAGGCAAAGATGGATATGGTAGAATTTATAATGAGTTGGAAAAGTTGGCACATAGAAGAAAGAACCTTCTTATTCTCAAAATAATTCAAGTTATAGAAAGACATATTCTGCTAAATGTTAGGAAATTTAGTTATAATTTAAATAATCTTTGCTGCTCTTGATAAGATTTTAAATATTTCTTGAGATGTGGTACTTTAAAAATTGTATTTGTTGTGGTAAAAGTTGTTATTAGAGTACGAACTGAGGAATTCTCAGATTAAATGCATAAAGTATGTTGCTGTTGCTCAATCCAATAGGAAAACAGCATAACCATATTCTGGTAAGCATGACCAATTTTGCACTGGCAGATTGAAACAGGCACAAACAGGTTTTGTAAAGTGCCTCAGAGGTTAAAGGTGCATGTCTTCAGTATTTAATTGATTTAACTGCATAGGTTTATTTTGACACAGTACAGGTAGTTTCTCTAATAGAATAGGATCATTCATAATTGAAGACATCTATTTTTCTTGACATAGCCAATTGACATTTGGGAAAAAAATAACATCCACATTGAAAAGACCATTAGGATTTCTATTTTCCCTTCATATTTCTAAGATACACACAAAAACATTTTCCAGGTCTATTTTTTCCTCCCAGCTGTATCTGTTTTAGATTAGAAGCAATTGGCTGATCTGCATGATCATCATAAAATCTTAGAATTATAGAATCATAGGGTTGGAAGGTATCTCAGAGATCTTCTAGTCCAACCCCCTGTTCAAGGCAGGAGCCTTATACGATCTGAGTCAAATTGTTGTCCAGTATATTTTTTTAAAAAAATATTGTTATTATACATTTTCCTTTATTATACCTTGCATTTCCAGTTTTGCAATGCCAGTGTACTGGCTGTATCAAGTCCTTTTTAAGTACAAATAGTATTATACACCCTGAATATAACCATTATTCTTGTAGTCATACAATATAGTCTCTTCTAAATACATAATGTTGTACATCATAGTTATAACCATTATTTTCAAAGTTGTACCATAACATAACTTCTATACCTTTATCACTTTATGTGTTTTAATCTATAATCCCGTACAATCCAATAATACTGATACTTATGATATCTAATCTCTGCACCTGTTATCTAGCCATTTGTACAATAAGTCCCATGTTGAGTAATACTCAGATTCCTCTTTATCTTTAAGTTCCATTGTTAATGTGTCCAATTCAGCACATTCTAATATTTTATTATCTTTTTGTCTATAGGTATACTTTCATTTTTCCATATGTGGAAAAATGTGCATATGTGATTCTAGCTGCTGTTATTACATGTAACATTAAGTATGTGATTCTTTTATTGTATTTCCTGGGCAGTATATCTAATAAGAATAGTTCTGGTTTTAGATCTATTTGTTGTGCTGTCATCTCTTCTAACCACCTTTTTATCTTTGACCAGTATTTTTTTTGCCGTTGGACAGGTCCACCACATGTGATAGTGGGATCCTGGTACCTGTTGTCCAGTGTATTTTTGAAAACCTCCAGTGATCACTGATTCTAGGATTATTGCAAGCAATATTGTTGGAGATTACCTCAATGTTCATAGCATCTATTTCTTTGTATGTAAGATGATGGTTCAATAGCTCATTTTTAACAGGACTTTAGAACTTAAGAAGTAATTGAAGGGGCAATGTTGCTTTGGTTCCTAGTCAAGCAATCTACCAATTCAAATTCTATGTCGATAATAAAATATAAGTTTTTATCATTTTTTGTATTTGTATTTATTTAGATTTATATACCGCCCTTCTCCCCGAGGGGACTCAGGGCGGTGAACAGCCAAAAGTAAAAAACATACATACAAAATTTAAAAGCCAAATAAAACCAAATTAAACAATGGCCCCGACTATTTAAAAGCTCAATTATAAAATATTAAAACCCCAAATATTAAAATATTTAAATTTTAAAATTTTAAAATTATTTTTATAGAAAAAGGGGAAAAATTAGGCCAGGCCCGCCTGGTGGAACAGAAAAGTTTTTAGCTCACGGCGGAAGGCGCGAAGATCCGGGATCATGAAGGTCCGGGATCATGAAAAAGAAAGAAAGAAATGACTCTGAGTTTATATTAGAAATGCTGGCTGTCTTCCTAAAAATTTAATGCATTAGAAGTAGATTTCCATCAACCAATAAATAAATAAATAGAGATATTACTAAGTAATATAAGTTTCTCTACTGAATGTAGAGAAATCCTATTCTAAGAGATTCATCCAAAAAAATTTAGCACCTAAGAATTTTTTTATAAAATAATTTTTATAAGATTTTTTTTAATATGTGCTCTTTTAACCTGCTCTTATTCCATAGAAGATGTAACCTATCTTAAGCAATGTATCACATAAAATAAAGTTGTACAATTACTTCCCTTGAGTTACTTGAAGTCTTGGATGCTACTCAGAGCAAATTTCTACCCCATCCTAATCCTGATTATCAATTCTTTTCTAGAGATAAATTATGTAGACTGTATTCTTCTGCTGTTGGATACTTTTTGTGGAACTCTGTATCTTTTTCTCCTTACCTCAACAATCCTTCTAGCTTAGGGTTTTTGTTTTTGTTTTTTGGTTAAAATACAGCTGAGAATCATATAATGACCCAATGGTCTTGTCTGATTTATTTTTATCAGCTAAAAGGAAGAAACCTCTGCAATGCTAGTTCCAATGTCTCACAATAACAACATTTTAGTGTCCCCTGCCTAGCTACCAAATACAGAGTATACTAGCAGGGCAACTTGTTCACAAAAGGACCCATCTATAGAAATGTTGAATTTCTAAACTAGGAGTCTGTGCATTAGAGTGATAGAGAAGAGGGGTACTGTACATAAAATGCAAGCACTAAATTAGAAATAATCATAACAAAAAGCACCCAGCCGTGATCAATAATATAATTAGCGAAGAGCAGAATAGGAACCTATGACATTTCACTTGTGGCTAAATTAGAATTTCCACCAGTTCTCATTAACTTAATCAATGTGAAGAATACAGGAAACGGAAGTTTGACCAAAATGCTAAAGGTTGAATGAGCAGCTTGTGAAAAACTATTTCCCCCCCTTTCAGCATAGAATAGAAGAGTGTTATGTTAGGTCTGTAAGGCATTTGGCATTGATACACTGAACTAATCTATATTTTAAAACCATAGTTTGCTTAATAAGCCACAAAGTGGTTGGATTTACGTATGTTAAACCACAAATAACCACAATACACAGGGTGCGCAATGCCAAAAGCAAATATTATTGTAGAATCCTGCAAAAGCAGGTTCTGCTGGGTTTTTTTTTTTTTCTCAGGCTTCATTCAGTTGCTGGGCATAATTCTCCAGAGCTCAAGTTAGATCTGCATTTTTAATATAGCTACTGATTTTATATTTTAATGCCCTAAAGGAAAAATAAAGCTGTTTGATCCCTAACATTACTATTTCAAGCTTTAGAAAGCTCATCTTCTGGAGGGCTACAAAATACAAGTGATGCCCTGAATTTCTGAATGATGTTATTGAGAAGTGGCAAATGGTATATAGACAATGGGGGGTTTTATTAGTAAAAATGTATACAAAACATAACTGTATGATGCATATTACTCATCCCACTATTGCATAGGATTTATTAACAAGAGAGCCCGAATACTGTATTTATACAGAAATAAAATATTATGATTTGAGAACTGTTGTTATTTGTTTTCAACAAAAGACTGGTGACCAGAACAATTTTTTCCTGAACGTCTGCTCGTCACTCTGCTAAACAAATAATTCCCTCAACACTGTCAAACTAGTTACTAAGTCTGCATTATTATTAATCTTCTCATCATTCCCATCACCCACCTCCTCCCACTTATGACTGTAACCTTGTTGCTGGTATTCTTAAGATTTATATTGACTGTTTCCCTATGACTATCATTAAGTGTTGTACCTTATGATTCTTGACGAATGTATCTTTTCTTTTATGTACACCAAGAGCGTATGCACCAAGACAAATTCCTTGTGTGTCCAATCATACTTGGCCAATAAAGAATTCTATTCTAATCTATATTATACCACTACATTTGCAATATTAGAGTTATGGTGATGTATACTTAAAGAGAAACTTTTTGAAGATCTTGAATTGTCCTGATTTGGAATATGGGCCCATAACACAGACTTGAGAATAATTAGGTGTGTCAGTTCATCTGAGACACTGATGAATGATTGTGAGTTTCCCTCTCTGGAAGTTACCATCTCCCATCAAAATATATTTGTACTGAAATTTGTCTTGATCACAATAGCTTAAGATAGAGAAAGCCTTCTGGAAAGCCTTTTGAATTAATTTCTCTTAAGGATGGAAGTTTTGATACACATCCAATATCTATTCCTATATTTCATTTAACTCTGAAAGCAGTTGACCATTTCTGAAATGTTGTTGGATTTTGTCTGGATTAAATTGTACACCACCCAGAGCCCTTCTCCAAGGGAGATGGGCGGTTAAGAAGTATGAAATATAAATAAATAAATTTTAATAAATGGAGATTGGCTTGGTTTGATTCTTCAGCTTAATTGGCAACTGACCTTACTCACATAATGCATTATTGGCATGGTGTTAAGGAAAAGAAGAGAAAACTGGGGAAAATAGAATGTCTTCCTCCCTATGTATGACACAAAAGTTGCATTCGTTGTGTTTCAGGTAAGGGTTTTTGTCATTAATCATACAGATAGTGGCAGCTCTCCTTCTGAATTATGCAACAAAGGGTGCTTGTATGACCACCTTCTTTGTGAAAAGTGTGACATGCATTAATTTGAGTAGCAATCAGATAAATAAATATTTCAAATAGGGCATAAAAGGCATATGAAAAAAGGAAAAGATTAAATAACTTTTATATAATATCTTAATTTGTTATGAGCTCCCCCCAATGTTTGATTCCTTGGAAAAGAATCAACATGCATTTATGATATTAAATGAGCTGAAAGTGCATGTAGCAAACTATGCAAAATTATTTTAGGATTTTAAAAAAACATGGTAATATTGTGCCACTCAAAATTATTTTCTTCCAAAAGCATGAAACAATGTTGGGGAAATCCCAAAAGATATGCAAAAAAATGTGTAAAAGTTATTTAAATAGTGTTTGATGTTTATTTATTGGTGTGTATTCGTGTCAGAAGCATCATAAGTAAAATGAAGCATATTAGATGACATTTAGAATATAAAATAAAATACAAAATTAAAATACGTACAAATTAAATAGCTCTTGCCCAGAATCTAGCAACACTAATTGTGTTCTGTCACACTACCATGAGGTTCTCAAGTATACACTGATCAGGGAACAAAGGGTACATATGTGTTGTTGTCTGCATGTCACCACAATCACAGAGAGCAGAATCAACCAGATAGCCCCATTTGTTCAAAGTGTCTCTGGACCTTGTTGTTTGATACATTTTCCTTTTAAGCTTTGTACTAGATAAATTGAAATATTTGTTTATTTAATAGAGAAATTGGCAGCACTTTCATTTCTTCTTTTATTTGAGTTGCTATTCTCAAACCTCAATCTCAAAGTAACATTGTAGGAGAACCATGTTAGTTTATGGTAGTCAAAAATTAAGAATCTACTTGCACTTGTTTTGACTAACACATTTTATTGAAAGGCCTAAGCTTCCATGGAGTTAGCTGCAAAACAAAAAGCTTGGCTTTTCAATAAAATCTCTTAGTCATAAAGGTGCTATCAAATTCCTCTTGGTTTTAATGCTAAACTGACAATGCCTCGAGTTGCACCTTTCCTTTGCACAGTAATTTAAAAATAAATTGCAGTTTAACAATTCTCATGCATGTTTAGTCAAAAGTACATTCCACCAATTTCAGTGGGGTTTATTCAGGGGTGAAATCCAGCAGGTTCTGACAGGTTCTGGAGAACCGGTAGCAGAAATTTTGAGCAGTTCGGGAAACCAGTAGCGGAAATTTTGAGCGGTTCAGAGAACTGGTAGCAGAAATTTTGAGTAGTTCAGAGAACTAGCAAATACCACCTCTGGCTGGCCCCAGAGTGGGATGGGAATGGAGATTTTGCAGTACCCTTCCCCTGCCATTCCCACCAAGCCACGCCCACCAAGCAACACCACACCCACCAAGCCACGCCCACAGAACTGGTAGTAAAAAAATTTGGGTTTCACCACTGGGTTTATTCCTAAGGAGTGATAACACTACAGTCTCAAAGAGCTGTACCAATAAACGAGAATGTTTCTAGCTCAGGGTTGAAATGAGAAAACTGTATTTAGACATAGTATACAGAATATATGTGCAGATTTTTTTCAGTGGATTCTAGCTCCTTTCAGTTCAGATGTTTACAACTCTGGCAATGAAACAGCTCTCTCAAATGAAACCTGAAATGCTGAAAGCTCATTTGTACACTTAACCACAGCACAAATATGCCCTACTAATCTATGCCGTGTCCCCAGGATGTTGCCTGCATGTCATCTTCAGCCAACAGCTCTGACAATTTCAAGCTGTCTTTAGCTGTATCCATTCTAAAGATACAGCTTTCTCTCCTCCCCTTGCACTGAGGATTCAATTGAAATGATGTTGATATGGCCAATGTCAAGAGCCTGGTGGCACAGCAGACTAAAGCATGTTATTAACATTCAGCTGCCTGCAATTACTGCAAATTCTAATCTCACCAGGCTCAAGGTTGACTCAGCCTTTCATCCTTTCTAAGGTAGGTAAAATGAGGACCCAGATTGTGGGGGTAATAAGCTGACTTTGTATAAATATACAAAAGTATGAAGGCGATTGCTTAACGCATCGTAAGCCGCCCTGAGTTTCCGGAGAAGGGCGGCATCTAAATCATTTTTTTTTTTAAAAATGTGATCTCCCCAGTTCCTACTGGCCACTTCAGTTTGCAGCAGGCAGACACACCACTCCTATGGCTGGGGTGCCTCCATAGGCATTGTGGAAGAAGCTGCCCAAAGTCAGCAGAAGCCTGGCTTCTACAGAGGCCCATGTAATATTTGACTGGCATTTGAGAGATCACTAATCTTATGCTGCAGTGAAGTCAAATAAACCAGAAAAGAGAGTCAGATTCTAAACTGAATTGTAGGTTACTGGTTTGGTTACCAACGGGTACATTAAAATTTCTCCACTGCTTTAAACAACATGGGGCTTCTGATGGAATCACTTTTTAAAAAATCATTTTTAATACAAAGAGGGGATCGTTTTTTCTAACTGCTCCCTTATGGCTCTAAGGCTGCCCAAGGCTATCACAAGGACAGAAGTGAACTTGCTAGCAGTGTTGCCATTTTCTTGCAGTAGGAACTAAAGATAGTTCATTATTAACCCCGCCCTCCTGCTTTGCTCTGGGCCCCTCCTCTGCAGCTGTGTCTTGTCAGTTTAACTACTTTAGGACACTTGTTCAGAAGATAATGCCCAGCTGGGGGGAAAAAAATTCCTGTTATTTCTTGCGGGTGAAGTGGCAGGAGTGCAAACAGCCACGGATATGAATATGGAGATGATCCAGTAGCTTTCCTTAAGGGGTTCCACATTAAAATTGCAAGGACAGCACTAACCTCCTTAGGTGGCAGAATAGGGCTCAGAAAGGTTACCCCGGCATGAGTCAAATACTGAGGGATTGGACTGGGAGGCGGAGAGCGACCTCATCTATCCCTGGCTGCACTTGCTGTCACAGCATCATTTCCTGATCTGCTTTCTTTTCTAAACATGTAGTTGCTTGTGGATGGCAGGCTTGTCTGCCCAATTTACATTTGGAAGCCAACGTCAGGCTGAGCCTTAGCAGCAGTAAGCAAAAAAAAAAAAAGGACAGCAAGATCTAAGCTACGGAAAATATTTTCCCTGTGAAAATACTGAAGGGAGGAGAGGAAGCCAGCCAGCCTCTAGGCTTGAAGCTGGGGAATTGTAGGCCCTTCTGTTCGGGGGTTTCCTTGGGTTTCCACTTATACTATCTTCCCCCAGCTTCCCCCGAGGTTTGGTTTCCTTACTCGGAGGGGATATTATGACGGAGGGCGACTGACTCGACCCGCGTCCCCGCTCAACGCTTTGTCTCGCGACGAGGGAGTCGCTGCGAGTCACACGGAAGCGGCTCCCACTAGCGACCCCGCGCATCGCCTCGGAGTCAATCCAGCCAGTCTCCCGAGGGCCGGGGAGGTCGTGCGGTCGGAGAAAAATGTAAATAAGGAGGGGGGAGGAGAGGCGGGTCTCCGCAAAGCCACCTGCTTCTTAAAAGCGTGTGTCGCCATATATAAGAGAAGAGCGGGAAAACGGCAGGGCTCCTCACAAGGGCTCGTTTTCCAGCGGTGGGGAAAGAGCGAGAGAAGAGACGCGGCCTCTTTGGAAGAGTAGGTTTCCCTTTGGGGGGTTGGTTTGTTTTTCTTCTCCCCTTGGTCAAGTCTTGCGGTTTCTCTCCTCTCCCCCCCACATCCCCCCAAGACAGCCCCACCCGTGGGCGCATCTTCCTTTCGCCTCAGAGCTGGCTGAAACTTCCTTGGAAGTTGGCGAGAGTGCGCGGGAGGAGGCAAAAGGGGATCCCTCTAGGTCCCTCCCGCTCTCCGTTCTTGCTGGGCGGATTTCGCACCGGTGCGTTTTTACGCATACGGTAATTTCTCTCCAGCTTTGGCAGAATAGATGG
Organism: Ptyas mucosa; assembly: GCA_012654045.1. Classification (NCBI taxonomy): domain Eukaryota; kingdom Metazoa; phylum Chordata; class Lepidosauria; order Squamata; family Colubridae; genus Ptyas; species Ptyas mucosa. The sequence continues at coordinate 422,265 of WNWU01000017.1, read as the reverse complement.
GCGGGGGGGAGGCGGGGGGAAAGCATAAGGAAAGGGTGCTTGTCGCCTAACGCGACCCTTTGAACCCGATGGAGGACCAGTTGAAACTCAACAGAGACGAGCTTAATGATCAAAAGTCGTAACCGCCGACGTCCGAGGCTGCGAGATCGTTTTCTTCACTTTTTTTTTTTTTTTTTTTTGCCCCGAGTTGGAGCTGCTGCGACGACTGGACTCGAAGCGGTTTTAATGACTTTTCGAAGGAGATTTCCTTCCTGCGGTGCTGACTTGCCTCTCTTTGTATCTTTTGCTGCTATTTGGCACGAGGGAGAGTGGAGACGCGCCGGGCACAGCCTCCTCTGCGCCCCCTTCCTTGCTCCTCCTATCCGGTTTATTCGGTAGCGGCGAGTACTTATCGCCTGCTTTTGCACGAGAGGCAACAGCTTGCCTGTCTCCTCGGGAAGCCTCGCTATAGCAAAATTTACTGAACCGGCCACGGATCGAAGCGGGAGCCTCTCCGGCCTTCTTTTCTTTTTTGCCCTTTCCCCGTTTTCAAACAGTTTCTGTAAACCGAGGAGGCAAGGCTTCTCGCCACCGTCCCCCCTCGCCTCCCTCCCCCCCCCCCGGCTTTCTTCAAAGCAGTTCCTCGTTTGCCTGGTGTCGACCGTGGTTGCCCCTGGATCTCGTCTTAGGCGGAGAGGGAAGAGCAGCGCTCTGTTCCTTTAAGGAGAACTCGGCACCTTATTCTACACCAAAGTTTCTCAATAAAGAGAAAGGCAGCTGAGGAAATGAAGCTTTGCCGAAGCCACTGAAGGAAACCGAAGCCAAGAGGGAATCTCAAGAGGAGCTGAGTGTGAGCGCTTTTTCTAACCCCCCTCCCTCCCCCCCCATTCCCCAAAGCCTCCACATCTTCAGCTGTGGATTACCAAGGTGGCCCCCACGGCTCCTTCTGCCCCCTTCCTCCTTGGCGGGAGTTGTGGGGAAAACGCCAGGCGGCTGCAGCCCCAGTTTCTTCTCGACCGCCTCCTTTGCCTTTCCTCAGCCCAAGGAGGAACCTGCTTGCCTCCCATCCCCAACCAAGCGGGAGCCCGCGCCGCTTGCCGCCGCCGCCACCACCACAGCCGCTGCTTTTGCCCCTGCCGTGATGCCATGCCCCGCAGCTACAGCGGAGGAGATGACAAGGGCGGCTCCGCCGGGATCTGGTTAAAGAGCAGCTCGGCGGGGCGCTACGGCTGCAGCGGGAGCGGCAGCGGCATGAAGGATGTGGAGTCCGGCCGGAGCAGGGTGCTCCTGAACTCGGCGCCCTCCCGAGGGGACGGCTTGCTCCTCCTGGGCACCGGCGGCGGGTTTGGCTTGCGAGAGAGCCGGCGAGGCAAGCAAGGAGGAGCCCGGATGAGCCTGCTGGGGAAACCGCTCTCCTACAGCAGCAACCCGATCTACCGGCGGAACGCCAAGTACCGGAAGCTGCAGAACTATCTCTACAATGTATTGGAGAGACCCAGAGGCTGGGCTTTCATCTATCACGCGTTCGTGTGAGTACCACGGGTGTCGGGGACAGACGCGTGCGCTCCGGTGGTGACTGTGTCTGCCACATGGGTGGGGGAAGTGGGTGGAGCCCCCACACCTGTCGGAAGGGTGACCTGGTGGAATTGCCTTGTCCAAGGCGAGGGACGCTTTGGCGCGCGTGGGGGGTGAGGTCAGAGGTGTGGCGGCGCATCCTACTGCTGTGGAATGCCCTGGAGCCCTTTATTTTAACGCTGCTTGCAAAATGAGCATCCTTTGAATTCTGTAGAAACGTGACAGGGTGCTTCCCTATGCAGAGGATCTTAGTGCTGCCAATCGGAAGGCATATTCTGCTTCTAGTCTTGCCTTTTATTCCTTCACGGTTTTCCACATAAGATATATATATCTATATCCTTATATATATATATATATATATCTAGAGATATCCTGATATATATATATATATAATATATATATATATATAATATATATATATATATATATAAAGGATAGGTGAGAAAAGAGGAGAGGTTTTTACATGCGGAGGAAACGTGTTGTCTCCTGCTTAAAATTCAGTGAATTTTTAGACTAGTGATTGGGAGACAGAAAACCTGATTTGGGAGCACCTAGAAATCACAGAGTAAAGCACCTATTCCTTTTGGATGACTCTGCAGGTTTGATCACCTTAAGGCATTTCCACACGTCATAATCCTTAAAGTATCTTTGAGGTATTTGACGTTAGGTGTGATTGTGGTTATATTTCCTTTTTTTTTTTAAAGGGGAGGGGAGGATAGAGAACATTAAAGTTAAAATCCTGGCCGTTATATCTAAATTATAAATAAAAACACAGCCCAAAATACTCCCAAACCTAAGACAATTTAAGACTTTAAAACTGCAATCCTATTCTCACTCACCTGAATTTAATTTCTTGATCATAAAGTGGACTATTCCAAAGAGCATATGGAGAATTGGGCTCCATCTGTCAAGTGTGAAAGTACGCTTTAGATGAGGCTTTTGCAAAAGTTTTGGAATTTTCATTTTAATGTATGTACCGGTAGGTATAGAAAACCCCATTGCAGAGTTCTTTGCAATATATTGATGTGGCTCTTGATTGTGTTAAATGGCGTTTAGCTGAAAATAGAAGAATGCCAGTATTATCCAGTGACAGTGAAATGGGAGGAACTACATTGGAATGTGTTTAGAGTGAATCATGTAATGGTTCTTCTATCTAAGAAACAACATTTGCAAGTATTGAAAAGGTGCAGTAGGTAAAATATTGTGAAGGTAATAAAGGTGTAAAAACCTTCAATATTCCTCAGAAGTAAACAAACTTTATTTAAAAGTTGGGATGGAAAGATAAGACACATTGGTTATTTTCTATCAAGGGAAAGAACTGGTAGGAATAGGTGCAGCAATGGAGCCCAGCAAAGTGGATGAAAGGAGAACCTTGGTTCTGGAACAATTTAATGTAATGAAATGGCTAAAAAAGAGATTGGGATAGGTATTGTATTAGAATTGTAGAATTAAGATTCATAATAATTATTAAAGAAGACTGGAGGATTAAGAAGGAAGTCTGAATTATGAATAATTCATAATTGTGGAAAGAATAGAACATATCAAACATCATAAATGTGTTTTGTGAGAGTTTGGTAGAAGTAAATATTTCACTAAAATATTGAGTTTTTAAAATAATGTACAACTTTCTTCATAATTCTTATTTTACTTCCAACAATAATAGCACTTACTAGAATACTTCAAGTAGTGAAAGCATCCAACAAATTTCAGTAGCCTTATGGCCTGTAAAATAGGCTGGTATTAATAATCTTGTACTGAATATGGTATCTGAAGTTGAAATAATAACATTAGACACACTTGAACTCTCATAATCAAATAGTTTGCTGGCAAAATCTACCAGCAATCCTTAAAACTAGAAATAAATATTATTTCTCATATTGTTGATCATATTATGAAGGTTGAGAAATAATAGTTTGAGATAAGCTTGCTACGTTGTGATAGGAAACCAGATTCATTCCCATGGTTCTGGCCTGTGACATTCTATTCCACAAGTTGTTAAGACAGGGGCTTGCATAAATCAGACTGTCAAGTGTGACTTGAACTAGGGCAATGCTAGTTTCCTCTAGGCCTAAGACAAAACCTTTGCCATTACACTGAAAGTCTAAAGTTAGGCATTCTTCATCTAATGGTATGTTTCTAAGAATTCCAAGATGAACATACGATGACAGAAACAGAACATAATTTTTGCAAATTTGAATACATAAAGTTGTTTACAGATCAAAATAAGGAAACAGACTACGGCAGATGCAGAAAGGTGGACAATCATCCAGTTGGTTCAGGTCTAAAACTTGCTAAGAAGGCTCTAAAAGGATTGACTCATCAGGCCTATAGTTAGCTAGGTAAAGACAACCCCATCCATAAATAAATATTGTGATCTTTCTAAGCTGTCAGGCTGCAATGGTTTGTTTAATAATCATGTATTTCTCTAAGCAATGAAAGAACATTTCATTCTTAGAAAGCAAGGAAAGGTTATTTAAAAAGAACAGCAACAATAATTCCAAATTTTCCAGCTAAATAATTTCAACTGTGAGGAACATTTTTCAGAAAAGAAGATCCAGGAGATTATGTAAGTCAATGAAAGATCCGTTGGGCAAAGAAAAATCTCTGGTAAACTTCTCCCAAAACTGCCCATATCTACAAAACAGAACCCCCAGAGATCAATGCAAATAACCTGCTGAAAATTTTAATTGATGTTGGGGTTGCTGTTGTCCACAAGGCCATACCACAGCATTATTTATACAACAATTACAAAATGTTGGAGTTATGGGGCAGAGTGGCACAAGAAATATTGTGTGGGTGGAATGAAAAAATGATTCATCCAAATGTTAACATATCCTAAAAGCTAATAACCAACAATCAATTAAGAAACTGAAGAGTTTGAAGGAAATGGTTTGAAACTAAATTGATCAAGAAGTACTAACAATTTAAAAAAGTTTTGAAATGGCCTTTATAATCTCTATACTTGAATATAATTGAAAATCTGTAGGAATGTCACAAACATGAAGTTTATGCAAGGAGACAGGAATATTTTTGAGCTAGAAAAGTTCTGCAAGGAAGACTGGAAGGGGGGAAAAATCTAAAAAAAAAATACGGTGTAGGAAATATTTGGAAGCTGTTATTTCAGGAGGGTTACAAAGTATTCATTAAAGATTCAAACTCCTATACCTTCCATATTCACCATTTTTTATTTCAAAACTGTAAGCAATAGCATTCAAAGGTCCAGAAAGAATTATGTCATCTTCTATTCCCTTAGGGCACAGGTGTCAAACTCACGCCATCATGTTGCCATTATGTGACATATTGCAATGTTTTCCCCCTTTGTGGAACTGGGGTGGGCGTGGCCTATGTATGATGCATCCAGTCCGCGGACTGCCAGTTTGACACCCCTGCCTTAGAGATTCAGTGAACTATTCAATTTGATCAGAGGTGCCTAAAGTTTTGCATGCAAGTATATCCATTCAATCAGTTTTGCATTTATGGTAATAACAGTTGTATTAGCTATGATCCTTTTTTTACAGAAAGAGGAACTGAAGTAGAGATAGTGAAAAGCTACTTAGTGAACTTCTTTTCAAAAAAAAAATCTAAATTGAAATCCATGACCTGCCTTTCTCAATATGAAGTGTTGGTGTGTATTTCAGATATATTGGGAGTTCTAGTTCCATTTATTACAGAATGCTAAATTGGGAAGTATGCTCAAGACCTGACACTTATTCATTGTTTTCTAATGTCTAGACAGTACTTTACTTTCACCATTTCTTCTATTGAAATATTATACTTAAATCTTTATCTATATGGGAAGGACTTAAATGCCTGTCCTTAATAGTAATTTGATAGTAGACAAATTACTGTACCTTGAGAATAGTGATATTCCAGTAAAAGTTGAGCACTTTCCATTCCCGTCAATTTAGCAGTGATGCTTAAAGTGGCAATATCATGCATATTGCACAAGAATAATAACATCCAAGAGAAATTATGAGAAATACAATGATGTAATGTCAACTATATTGTTCTACTTCCATTAATCATGTCACTCATGCCAGGTCTTCAAGAAAACATTATAATTCACAAATTACTTCTGCAACTACACATGAACATGACAGCCTGGAGAAAAAAAATCAATGAAGTGTTGTTTCTGTTTGAAGAATTATTTTACCACTGTTGGAAATGTGGTTGCAGAAATGCAGAATGCTAGGTAACACCACTGGCATCTCTTCCATTTCTAAATGTGCAGGACATTGATATTTGTGTATGATATACAAAACATTTTAATTGTTGGTGGGCTTACTTGTTTGTTTTGGTAAAACTGATCAGTTTTGAATTTCTCCTCTTTTTTGTCAGAATGTTGAAAAGAATTGTTGTCTTGACTGCACAAGGCGTGTACTGTAGCTTGTCAGACATAACCATATGTGTTCCTAATTTTCTGTAGATGATCTTGGAAGAATGACTAGCTCTTACATGTTGTAGTTTTGGGTGCTCAAGTATAAGAGAAATTATCTCAAAGTAAAACAAACGTGTCTTACAACAGCAGCTCTTCAAACACCTCCTACTTTTGTACTTTATTATAATTTTCACCTGGCAATTGGTTCCTTCAACCATTCCTTAATAACATAGTTTAACCTTTAAACATTTGGGGGACATTTTGTTTATTCTTCTAGGAGAAGAGGGAAGGTGATAAGTTAGGTCCAAATCCTAGCTAAAGGAATAATTATTGAGAGAGGACATATACAAGTTACTCTTAATACCTATTTATCTACCTGCTTCAGTTGAAATAATGATATTTACAGAAAATACATATAGTCCTTGTTTAACAACTGCTTTGTAGATTGTTCACAGTTGTGATGGTGATGAAAAAATAATATTGCAACCAATTCTCAGATTTACGACCTTCATTGGTCGGGAAAGGAAAGCTGAAAGTAAGGTTGTTACCACAATCACAATCTTCACTTAGCTATCCCTTTGTTTAACAACCCACAATTCCTATTCCAATTGTGGTTGCTAGATGAAGACTATCTGTAATAGTTAGAAATCTTAAAATGGTATTTTGATTATTGTAATGTAGAAAATAAGTACCTCATCACTATCTGAAAGTATTAACATCCTGAAGTAGTATTGAAATCTGAACGTTTTTAGGATACCAATAAAGTTTTTACTCCGTAACCTAAGAATTTCTGGTGTAAAGAAGCATGTTTCAAATTACTATAAAAGTATATTTTTCACTACTTTCTTTTGAATTGATTTTATTACATCTGACATTAGCTCCTTTGTAGGGCAGCAAGAGAAAATGAGAAGCAAAAAGGATCTAATACGTGAGTAATTGAAAGTAAATGTATTTAATCTACTCCCTCAGGCTTCAAGTAGCTATGAATGCTTAAAAGATTACTATAACATTCAGTAATTTATTTAGTCCCTTGACTGTCTTCTATTACAGTTTTCTCTCTTCTGTAAAATATGTATTGAATTGTAGATATTTTAATAGACTTCCATTAGTTAAGCCACTGGGTTAGAAACCAGAGGACAATGAGTTCTAGTCCCGCTCTAGGCATATAGCTAGTTGGGCGATCTTTATACCATTCTATCTCAGCCCTTGGAAGGAGCAGTGACAAAATACTTCTGAAATTTTGTCACAAGCCCAGTGCCACAAATACTGACTCAAAGCCCTCTTCAAACCATTGTATATGGCCTGAAATAAGTTTTAATAATCACAATATGACAGCAAAGAGATTCAAAAGAGCCTTTACTTCCAAATGGAGGTTATCTGGATATTTGCAACCTATATACAGTAGAACCTCTGGTCACGACCATAATTCGTTCCATAACTTTGGTTGCAACCCGATTTGGTCATGACCTGAACTTAATTTCCCACTTACAAAAATTGGTGCTTACAAAAAAAATAGCACGGAAGGGGAAATCAGCTGCAGCCGTGTTTGATTGCGACCCGAGTATGTGTCCGTGACCAGATTCAAAAATATTGTGAATTTTTTGGTTGGAACCCGATTTGGTCGTGGTCAGATGTATTCATGACCAGAGGTTCTACTGTATATGTTAGGACTACAATGAATGAATGCAAATTGAAATCAGTAAGAAAAAAATGGATGAGGAAATAAGAAAGAGGCATTTCACATTTTGCAATGTTTTGAGCATCTTTAGTGTTAGGATTCTATATGATGTATATAATGTTAGAACCAGTTGTCCAGGCAATATATATATACTGTAACTTTAAACTGTAAATGTTACCTTCTTGCTGAGTCATGCTGTAATGGGATAATGACCAGTTGGGAGTATATTTAAACAAAGTATTGTAACCTGGTCTGTTAGGAACTGCTGCTGCTATGAACTGCTATTGTGACTGAACTGCTATGAACTGCTATGAGCTGCTAATGTGAAGGAGTTGCTATCTGTTGATGGATCTGCTACCATCGTGGTTTGCTAACCAGAGTGAGTTGTTTGGACTGATTTACTGGACTGATTTATTGGTGAAGACTTGGGATTTGTTTATGACTACGCTACTGCATTTTCCTACGATAAAGTAAACTTTTGCTAAACCAGTTTTCTTATTCATTGCTCTCAACGTTTCCTTGTGCAGTTACTCTGCTGGTTGGTAAAACAACATCAATATCCTTAACATTTAGTAAATACTCATTAGCTAAAGCTAAAATTAGTAATTGTTCTTGAAGTGTACACATACATTAAATTCAGTGAAAACTATTAGGTTTTCATTCAATTTAATATTTCAATATTTCACGTAATATTTGGAAACGAAATCATTTAATTACACAATCTTTTGGATATTCATATAACGGGCTTTGAAAATAATACTTTACTTGGATTCATTCCTTATTATTGTAAGCCTTCTAGAGTCGCTGTATCAGTGAGACTGACACATAGTAATTTAATAAAGAAATAAATAAATTATAAAAGCATAGTTTCAGATTTTACAATAATGCTTAATTTTCAACCTAATTGCAATTTTACCCATTCCGTATTGAGTCCCCAATGATTGTGGTGAGAAAATAGCAGAGCTTCAATGAAATGGACACTATTTAACAAATTCATCTTAATATACCTAAGGAATTTTTATTAAATGCCAGACTGAATGCACCACTACTCTTGAGTTTGTAATCCCATTTAATAGAAAATTCAACATAGCCAAGGGTATTTTGTATTGCTGCTCACACCAAGTGCAGTTTACTAGGCTTTTTTGTCACTATTCTGAATTTATGGAGTATGGTACTTGAGAAATAGAGTATTGTCAGATAACTGCTTTTAGTATTATAGCACTTTAATATCTTTGTGGTCTTCTGTAATCAATACTGTTTTCCATCTATTTTTCAGCTACTATCCAGGTAGGATTTTTTTTTCATTGATGAACTGTATATGTTTAACTGTGGTGCTCATTACTATTGAGATACCTACAATTAGTTTTGAATAGATACATACTTTATAGAAATTGGAATTAATTCCGTAGAGACATCACTATTTTAGATCATTTCACAGAACAATACAATTTTATACATATGTCTGTCATTATTGCTTATGAATATGTTCTGTTAGTATTTAATGCTCCACAAATTGTATGAGTCATCATAATGTATGTGCTTGGGCACATACACAATATACAGTTTTTACTGTATATTGTGTATTAAATTTTTAGCAAACACAGCATTAGCAATGTTAATTTCTTAGCAAATACAGTCTTAGCAAAAACATTAATTTATAATTATAAAATAACTTCCAGAAAAATAAGAATGGGTGACCACTGAATTTGCTAATTTTTACTGTTAATAATTACAGTGCAGAGGTCAAGGAAAATATTTCTGGGTATTGCTGCTTGTCTTTAAATTCATCTTTTCATAAGTTCAAAAAATTCATCTTTTTATCTAATCTCATCAACATAATTCAGCAACGTTAAACCCTATTTATTACCAATAAAAACATTTTAGCAAATGTTTAGTTTTCTCCTTAAAATGAAAAAAATATAAAAGTTATTCAGTTTGCCTATCTTTTAAAATAATCTCTTAAATATTAGATACTTCTAAACTTCTTTTAAGGTGCAGAATAGATGTATATCAATTCCTACAGGTAAAATAGGATAGCTCTAGAGATCTTTAAATGTCCAGAGTAAAGCTGGGACTTACTAATTTTGCTTTCCAGATTTTTTTAGACTTCTATGAAGATACAGGCACGGTCCATATCTAGAAGCTTAAAAACACTATAGAGAGATACTTGGGGGGGAGGGGGTCAGTACTTTCTCAGATTCTTGGCAGAGAGGAACATAGGGAACAGCACATACATTTGATCGAATTCCACGATAGAGGAATACTTTCAATTCAAAATACACTGGCCAATGAAGGCTAACTAAAACTTAATATAATAAAATGAAATGTGACCTCCCCTTTGTTATAATTTTCCTTAATGTGTGCTTGCTAATAGTAAACCATTAAACTCAAACATTATTGGATTTATTGTATGTAAACAATCTGATTCCCACGACATCCAAAGCGATAAAAGATGTAAAGAAGAAGAAACAATCTGATAAAATCTGTATTTGTTTTCATTGAATTATCTTAATAAAATAAGAGGTAACTTTCTTGCCTCTGTTTGACCAGCCTTTTTCTATTGTTGTATTATTGTCATAATTTTAGGTAATGTCTTTTTGATGCTATTACTTAAACTTATTGTTTATTTTATTATCATTAAGCTGAACCCTGTGCAATCTTATGTTTCATTACTAATCGGTATGATTAGTATCATTTCACATAACCCCATTCTGAATTTTGATGTCGTCTTTTTCCTTATAGTATCATATGGTCTAGTTGCAACAGTCCAACCAATTCAAATGGCTGCTGCCATTGTTTCCAGTGCTCTCCATACAACCCATTTGATTTGTAACCTAACTATAACTCCATAATATATTCTGTAATATGGCTCTGTAGAGAGCTTTGAGGACATGGTTCACTTCAGCAAACATTTAAATAAAGAACCTCTCGAAGCTGCCTTTTAAGTAATAAGGGCTCCTCACTGCTAAATATGAAGCAAAGCATGCATGTTGCTTTATCTCATTTTTCTTTGGAGCCTTTCTTAGCCTTTTCCAGCAGAGTTGCATTATGGCAACTCATCAAAAACGTCCTGAGTGAAGCTTTGCCTCACAGCACTAGCTAAAATGCTTATATGCTGGGTGAGAAACAACTCACAAAGCACCCTAGTTCTGTAGAAACAGTTTTCCAGGCTGGAAATACTGTGGGCAAACTGGTATCATATTCTGAAGCTTGTCTACCCTGAAACTTCCTCCAAGCTGCTTGAAAAGTCTTTGGCCAACACAGAAGAGGAGGTATGACCTGCCTCCCCCACATCATTCACCAAGCTTTTTGTGCTGGGGTTTACCAGGTTGGATGGTTCCAGTGAGCCTCTTTGGTAGATGCTGAAGTTCTTCAGAGATGGATAATGTTCTCCTGCAATTGGTTCATTAAAGCAAATCATGTTACCTCCATGGCACAAACTTCTTTTTATAGCAAATTTAAGTCACTTTTTGTTAACTTTGCAGGGTGCTCCAGACAAGAACTACACTCTAGTACTAGGTCTATCTTTATTGTATGGTAAAGGTAAAGGTTCCCCTCGCACATATGTGCTAGTTGTTCCCAACTCTAGGGGGCGGTGCTTATCTCCGTTTCAAAACCGAAGAGCCAATGCTGTCCGAAGATGTCACCATAGTCATGTGGCCGGCATGATTAAACACCAAAGGCGCACGAAACACTGTTACCTTCCCACCAAAAGTGGTCCCTATTTTTCTACTTGCATTTTTTACATGCTTTCGAACTGCTAGGTTGGCAGAAGCTGGAACAAATAACGGGAGCTCACCCTGTTGCACGGCGCTAGGGATTCTAGCCACTGAGCCACTGCATCCCTTCATCTTTATTATAAGATTACATAAAAGACTTTTGCAAGTCTAAAACTATACCTCTGCCCCATAGCCTTTACAGCCTAAGAAGCTAGGGAGGGTCCCTTTGAATCAGTTGCCACACCCCATTCCTTTGGGTTTAGCTACCTCTTATCTAACCATTGCCTAATCTGTGGCTTCTCCTCCTGTCTCCCATTCTCTTCCTGTCTCTTATTCTCCCATACCATTATAGTTTTTACAGAACTGGACATTTTACAAGAAAATAGTTGATCTGTGACTGGGTGGAATATGGAAGGGCAGGAGCTATCTTTTGGCATCAATCCTTTTATTTACAACATTCAGACAATTACATTTCAAAACTTACCTTTCAATCTGGTGTGTTGATTTTGTATAAAAGATGCTACAGATTTCAGAAATTCCATTCACAGATAATAAAGCTAAACCCACAATTTCCCCTAAAAACAGAATTTAGAGGATAGCAGATAATCTCTGCATTTATTTCAATGAAATTTGACAATTCTAGTGGATTGAAAAATTCAAATATTTGCTGGAAACCAAAGTTCACAGTTGATTCTTTTTTGCTAAATAATGAGTCAAATATAGCTCTGTTTAATGAATCTTGCCTCGGATTGGAGCACGGGAGTATGATGAGTAGATGGGGAATAAATTTTCTAAATAAATAAATGTAATTTTGGGGGGCTTGGTTAGAATAAATTGGGAACTTTCCTAAAAATTTCCAGATATCCAGAATCAATTGCTGTATCTATGACATTTCATGTTTGGAGGCAACAATAGAATTGTTGATGTGATGAATTATGAACATGTTTTTGGTTGCTATTAAATAATTATATAATCATCCACTTAATAATTATAATGTTAATGCACATGAAAAACTTAAAGCTGGTGCTAGAACAAAGGAATTATTAGGGGGGAAAAGTTTGAAAGAAAATGAAACACAGTTATTAGTCTTCCATGCCAAGATTCTTTGGAGTGATTTACTGGTGTTCAGTTTCACTTTGAATTTCACACAAGAATCCTAGTTGTAAAATTTTTCTTGAGCATTTTGAAAAGTTTATGCATACAACTAGTATTACAGATATAGTTTACCAAATGAAAATTGAATCATATGCTTATGTATTTGCTGATTTGTGCTATAGGCGTTGCTGGAATTTTTAAATAGTCTAACAAATTTTTCATTTTGATATTATCAAGTAAGTGCTAGGAAAACAGATTTTTTCACACTGATTTTTAAACTGAAGACAACTTTAACAATGTTAAAGCTGTTGAAATATAAATTTCTGAATTGAATGAAGCCATGACACAGCAGCACCACATAACAGAGTAGACTGCCAGGTACCTTTAGATAATTGACTGCAGGAAATGAATGCCAAATTTTAATTGCAAATGGAAATTTTGGCAACTGTGGAAATTCCAATGTACTATATACTTTCCAGAATGAACTGATTTGAAAATTCTCAAAATAGTATCATAGTATGGATGAAACAACTTCTTCTAATTCTTGTGAATTCTGGTTATCAATGCAATTCTATGTTTTTGTAAATTAATTACTTTCATGTGAAGCTTCATTTCATGAACATTGGTAGGCTATCTCCTGCATGAAATTATAAAAACACGCTTAAGTTTAATGTGGAAAATATTGAGTTAATTTGATTTATATAGAATTTACTGTATAATCTCTGATAATGTGATGTATAATATAATTTTTACATTGAAATAATAAAGTCCAGATTTATTATCTCCGATTTGGGGTGTGTGTGTGTGAGAGAGAGAGAAAGAGAGAGAGATTTGTTTCTGTTGTTCAATTCATTGTATACAAGCTGCTTTGGGAACCCAATTTAGATGAATAAATTATACATGATTCTTTAGTGAGCTTGCTTTATTTTTACAAGCATTCTTTTTAGTACTTGTATGTTTAATTTTCTTTCAGAGTGAAGTTACATGAGTGGGTGGGTGGAGGAAGATTCTTCTCTTAGTCTTAGCTATAGAGAATATATTGTTTTAAGATATTGCTGATGTTTTATGTGCCAAAGAACCATGTGGTTGACTATAGGGTAGGCAGGGAGAATAAATATTTAACAGGAGAAATGAAATTAGTAGTCCAGGAGATGTCAGATGTCTCTTTCAATGGTTATTGCTCATTTTGTATCTTTTATCATCACATTTTAAGAACCCTGGGAAGCAGCAGCTAATAAAAGCCTAACAAAACATTGAAATGCAAATTCAAGGTTAATATCATCGCAATCAGTCTCTTCTTGCTTAATGCACCAAATTAATACTTCACTCCTCTTGTTTTGAAGCTAAATGTATCATTATGAGATGGAATGAAGGCTACCTTTTCTCAGTTGTAATTCAGTAAGGAACTTGATAAAAATTATCTTAATAAGTATTAGCACATGAAAAGGCAAGGGAAGATCTTGTTATATTGTAAGACAAGACACATGAATGTTCTCTCAAAAATTACTTCTTGGAAATATTTCTAAAATATGAAAGTAATGACAAAAAATATCACTTATTCATATTTAATTTTAAATTATTTTCATAACTTTTTTTGAGTTATTTCTTTAATGGATGCAGAGCTCTGCTTGCTCTCTATCTGAAAAATATACACTGCTCAGGAAAAGGTTGAATGAGTCAACTATATTAAAACTAGATTTTTTTTGTTTAATGTTGGCATGTAAATAGAGATTCATTAATGGAAAAAAACACCTGCGAATCCTTTATATAAACCTAATCTGAGCTTCTAGATTTGATAGAACATTTTCTGGAGAAGCTACAGTGTGGAAAATGTGTTGTGCTTGCAGAAAACAAATCTTGTTCTTGTGAATAAGTCATTTGAATTCTGAATCATTTAAACGTCTAGGAAGTAAGGCTACTTACAGGTTAAACTTCAGTGACGTAAATAAATGTAGTTCAAGGAGAACGTGAATAAGAATACTTCCCGACACACTATATCATGGATTATCCAACCTTAGGCTTGCATGGGCCTTACTGAGTGAAAAGGAATTGGACTGCATATAAAATATATGATACAGTTAATGTATATAAATAACAAACTTCATTTATTTTTTAAATAAATCTTGTGGGGCCGTATTACTAGCTTTCCAGGGGTATATGCAGCCTGTGGGCCAGGATGGATATGACTGCTCTGGATGGTAGATCATTAGGTTCTCCTTAGCAACTCAAGATAAATTTAACTCTTAAGATAACTGTGAATTACCACATTGGGAACCAAGACCTTGAATGGTAAGGACAATGCATATATGTAAACCTTGACTTCTGCTGATTTATTCTTGTTTACAAAAAATTGGTATATTTGTGTGGTTTTAAGGTATATTTTGGAAATCATTTTATCTCTCTTCTTACTTTGAATCTTACATGCATGCTTAGAAATCAGGTTGTACAAAATAAACAATAATGTGCATGAACAAATGGAAATGATATTATGCATGAATTTATGACAGATTAGAAACACCAACAGAAGGGAATTACATCCAATTATGGCAAGTTTACAATATTAGAAAAAACTATTGTGTGCAAATAAAAGATGGACACTGACCAGCTATCAGATTAGATCTCTAGTACGTTACATGCTTATTTATTTGAAATGTTTATTGGTTGTTCTAAATTTTAAATTCCCAGGACAATATAAAATAATTCCATTCAAGACAATTTGAGGTATACTTTGTAGATGGAACTTTGAAATATTTAATGCTGGCTATTAAGCTGGTAGAACTTGATAACTGATGGCTTTTGCATTCTCAGATAGATAGTCCTCACTTAGCGACTGCCTCATACAGTAATCATGCACAGTTATAACAGATGAAGTAATAACTTTGTGACAAATCCTCACATTTATGACCTTCGCAGGTTTGTAAAGCAAAGGAAAGCTAAATTAAGATCAGTTTTAGTTAATGATCAAGATAATTATGATTTATCTCTATAGTGAGGATTACCTCTATAGTGAATTAAATATCAAAATAATCATATTGTTTTCTAAATGACCTCCCTCCATAGTTTTCTAATTTTTTCCATTTAAATTTGCTTTTGATCTGACTTAAGCATTGAAAAAAGCCTTTGTTGTGATGATGAATGTTAGAAATAGGACATGATGCACCTTGTGTATCAACTTTGTAGGTTTAGAATTTTAGGCCTAGTAACATGATAGTTACATTCCTTGTTGTAAAATTGTTTCTAAAAATATATTATTAATTCTCTAGCAATTGTTCTAGGCATTTTCTCTGGGTTCCATTTTGTCCCAGACCTTTTCATAATTATATAAAGTTGCTGGGAGAAACAAGGGGATTTCAGGAAACCACTTGCATCCATGGAGTAAGCTGTTATTTTTTGTTAGGTACGAACCATGAATGTTCTACACGAGGAACAAGTCAGTCATATCATATCAGAAACAAAAGCTTCCAGGCTTTTCCACATATCATGTATGATAATAATCTGAATGTCTGTGGTCACTCACAAAAGCAAAAAAATCATACACAAGGATTTATACATCAATATGTTGCTTAATCATATTTAATGAACACTATTAAATTTAATTATTGTGATATCTGGATATAGTTATTTCCCATTTTTACATTGTTTTACTTAGAAAGAGTTAAATTTAGAACAAGGGATTAAATGTTTTTACATATTTTACGTAGGTTAGAATTTTATGTCAAAGCTCAGTTTTGGCATAATTTTTGTTTTCTTCATAATTTCTTTTCCTTTATTTCCTTCCTTTCCTAATTCTTAAACTCATCTTTCTTTGAAGCTGTTGATGTGTTTTACTCTTATTACATAAGAAAACTAAGGGTTGTTGCTTTCTATAGTACACTTAAAAACTAGATGGCCTTTGTTTAAAGCAGTGGTTTTTGACTTCATCTGCTTAGGTATGAAAATATCAGCTTACCTATATTATATTTGTAATTTGTTTTTATTCATGCACAAAATATCTGCCTTTATCCTTTAATGTATCCAGTAGTGTTTTTCAAAATTCTGTTATTTTAAAAACCTAAATGATTTTAGAACAGAAAAAAATTGTAAGAATTGTGTTTCTAGGCACTTATCGTTATCAATAAATGCATGCAAAATTCACACTCTTATCCTCAGCATGAGTCCAGAAGCTGAATTCTGGTTAGAAATTCATGAGCTGTTTGTTAAACTGCAACTTGAAAAAAAAAACTTGAATAAAGACAACAGCAAATCACTTCCATACAGTGCTTCTGTTACTGTAATGAACTGAAATAAGAGCTCACACTTTCTCTATGTCCCTCATATAACAGTCTTATGAATGGGATGTTTATTACTGTACCAATCTACACCTGGTAATAACTAATTGATTGTAGAGTTCATGTTTTGAAGATTCAAGGATCTATGCTAAAATGGCTGCTTATTTCTTCCTTCTAGATTGTTAAAACAGGACTGGGTCTCGACATTTTAGTACCCTAGATAAAGTCATATTCTGGCACCCTTGGTAGTTTGTCTCATCTTCCAATTTTGTTAGGAATTATAAAAAAGTACCCTCTTTTTTTCCCAAGCTTTTGAGCTTTACGGTTACAATTTTTAGCCCTGGATATTTTTGTTTCTTTTCTCAGGCATTTTCATCCTACTTTGCTATAACAGGAAATAATTTTAACTACATCATTTGTTATCATATGGCAAGAATTCTGTGAAATTATATTTAATTCCTGCGTACATACAATGACTCACTTACTGCTTTTTTTATTGTATATTTCAGAAGTTTTTAAATTGTGGCACTCCCTAAAATTTGGTGCCCCAAGCCAGTGCCTACTTGGAGTAATAGTAGCTTAGAGCTGACTCTGCCTAATATAACAATTAGGTTCTTGGTTCAACTTGTAAGGTATTATGTTTCCTTTCTAGGAATGTATCTGTAGTGATTTCACACCATAAAGGACACCCATGCCTCTCTTTGCAATTATCTTGCTTCCTTATCAGATACAAAGTAATTATTTTTGTATTTGCCTAAATAAAAGATCTCTGTAACTTTGTTGCTCTTTGTTTCCGTGGAAGAAATCAGTGAGTAGTTTTGGATCAATAAACAATTGTTTGGATTTTCTGTAGTTTGGCACTTCTTCGTGAGCTCCTTTTTCAGTAGTGTTGCCATAGTGTTACATGACTGTGTCCATTCATCAAGAATCAAGTTCAATATATAGGAGAGTCTACCTTTTATCTTTTAATGTATCTAGCTTTATATAGGTCTGTATTGTCCTGCGCTGAACACCTCATTTGTATTCATTGAGATTAAGCATGGGCAAAGTCTGTTTAGTCAGATATCCCTTTGATTGATAGTTGTGAATTCTTATTTAATGTTCAAAGAATAGAAATATACTAATTTGAAATTGATTAGGACAATTACAAAATGTGTTGGGATTTTCCAGAGAACAATAAATATAAAATCTGCAAGGAATAATATCTATAAAATCTGCAAGATATCTTAACAAAATTTTTGTACCTAAAGATGAAACTAAAGCCAAGTTCTGGTCTATTGAAGTACAGTAGCAAAGGTAAGTGAAACCCACCCCTGTTCTTGATGTTTGTGTATGTGTGGAGAGACACACACACACAGAGAGAGAGATTCTTAATATATTCTGATGGTTTTTCTCTTCCCTCCCCCTTATACTACTCTTATGATTGTAATAAAGATTTAATTGATTTAAGAGAGAAGTGTTTTTTTTAAAAAAATAATTAAAAGAGAACAAAATTGCCAGGGGAACAGAGACAAAAATTATAAATTACATAATTATATGTAATTCAATTATATTATATGGATAGACAGTACTCATATATTGAAGACAGCACTAGTCTGTACCTTTGTGCTAAGGTGATTAAATATCAGAACATTCAGAGTTCCATTATAACAATTAGCCACAGCTATCTGTATTATGATATATATATAATGTACTCTTTACAGAAATACAATCTGTACAAGGGGACCTACGTAATGTAGCAAGTACTTTGATATTCAAGCTGCTGTATTCTATTGAAAAAGATCCTTGTCTGAAATTTTGGTCAGCTACTACCATTCCTTGTAGAGAAAACTACATTCCTTGTAGAGAAAATTGCTACCACACAAGTGCATGTTACTTAAGAGGACTCAGTTTGTTAAGGCCTTGGATAGTACAGTGGTCTAATGCACCCTGTTATTAAGATCAGCTGCTTGCAATTATTGCAGGTTCGAATCCCACCAAGGCTCAAGGTTGACTCAGCCTTCCATCCTTTCTAAGGTAGGTGAAATGAGGACCCAGATTGTGGGGGCAATAAGCTGACTTTGTATAAATATACAAAAAGTATGAAGGCTATTGCTTAACGCATTGTAAGCCCTGAGTCTCCGGAGAAGGGCGGCATATAAATCAAATTAAAAAAAAAAAAAGGCATCAGGCTAGAAACTGGGGAGACCAGGAGTGTCCCAAAGGTGCTTTTTTCAAAAGGCAACTGGACTTTTTTTTTTTAATTTGAAGATGCTTTGCTTCTTGTCCAAAAAGCTTCTTCAGTTCTGACTGAAGGATGGAAGGGTTTATATTCCTGTAGCCATCTGGTCATTAGCACTCTTTCTGAGGTTTTATCTGTGCCCTGAGGGTCACCTGAATAGTGCAAATGGGTGTGGAACTTTCTTGGAACTGTTGAAAAGACTTATAAACAGAAGATAGGTAGGGTCATATTCCTCCCCCTTTGTTGAGAGAAGACTATTCAATCTTAATGCAGATGGCCTCTTTGACCCCTCTTTCAAACCAGCAGTCAGCTTGCTGTTCAGAATGTGGGCTTCAAAAGAGTGACTCTTATCTTTCAAATGGAGATGGACTGCTGAATCTTGTCCTGATGGGTTTGTTCTCCTATGTTGTGCCAAGCATTTGTGAAGTGGTTGTTTTGTTTCTCCAAAGTACAGATCTGTACATGTCTCTCTGCATTGTACTTTATATATCACATTGCTCAGTTTATGTCTGGAAGGTTTATGCTTGGGATGCACAAGCTTCTGCCTTATTGTATTTTTGGGTTTAAAGTGTGTATGTATATTGTATTGGTTGAAAATTCTCCTGAGCTTTTCAGATATTCCTGCAACATATGGAATGACAACATTACTTCATTTGTTGTTCTCTTCTTTGTCTGTTATGAAGCTACTGCTGGGTCTTTTTTTGGATTTGATGACAGCCCAGTTGGGATAGCCATAAGTTCTGAGAGCTTCCTTGATTTGTTTTAGTTCTTTTTCTTTTCCATCTTCTGTGTTAAGGAAAATAGTCTGGCCTTCCCGGACTGTACAGTACACATTAAGGAAAACAGAAGCCTCAACACTGAAGATCACACACACAGATCAATATTTACATTTTGATTTTCATTACGTACTGGAACACAAAATGGGAGTGATCAGAACCCTACACCACTGTTTGCCTACCAGCAAAGATGGAAAATCCTTCCATACTGCATCATTCAATCAGAACTGAAGAAACTTCTTGGATGAGAAGTGAAACATCTTCAAAACAAAGTTACCTTTTGAAAAACCATCTTTGGGACAACCATGACCTGGATGACTGAGAATCTCCATAGACATTGGGAGACCATGAGATCAGGTCTTTAGCCTTTAAGTTTCAGTGAAGAGATTTTCATCCTGCGGTGGAATAATTCAAATTTATTTATTTATTTATTTATTTTATTCAATTTATAAACCGCCCTTCTCCTGCTGGACTCAGGGCAGTGTACAGCCAGAAATAAAAAACAGTCAATACAAAATTTAAAATTTAAAAGAATTATAAATTTTGGGCATAAATTTAAAAACCTCATAACTAAAACCCAATTTGGACAATTTAAAAATCTGAAATCTTAAAAAAAGGAGGGGGGGGGTTATGCCAGCCCTGCTTGTTGGAAGAGAAAAGTTGATAGTACCAGTGAGGTGCATGGTGGTAATGGTGTGGTAATGATGATGTTGATGGATTGATTTGTACATTGGGTTAGTTAAGAAACTACAGCTATATATCTGTTATATTTAATTGTGGTTTTAAATAATTTTGCCCTGGATCTCTCCAGATCCAGATGTATTTTGTCATTCTCTTAAGAGAGTAGAAATTTGCTACTGAAGTTATGAATAGCTAGCTTTGCCTTTTGATATCACGTGATAGTATTACATGATAGTATTGAAATTTTCCTGAAAGAAATTGTGATTTTACAAAGGTGTCATCTTTATTTTCTTATAGCTTTACTTTTTTAAAAAAAACCAAAACTTTATTTAAAAACAATTCTTTTTTCATACTGTGGAAAGTTTATTGCCTTCATAATGCAACAGTGTCACTCTCACTGCTGTGATCCAATGAATTAGCAATTCATTCTTAATTTATGTTCATCATTTAGTTGCTTCCAACTGTTAGTGCTCTGAAGCACATCATTTCACCAGAATTGTTTGCCAATTACTGCTTTTTTGAGTTCTTATTGTGTCATCAGTGGCAGTATCTAGCCACCTTATCTTCTATTGGCACTTTTTCAATTGCAATTAATTTTTTTCCAAGCATTAGAGCCTCTCTAATGACTCTTGCCTTTGCATTATGTATCCGAATTATTTAAGCTTTAGCTTCATTATTAATGATTCCGAAGAGCAGTCTGGATATAATTTAGCTAATATTGAATCATTTGTACTTCAAGTACTGCAGTTCAAAGACATCCCTTTTTGTTGTTGTTGTTTTGCTTTTCTGATAGCGTTTTTAAAGATTTTAAAAATCCATCTTTAAAATTTTTTAAATAACTCAAGGTGGCAAACATACCTAATACTCCTTCCTCCTTCTATTTTTCCCATACAAAACCCCTGTGAGGTGAAACCTTGTGGGCTGAAAGAGAATGACTTCCTCAAAGTCACCCAACAGGTGACTTTCATGCCGAATGCTCCAGTCTCCTGGTTTCTATGTCAGCACCTTAGCCATTAGACCAAACTGGCTTTCAGGGACAAAAGTGACAAAAGGAAAAGTATGATTATAACAGTATAAATCTGTGTTATCAGTGTGGTGCCTCAGCCGCACTATGATATTTTGTCTTAATCTTGTCTTGATTTTTTTTCCTGAAGAGCAGATATCACATTTGTTGGCTTAAGTTACTGTCACTGTGAATTTTTGAGCTAGGAAAATCAAGTCTGTTACAACTTCAGATTCTTCTCCACTTAATTTACATTGGGTTGGCATTGCCTGTTGACAAAACATTCTTTTTTTTTAAATACAGAGCAACTTTTATATTCTCTCTTTCACATTCAACAAAAGAATTCTTCCACATTCCCCATTTCTTCTAGCTACCAAAGTAATTTCATCAGCTTATATGAAACTTCTGTCCCAAAAATTTTAATTCTAGTTTCTATCTCTTTTATTTTGGCATTTAAGCAATATAGCTAAATAAATAGACAGTATAGAAGGCTTGCTTTACCCAATTTTGAACAACTTAGTTGCTACAAATCTCATTTTCTTATTTCATCATAAAAATTCTTCACTAAGCATATGAAGTAACAAGCTTAATACCTGAGAGTAAATCCAAACATTTTCTGCAGAATTTTGTTACTGTTTGCAGCTGAAATTCTGTCAGGGGTGTCAAACCTGTGGCCCATGGGCCAGATGCATCACACACTGGCTACGTCCACCCCCATTTTAGCGAAGGGGAAAAAAGTTGCGCTACATCATGTGACGACACCATGATGCTGCAAGTTTGATACCCCTGTTCTATGTACACTTTCTTGGGAATAACAATTTATTTACTATTTCACAACTGGGTTTTAAAATGCATATCGGTAGTATCCATAGCTTGAGCTACGGATGAGTTCAGAATGTTACCTGAACCTGTTATAATCGATGTCTGAGACAATCAGATATTTTTGAGAATTTGTGCATGGTTTTTTTTGCTATGTATAGGTGGCTTTTGGATTCACTCTGTAAGGCTTTGTTATAATTTTGCACCTCCATCCATTTCCCAGCCTACTCAAATTGCTATTTTAAATGAAATTCTTGTGATTTTCAACAGTTATGGAAATATTTTGGAAGCCACAGAAACAACATTTCTGATACCACAATAAACAAGACTTCATGCTTGAATTGTGAACAGGCAGGTGTTAATGCACTGCCTAATTGTTCCCACTTCGCTCTTCCTGTTAGTTTGAGTGGATATGCATATTCAGACTGGGATACCCATACACTATTTGTATTTTACTATGAATCAGGAACTCTACCTTGCTACTTTGTTAGAAAGCCAGAGATAGAAGCCATGATTTTGTGCTTGGCTTATGACTTTCGGTTGTTTCAAAAGTAACAGATTTCTTAACTGCACCTCTTGTTAGGAGGATCGTAACACGATTCAATAATAAGGGCCACTCATTGATAAGTTTGAAATAATTCTACCATATTGGGAGGTGAATGAGTTATGAAAAGATAAGGAACATTATTCAGAGTGAACTGACTTCAAACTTCTATGTTTCCCATTCACAAATACTATATCAATTAATGAAATACCTGTAGCATAGTTAAATGCCAAAAGAAAACACATATTCTAAATACTTCTGCTAAGTTTGCAGAACTTGTTTTGAGCACGGTTCAGTGAAATTGAATGTAATAAGAGGAATTAATTTATCTGTTGAATATACTTTTCGATTCTTAAAAATAATCTTAATTCTGAGCAGGGAATTTAAAACAAATCATATTACACCAATAATAATAAATTTAGAAGAAAATGAAATAGTGAGTAACAAAATATCTCAAGTAGATTCTAAAATGACAGGAAGAATTGAAAATGGTCCTCACATCGCACCGAAAATAATACAGATAGTCCTCGATTTACAACCGTTCGTTTAGTGATCATTCAAAGTTACAATGACACTGAAAAAGTGATATATGACTGTTTTTCACCCTTAAAACCTCCCCGTGGTCACATGATCCAAATCCGGGTGCTTGACAACTGGCATGTATTTATGCCAGTTGCATTGTTCCAGGGTCATGTGATCACCATTTGTAACCTTCCCAGCTTGCTTCTGACAAGTAGAGTCAGTGGGGGAAGCCAGATGATTCGCTTAACAACTGCACTGGTTTGCTTAACAACTATGGGAAAAAGGTCATAAAATCGGGCACAGCTCACTTATCAATTGTCTTAGCAATGGAAATTTTGGGCTCTGTTGTGGTTTTAAGTTGAGGGCTATCTGTATAATATAGAAGTCAGATAACATTTTCTTTCTTATCTAGTTATGTCTGCCTATCTTTCTGTTTTTTTTAATTATTATTTAGACTTCTATACCGCTTCATAGTGCTTTATGATAAGCGGTTTACAAAGTTAGCATATAGGATATTACATATTAGCATATTGCATTAGCATTAGCATATTGCCTCCAACAATCTGGGTCCTCATTTTACCCACCTCAGAAGGATGGACGGCTGAGTTAACCTTGAGCCAGTGAGATTTGATCTGCTGATCTGCTGAACTAGCAGTCAGCGGAAGTAGCTGCAGTACTGCATTCTAACCACTGCGCCACCTCGGCTCTTTTTAAGTTTCATATAACAGTTTCTGTTATATGAAACTGAGTAAAAGAGAGAGAAGGAAAAACAACTGCCATGGACTGTCTATATCCCAAAGGTGCTTTTTCAAGAGGCAACTGGATTTTCTGGTTTTTCTTTAAAAACGTTTCGCTTCTCATCCAAGAAGCTTCTTCAGCTGAGCTTCTTGATGAAAAGTGAAACATCTTCAAAGAAAAAACAGAAAGTCCAGTTGCCTCTTGAAAAAGCACCTTTGGGACAACCATGACCTGGATGACTGAGAATCTCCATAGACATGCACTATAGAATCTCCATAGACATGCACTATATTAACAAGCGATGTAACTTTAAAAGGGAAAAGTGGGGAAAGGATCTGGGGAATACCATGAACTCAGAAAATTTCTCAGACCTGAGAAAAATCTGTCTACCAACTATGTATCCTTGACGTCCAGTAGTCAGAATAATTTTAGCAACCCTGTGGACAAAAGCCCAAAATGTGGCAAATTCAGATTAATTTGGACTGTGTAAATTGTAAACATTCCATGCAGAGAAAACAACCTCCTTTTCACTTCAAAGGAGGCTAATATTATTTTAATGCAGCCTTTCACTTGTTTACAAGGATAATACATTAAAGTGAATTTTAAGGTGACATTGATAATTAAAATCAAATTTATCCAAGCCTTTGGCATCTTAAATAAGATGGTTTACTAGCTTTCTTTCTTCAACACTTGTAAGCCCCATTATTTGTAACAGTGTGGAACTTCTGCAGAAACAAAGCATGAGGACCAAATCATTCATATATTGATGCTTAACTTGAATAAACTTTTAGAAGAATCCTGAAGTAAATCAACACTGATTTTTAGGTTAGTGAATGTATTGTAAGAAGCCAGTATTAAACAAAGGGATTGGAATTGACCTGTAAATCAAATAAAGAACATTGTCAGATCGTTGACTGTCCTTATAATTGCATCCTGAGATTGGAGACAAGTGATCAGAAGAATTAAGATGTAATCAAAGTCAAACACTTAATATTCTCACGTATAAAAAATATGTTTGCAATTGGCATGATTTCAGAAGGACTATATATTAACCTCATTGAAACTAAGAAAGGAATCTATTTGAGAAATTTGTCGTACATCTAAATATGGTAATAATAATTGTTTAAAAAAAACCTTACAACCTTTTTTTTTTGTAAAAAGTTTTTATTGGTTAAAAATATACAGTATTATAGTTTACAATATGTTGAATTTTCAATATCTTTGTAAAAAGATATTTCAATTATTATTCTCTTTTTTAAGTTCTCACACAACAGACATTGTTATGTTAAATCAAAACAAATAACCAGGTTGTATAAAAGTTATGTAAACAGAAAAAAGCAAATAGCCAAAGTGTTATACAAAATACAATAAAAAGAGAGAGAGAAAAAAAGATATCAAGTAAAAGACATTAAATAATGAATTCCCCTCCTTTCTTCATTTTCTGATTCTCGCTCTTAAAACCATGGTCTGGCCTCCCCCCTCCCCCAGGGCCGCCACAGCTCCATCCGCCCCCGCTCCCTGATCATCTAATACTTCCCCCTCTTCGGCTCCTGTATCTTCTCCATCTAGGAAGGATTTATGTTGGTCAAAAAAAGCCTTAGCTTCCGCTACGTTATTAATTTTCTTCTTACTATCCTCCCAAAAAATCATCAAACCCTCCGGAATCAACCACCTAAAACCTACTCCCTTAAGGTACAGCTTGTTTGATAAAAAATAATATTTTCTCCTTGATTCTCGTACCTGTCTGGGAATCTGCTTCAGGATGGTGACCTCCTTGCCCCTGTACACCAGCGCCCCCAGTCTTTGTTTTCTCAATATCTCATCTCTCAGTTCCCTTCTTACAAATTTAATATGAACCTCTCTTGGTAAACTATGTAAAATTGCAAATTGTGAGTTTACTCTGTACACCAAGTCCACATCCCTTCCAATGGACTCCAAATCTCTTTCTAGAAATTCACCCAACATTTTAACCATCACTTCTCTCAAATTTTCTTGGTCAGGTTGTTCCATGTTTTGAAACCTGAGAAAATAAGACATCTTATCCAATTGTAAAGTTAGCATTGCATTTCCTCTCCCTTCTTCCACCCTCTGGAGTGCCCGTACCTCCCCCTCCAGACCCCCCATCTTCTTCTTATTTTGCTCTGCCAGCTGTTGAACATCATTTAAATCTTTTTTCATAAGTGTCATTTCAGATTTAATTTCAGATAATCCTTTTTGCAAATCATCCAACTTGTCCAACTTCTGATCCAATTTCGCCAGTCTTTCCAAAATTTTTTCCATGTCAGCTGCTGTTGATTTATGACCCTTAGCCATCTTGCAGTAGTAGAAGATGAAAAATCAAAAGACAAACCTCCAGAAAGGAAAGAGGGATTGACAGTCAGTGTAATTTTTCAAATATCCACCAGTGGGCACTCACAGGAGCAACGAGTCCGGAGTATAGAGTAGGTCAAACAGGAAGCCTTAGAGGAGAATGTTGTCTTCAATCATAAATAAAGAAGCAGGAAGTCGGACCGCCGCCATAGCCCACCACCGGGAAGAGAGGCCACCAGACCTCTCCAACAAATTCTGATAGAGCCATCCTCAGAAGAAAAGTCAACAAAGTAAGGGGTTTCCTTCCATTTCTTTCCCCCTGCTTGTCAGCCACGGCACCTTTCCAGCTACAAGGGGGGAGAAGCTCCAACCCCCCCTCTCACCTCCAGGATGCCTGCTCAAATCTCCAGTCAATCAGCTTTGTCCGCTGTGCTTTGTAAGTAAACGCCGGTCCCCTCAGGCGCTGTGGCGCCTCCGCGGCCTCAGAAAAGGCCGCCGATCGCCTCCCACCCCCTCTGGAGCCTCGGGCGCGCCAGCATCGGCCTCCCGGCCCCTGGATGTGAGGCAGGGGACCCCTGGCGAGCCGCCCTCAAACGGCAAACGCCCCAAAGATTGGGGCGTTTGGCCGAAAGGGCCTCCAGATGGGGGGGATCAGACACTGGGGCCAGAGCTAGCCCGATCAGTGTCCGTCGCCCGCGGGACCGGAAGCGGAAGTCCCAAAACCTTACAACCTATTGATTCAATAGAATTTGGTATATATTCTTTGAATGTAGCATGAGTAGAAGTTACAATATTACATGGCTGAATGTTTTTGAAATCTAAAAGCCAGTACCTTATTGAATTTATTTCCCTTTCCCAGTATCACTATCTGGTATAGTGTAATAAGGATTCTGTTTTGAAAACATAAACCTGTTTTTAATATTTAGCAGAAACCAGATCTCTTTATTGCTCAAGAGATGAAAGGGCAAACTCTTTAGCTTTCTCCCATAGAGATTTAACTTTAACCAATTGTTGCTTTTTATAATATGAAGGTATATTACATAGTTATATAACCTGAATGCATTTCTAGTAGTCTATGCCAAAACACTGATGAAATCACAACGATATAACTTCTACCTTTATCTATTCATAATATCAATAATGCTCAATAACATCTTTATTCAACAATTATCAGGTATCATGTACGTAACTGTCAAGTAGACCTATGAGCTTCATAGAAGTATAGTCATAAATAAAATTAATTAAAATATTCTGTCATAGACAAAAAGCCCTAAAGTATCAGAAAATTATTTATTTACTTAGTCAATTTTTTCTATATGTTTATATATTATATATAGTACGTATTTAATCTGGTTTATAGTTTCAAAAATATGATTTATGCATACACTGATGTCAGTTGATACTTTGACTTAATGCTTTAGCTGAAGCTATGAAAAAGCTGAAAATGGTTGGTTTGTCTGTCAAAAATCTACCATGATTTTTTTACAGATACCTTTAAATGCCATTTTCAGCATGCTGGTGATGCATTCCGGTTGCAGAATTCAACATATGTGAACAAAGCTTGTCTTATTTGTTACATTAACCAGTGAATCGATTGTGCTATTTCCATTGTGCATGTATGAATGTTATTACACTTTAGTTTGTATGTGTGGGAATGTTGTAGGGGAGCTGTGCCACTGGTTGCATTCCATATATTGAACTGGATGTATTGTCCAACTCGGCCTTTATTTAAAGCATTGACTTTATAAGGAAGATTATTATTCTCATCATAAATCAATCTACTGCAAGATGAGGAGTCTCTTCATTAAGGGTTATAGACTATGATCTATCATAGTGGTCCAGTGTGGGTTGGTGGATAGATACTTTTCAATTTCCCAGTTCAGGCCTGAAACACTGTGACGGCACAAAATCATCTAATTGGCTTCCATGCCTGAGAAAGTATTTCCTGCTTCCAGCTCAGCATCTTAATCAGTTTACTGCACTGGCTCTCATAAGTAGTATATATAGACATAGATTTGATATGCCGTCAAGCAGCAGCTTCCAGCATTAAACATACTGTGCCACGCTATGCCCCTATTTTCAAAATCATCACATTACTTCAGTGCCACTTACTCAATATAAAAACACAAAATTTGCCCGATTAATCAAAGACCGCATCTAATCCAACAATCTTTTTTCCCAATTTAGCCAAGCAGGTATGTTTGAGTAATCTTATATGCAGACAAGAAGGTGGCGAAGGTAGCAGCATTTGTTTACTATTAGAACTTAACACTTACTACTGGTTCAATGGCATATTGCATTTGATTATGGAAATTCTGCTATGTGATGACTAATAGCCATTGATAGAACTGATCATGGGTTTATCTAATCCTCTTTTAAAGCTACTGTACATAAATTTGCCAATCTCAGTATATGTTCGATACATTTTTGAAGGGTTTTTTTTGTATTTAAAATTGTATTAGTTTATCAGAATATACAATATGAAGCAAATGAAAAAATGAGAAACTAAGGGAGGAAAAGGGAAAAGGAAAACGTGGGGTAGAAGGAAAAAAAGAAAAAAAAGATGTTTACTTCTGACTCTTTTTAGCACAGTAGAAGATAATAACATTACAGCCTCAACTTTTTTACTTTTACACAATAATGTTATACTAGCCATTTCTATAACAACAAACCTATCTAATCAGCAAAATCAAAATCAAAGTTTCCTTTTTTTCTGTCACAAGCACAAATCCAGAAGCAGTTTCCAAGTGGAAACAAAATTAGATATGTTCTTTTCCTTTGATTAAAACAATTGATTTAAGATACAGGACTATACTTTCTATTTTGCTCTGTTAGGATGCTTCAGGGGACGTAGGTAGTGTTATGAAATGATTAGAGGGTAGGGGCTTTTTAAATAACTTTTATCCCTTAAGAGTAAAAATTGGTCTAGTCTGGACAGACCTGAATGCATATTATTCCCTTATTTTTCCCCCAAATATAAATAAAGTCCAAAATATTTGCTCTGCCCTTTGGAACCTACAAATAAAGTGGTGACAGACCGCACATGGTTCAATGAGATAAATAGGGACACACAATCTATTATCCACTGCTTTCTTTGTTTTATCAGTAACAGAAAGTGATTAAAGAAATTCACATGGACAAGCATATCTGGGTGGGTACATTTATGAATAGTAAGAAAATAAAAACGATGGCCAAATAATAATATTTTATTGGACTTATTCTAATTAAAATTCCAATGTTTGATACTAGAAGTTATGCTAGACCAACATCAGAATAGCTTGCATTGGCTGACCAAGATTTCAGACAGGAGTCTTCTGCAGGCTTACCTGAAGATACTTCATGTTTGCATTTACAGGCAGCACTAAATCCATTTTTTCTTGATCTCAAAAAGAGCTAAATTTGTTAGAACTTGATAGTCCTTCAGAGGGAGACAACCACTCGGCTGTATAGTAGATTCGGAAGTTTAAAAGACATTCCAGAAGTGAAAAGCAAATCACTACAATATTGTTGCCAAGAAAATAATTTGCAAGAGAAGTTTTACTTTCATCCTGTTTGCATTAGCTGCAGCAGAATTGGGATTTTCATTGAGGCAGCAGCATAAAATGAGGCAAAAGGACCACCGTGAGGCAAAAGTGTAATCCCCAGCACCACCATCTGAAAATAACCATCCATGTAAGAGTAGAAGCATCATGGTACAATCCAGGGGTGGTTCTAAATTTTTTTATCACCGGTTCTGTGGGTGTGGCTTATTTTGTGGGCGTGGCTTGATGGTCATGTGACGATTCTTTAGGATTTAGCAGAGGTACTGGTCTATCAGGCTTTTAACTGATTGCAGAGCTGTACCGGTCTACCCAGTTGTTTTTGGAGGCACCGGTCTACTCATTCGTTTTTGGAGGCAGCTGTCTACCACCACACTGCCTTTTAACACTGATCAGCTGTAGGGCGGCCCTTTGAAGCCCTGCGGCAAGAGTTTAAAGTTTTTTTCCTTCTAGCCGATCAGCTGGGATTCGGGAGGCAGTAATAGATTGGGGGTGGGGTCAAATAAAAGTTAAAAATAAGGGGGGGGGGGGGGGGGGGAGGCGGGGGGAGTGGGAGGGCCCAGCTTCCGAACAAAGAGAACCGGTTCAGTGACATCATATTGTCACCGCTACCGGCTTGGCTGAACCAGCCGAACCAGGAGGAACCCACCACTGGTACAGTCCCACACCCCAAACACTGACAGCCAGTTCAGGAAGAAACCATGATTGATGTTACTGAAAGCCTCTGGAAGGTCTATAAAGACCAACAAGATTGCATTAATTTGTTTGAATTTATGATTTGATCATTTCAGTTAACACATTTCTTATGTCTTTTCTTTTTTCTTGTAAATGCAGTAAGCTCTTCCTCCTTCTCTCCCCTTCTGCAACTTCCTCCTGAGTAGGCTGTCAGAGTTTGGGATGTGTGGGGATTGTACCATGGTGGTTCCAATCTTACTTGGATGGTTATTTCCAGGTGAGGTTACTCTTTTGCCTCATGGTGGTCCTTTTGTCTCATTTTATGCTGCTGCCTCCCTGAGAATCCCAATTCTGCTGCAGCTAATGCAAACAGAATGAAAGTAAAACTTCTCTTGCAAATTCTTTTCTTGGCAACAATATTGTAGTGATTTGCCTTTCACTTCTACGGATTTTATCCGATGGTGTATTACACCTAGGGTCCGACAGCCCATTGAGGGTACAAGGGGAGCATCTGCGTGGAGAGTGCTTCCATATGTACGGGGGTATCTGAAACTGCCACACGCATCCTTTCAGTGCATGGGGCCAAGGTGGCACACAAACCGGATCAAACTTTGAGAATGAGAGTGATGCGCCCAAAAGAAAGCTTACCCAAAGAGGAGGGATCCTTGGTAGTTTATCGAATTAACTGCAGTATCTGTGCAAGCAGCTACATAGGAGAAACGGTTAAGCAGCTACAGACTAGAGTGCATGAACATGAACTGGCTGTCCGGCACAAAGAACAGTGCTTCCAGATCTGGACACATATGAAGGAGCACGTTCAATTTTCAAGAGGCTAAAGTTGTTGCCTGCGATGCAACTAAAGGGGGACGCCTATTGAAAGAAGCCTGGTTTTCCAACAATAACTTCATTAATAGGCACATCGGCTTGCCAAGCATTGAGGCACTGGGAAGGATCCTGCATGATGAGCAGAGACCAATTTCCATTGGGGAGTAGAGATTGACAGCAACCCCACCCCTTTGGGCATGCAGATTTGTCCTGCGGAGGCATAGCCAGCCCAGGCTGAATGCCGAGGAGCCCAGCAGAGCAGCTTCAAGCCATGGGTAATGAGAAATGAGCTGGGCCAGTCACAAGATCATGGGCAAAACAAATGAATTTGGTTGCTATATCAAATGTGCCTGTGAGGCGGAGGAGTGGTGGTGTGTGGGAGGGAGCCGGAGGGAATTGTTGTGGCTCCGACCCCCGAGCCCATCGTATCGGAGGAAGAAGGCTCTGAACATGAAGGAGAGGAGCCGGCCAGGCCTTCCTCCCCCGGCCCCTCCTCTCTGACAATCCCTCAGGTGTCGGCTGAAGGAGAGGAGATTGGCCAGGAGCCAGGTGTCTCCGATCGGTCGGAGAGTGATGAGGGAGACAAGTTGTGGCTGGACCTACATCAGCGTCGGCGTGCTAAACGATCACAGCAGAGAAGGAGGCGTGCCAGGGATTAAGCTGAGTCACTGGACCACACCCCACAGGCTATATAAAGGAGGGGGATGGCCGTTTAGATTCTGTGATGGACAAAGTTAATTCTTGCAAGCTCCTTTGGTGCAAAGCCTCAGTCTGCTGAAGGATAGTGAATTGGACTGTTTTTTCCCAGCCGGTGTGTATTGCATTTGTTATCTGGTGAAGAAACACCCCCTTTCTTGTTATAGTAAAGAACTTGGCAGCCGGTTCCCGTAGAGCTGCCAAGCCTCTGATAACGGACCGTTTGTGGGTGCCACTTATTTAACCCTCGACTGTCTGTGTGGGTTTGTGCATGTGGAGGACGGGGACAGAACAGGAATGCCGTTAAAGCAATAGCTGACAGCTCAGTGTTATTCCATAGGGATGGGCAGCCCAAGTGGTGCATGATGGGGAAAAAGCAACCGGAGCTAAGCCTCCATCGATTATCATATCTGAAGTAAACATGACAGAGCTAATTATAGGTGGGAGGCGGGTGGATGGGCCTATCATGCGCACAATGGCCAAATTGATCAATGATGTACAAAGGCGAATATCTCTTCAATGGTCACTCTGACGATGTTTCCAAATTGTTGTAATACTAGGTGTCCTGGAGATCTGCAGAATATTTTTATCCATAAATTGAATCAATTGTTCTCTCTAAGGAACAGAAGATGTAGTGTTGCTCCTGTATTAATCTTTTATTTCCAAAATCCATTTTATTTTTCTACTTTGGAAGCTTGATGATATTCTGTGTTTATTTATTTATTTACTTTATTGGCCACCCATCTTATCACAGGATAACTCTGGGCGGTTTACAATCGTAAAATATACATGTACATTAAAATTAAAATCTGACAGCACGTGGGGAGGTTGGGGGGCAGAGTGGACAGAGATGTGGGATCTGTTGTTACTTGATCAACCATCTCCACTGCTTTGTTCCCCCATTGAGGCCCCCAGTTGACTGGCAGAGCCAGGTCTTAAAGCCTTTATGAAAGACAATATAACAAGGTCTTTTAAAAAAAAGAAGCAAGTAGCATTTATGGCATAATAGGAATACTGGTGGTGTCTTAACATAATTAATGGATTATAATGAACAAGTGTTTTGAGGGTTAAGAATTACACACTATTTCACAACATGTAGTATTTGCTGTTGTATATATCAGATTATGTAAATATTATTGCTAAACTCATTCCTTTGTGTGTATGTTTGTGTGTGTATGTGTGTGTGTGCACGTGTATTTCTGTAAGACCATGATTTGTTATCAATATTCATTCAGATCGTCAAGCAGAATTCAGCTACTGTTGTAAATAAATGCTTTCATCCTTCTCTGTACCTCTTCTGTACTATGAGGTGTGCTGATAGAAGTCAGAAGCTGTAGCCTGTTCTATCTTATTGCTTAATTTAACTGTAGCTGGTGAATTTCTTGTAGTCTGATAGGCTGGCCGAGTATACAGAAATTCTGAGTCATATATACCTATTTCTGGATATCCAGTATAATTAGGCACAGCCTTGTAGCACTACACTCTAATAGTGTTTCAAGTCCAAAGAATATGTTTAAGTATGGGAATAGAAAGAAAATTAATGTTTCACAGCAGAGTCCTGTGTTTGTTCCATTTTTCCCCCCTCTTGAGTTTGGCTTACTTCCAAATGAGTATATAACCCTGCAGTTTTTCCAAATACAATCTTATGTAACTTTTAGTGTTTCATTTGGAGTGGATCTGTATCAGTGTATAAGTTTGAGAACCATCTGCTGAACGTTGAAAATTAATTTAGTTATCATAAAATAAAAGCCTAATTTCATAAGTAGGGAACTTAAGTCTTCTTAGAGCCCTTCCCACGTAAGTCACAGGTTTACTTGCTGGTGGTCTCTTTTGCCAAACTTATCAAAGGAAAAGAGGGAGAAGACGTTGAAGCATGTACTAAAATAGCATGGTCTGCCATAAAGAACTGAAAATGTTATTACTAGGCATCCTGGAACATCTGGCTGTTTCAAGACTAAATCTGGGAATGCTGAGAAATATAAAAATTCGATCCCCAATGCATCCTGGTGATGTTAACTCAAGAATAATCTTGTTTTGCATATACATTTTAGAAGCTTAGGTTAGAGTCACCTGAACTGTAAATGGTTCTCAGTCTTCTCCAAAGGAGGTTCAGGATAATCTGCTCCATCTCCGTTCTACAGGTTGCTTAGCAGTTGTTCATTTTTACTTGTCTGCATTTGGTCTTGAATGGTTTCTTCTAGTTTAAGAATGGCTGAAGTTATATGAGGTATATTGATTTAATGTTTTACTGTAAACTGCCATGCACACTCAGTATTTTGGGATACAATAAATGCAATAATTTCAAACTGATAAATAAAATAAATTGAAGTGAAATGAAATGAAATGAAATAAGAATGGATTTAACAGTTGCCGATGCTCCATCAAGCACAAGAAAGCATAGTAGTTAGAAACTATATAAGTGGGTGTGACTGTGTGTATGAATTTTTTAAAATAGCATGGATGCATATCTAAATTTTCTATCTGGTACTCTTAGTAATTTGTGTGTCTTAAGGCAAATATATATATATATTCTTTCTATTTTAATAATTTTCTTTGCAATTTAGCAATTGGTTGATAGATTAAATACCATGACATTGATGTTGACTCTTAGCGACCACATTAATGGTCCTTTTCCAGGATGTTATTGTCCCAACCTGGCCTTTCAAGTCTTCTAATGTTGCACCCATCACTACTGTAACTGAGTGTCTATCTTGTGGCTGATCATCCTCTTTTTCTCTTTCCTTCTACCTTTCTCAGCATTATGAGCTTCTCAAGAAGGCTGGGATCTAATCTACATTGGATTACTATATTTTGCTAGCATATGAAGCTGAGCTGTTTAGAAAAGGATAACTGAATCTTGATACTGATTGTAGATCTAGATGTTTAGTTACTTAACTGAGGAGGTGGTGGCCTCCAGCTCTGGAACAATTAGAGATTGTTCTACAGATTAGAATGTGTCTCACTGTTAATATATAGTGGAGTTGTCAACACGGTTCTTTTCTATACAGCCATTGGAACAGTGCTACCATATATTTGGAAGCTGCTACCTCGGTATCTCGGTATACAGTACAATTTGGTTGCTGATAATGATAGCAGGTTTTATATATTAATGTTATTTCTTGTTTTACACTAGAGCAGGGGTGTCAAACTTGCGTTGTCACGTCGTCACATTGTTGTCACGTGACATATCACTACTTTTTCCTCTTCACTAAAACTGGGGTGGGGGTGGCCAGTGAATGATGCATCCCTGCACTAGATTAAGCAATTAGTTTAAGCTTGCTAGAGTCTTCAATGAGTGGAATGTAAGATATTTAATAAAATAATGAATTATTTGCATATTTTTGCCTAAAA
Source organism: Ptyas mucosa (assembly GCA_012654045.1). NCBI lineage: Eukaryota > Metazoa > Chordata > Lepidosauria > Squamata > Colubridae > Ptyas > Ptyas mucosa. Next base: position 386,873 of record WNWU01000017.1, on the reverse strand, counting down.
TTTACGATAGCAGAACTTTTGTGATATCTGTTCTGTTGTTATTCTTTTTAAGATTGGAGAAAATGAATGGCTTCTGTGTGAACTGTATGTACACTTTAGGAATAGATTATGAAAATGTGGTATGGTCAATTAAATTTGGGTCAACATATAATGTTTATTATATGAGTTATATATGATACTCTTTGTCTGTAACTTCTTATGCCATCAGGATGCTCATCAGTCAAATGGACTAGTAATATAAATAATACAGACCTCTGTAAAATTTCCACCTGCCTATCTATTCAAAAAGCAGCTAATCAACAGGATTTGATCATCTTGGGAAATCTCCACACATCTTTAAATAATATATTGTTTTAAATCAGTGGCAAAGTGTTGGCATAAACTTGTTTATCTTATATATCATTGGAATCAGTACACTCTGTAAAAGATCCAGCCCTCAGTTGCCAATGTGCCAAGTGGAGATTTGGCTAGTGTATTTACTCATATTTTTGAGTCTCAGTGCAGCAGTTTTGGAATAGACTATTGTGAATGATGCTTTTTAATATGTCACAAATGGTCTTGACCTAGAAGTAAGTAGTGAACTGGCCAAGTTTGCAGATGATGCTAAACCACTCAGGTTGATCAAATCACCCCCAACTCCAGAAGGATCTCTTCAAACTGAGTGAATCATTCACCAATTGACAAATTTTACTAACTGTAAAGTGAGACTCATTGTGGTAAATCAGCTTCATTTCACATGTATAATGATGGGTCAGATCTTGGAGAGCTCAATGGAGAAAGCAATTCAGTGTGTTGCAGATTTGAAAAAGGCAGATTCCATGCTAGAGATCATTGGCTAAAGGAACTGAAAATCAACAGAGCACCCCTAGATTGCTCTTATACAAATCTATAAGTCAGCATGTGGAATACCACGTACAATACTGGCTGCCATATTTAAAAGGGATATAGAAGAGTGGAAAATATATAGAAGTGTAGAAGAGGACCCTCAAATTGATCAAGGGGGCCAAAAATCTGCTATGTTTTTAAAAATAAATCTGAAATACTTAGGATTCTTTAGTTTGAAAAAAAAGGCAAGAGGGAAGATGATTGAGAGGGAAGATGATTGAGATTTAAAAAATTACACGTAGCCAAGGATCCCCTCTTTTTTCAATATAGTAGGAAGAGAATCATTCTGTGAAGCTGATTGATTGAAGGTTAGAACAGATAAAGAAAAGCAATTCATCACAAAACACTTTGAAATTCCTTAGAAGAGAGTATGATGATACCCATTAAATTTGTTGGTTCTAAATATATATGGAAAATAAGTCGATCAAGAGCAGCATGCTTCGAAACTGGATGGATATATAAATCAAATCAGGGAAATCAGACAATCTGTGGCAATATCCCACACACATCTGGTTGCCCAGTATGTGACACTTGGGATGCTTGATTAAAATGGTTCTTGGTCTGATATAGCAGGGTTGGTTTTATCTATTTTAATAAATTGTATTGTTTACTTTATTGTTTAATAGAAGACTATTGAGAAGTCCTTCCCAAATATTAATAATCTTGTATAGGAGGGTCTTGGGGGGTTCCATTTTTACAGGCTTTTATAAGTTAACAGTAGTGCTTTACTTCCATTGCTAGAAATGCATGATAACACATGTGTAGCTATATAAAGATCAATGAGACATGTTCCACATATCTCATATTAGTTTGTGAATGAATCGTAATTTCTGTTAGCTCTACAAAAATATATACACTGTATTTTAGGAACAGGAAATTTTTAACTAGTTAGTAAAAAGAGCCAAATGGATTTTTTAATTTTTTTTTATTTATATGCTGCCTTTCTCCGGAGACTCAGGGCGGCTTACAATGCGTTAAGCAATAGCCTTCATACTTTTGTATATTTTATACAAAGTCAGCTTATTGCCCCCACAAACCGGGTCCTCATTTTACCCACCTTAGAAAGGATGGAAGGCTGAGTCAACCTTGACTCAGGGATTTCACGGGGCAAGGTATTTTAATTGTAAATAATGTCTCCTGAAAATAACCTTAAATATACCACCACTTTCTGCGGGACATAAAAATAGTACTCTAATAAAGATAATAATGAAAAGATTGGAAAGGAAGTATTACTCCCCTTTAAAGGCACTGAAACCAATGGAGATACGCCAACCATTTTGAATTTAAAAGATTTTGTCCTAAACATGATGTGCATGTTTGAGACAGGTATTTTGAATCAAAATGAGATTATTTTGACATTACATGAAATTTGGTCTTTGTCATCCAATTATAGGGTAAAGTTTCCAAGTATGGCCAGAACATGCCCAGTAAGATCAGAACACATATTTTCAGTTCAAACTCTTTCAACAACATGTTTTATATACTATTACAGGTAATGGTAATTGGGATTGGAATTTCCATCGCTAAGTCACCATGTTACAGGTAGTCATCAGTTATGACCATAGTTGAGCCCAAAATTTCTGTTGCTGAGAAAGACAGTTAAGTGAGTTTTGCCCCATTTTTTGACCTTTTTTGCCATAGCTGTTAAGTAAATCACTGGAGTTAAGTTACCATAGTAAGGTGGTTGTTAAGTGAATCTGGCTTCCCCATTGACTTTGCTTGTCCGAAAGTGCAAAAGGTGATCACATGACCCCCCCAGACATAAATACACGCCAGTTGCCAAGGATCTGAGTTTTGATCATGTGACCACAAGGATGCCGCAATGGTAGTGAGTGTGAAAAATGATCATGTCACTTTTTTCAGTGTCTTGTAACTTTGAATGGTCAATAAACCAATGGTTGTAAGTCAAGGACTACATGTACTTAGTGAAGGCTGTTGCACTTCCGGTTGCTATTGTTAAGCGAATCCCATGCCATTTTTAACACAATGTCACATGGTTTCCATTTGTAATCTTCTCCAGGTTCTCCATTGATTTTGCTTGTCAGAAGCCAGCTGCGAAGGTTGCATATTGCAATCACATAATGATGGACACTGCAGCCTCATAAGTATAAGGACTGGCCGTAAATACCATACATTCAGCACCATTGTAAGTTTGAACAGTTGCTGAATGAATGGTTGTTAAACAAAAATGTCCTGTGATTATGATATGGGATTTGATTTGTTTAATGAAACAAATTGCTAATAGTATTGTGGATTACAAGAAACATGAACCCATAGATGAGCTCTATTCCTATCTTGTAGTAGCATCCCAATATTCAAAAGGAGCCGATTTTAAGAAGTATTAGAGCTATCTAAAATGGATGTAACTGAAACAGGTACTACCAAATTTAGGGATGAATGGAGTCATTCAGGATGCTAATTACAGGAACCCAAAGGAATCTTAAAAGGTAACGGTAACGTTCTGTCCCAGCTCCAGATTCCCAAGGATATTGACACACACCAACGGTCCTTATCAAATTTATAAAGTAGCAAAAATAAAGTCCGGCAAAGGTTGGCAGCCATCCCAGAAAACAAGATACGATAAGACACTCTTCAACAATGCTCTGATAATAATTACAATAGTTGTTTCCAGCAAGAAATTAGTAACGGTGTGCAACTTAAATAGGCTAAGGGAGTGGCCAATTATCCTCAAGCCTTACTCTCGAGGAGACCTCCTCCTCCTGAGTAGCCACTCCTGCCTTTTGGCAGCCCTGCATGCTCGAGCATTGAGGAGAGGCTCCTCTGCTCTCTCCACTTGAATGAGCCTCTGGAGGTTCTGAAGGCCCTGGCTGAGTCTCTGCCTCTGGCACCACATCCTCTTCAGCCTCCTCGCTGTCCAACGTGCGCGCCGGCTGCACAGGCTGCTGGCGTGACAACACACCAGCCTCCTCGCCGTCGGGATCAGCCACGATCCGTGCAGGCCGCTGGCGGACCACAACAGGTAAAGGTTCCCCTCGCACATATGTGCTAGACATTCCCGACTCTAGGGGGCAGTGCTCATCTCCGTTTCAAAGCCAAAGAGGCAGCGCTGTCCGAAGATGTCTCCGTGATCATGTAGATGGCATGCCTAAATGCCACAGAACGCTGTTATCTTCCCACCAAAGGTGGTCCCTATTTTTCTGCTTGCTTTCGAACTGGTAGGTTGGCAGAAGCTGGGACAAGTAATGGGAGTTCACCTCGTTACGCAGCACTAGGGATTTGAACCGCTGAACTGCCAACCTTTCGATCAACAAGCTAAGTATCTGAGCCACTGCATCCCTAAAAAGGAACCTTACAAGATAAAAATTATCGTGGATCCTAATGTAAGGAGAACTAGAACTTTATTTTATTTGAATATTAATGAATATTGATTTACTTTGTCTTGTTCTCAGCATGGATTACAGTAATTAGTAACCAAAATTCAGTAACTAGTAACCAAAATTATTTCAGCTGCAGGCTATACAGACTGAAATAGGTCTAAATAATCTGATTTATTTAGAAACCAAGAATATGCATTGTTGTTAGCTAAGAAATTACAGTTTATAATAAGATTCAGTAAGGATTTTTACCTTAATGCATCAGTGAAATCCAAATTTTTTTACTACCGGTTCTCTGAGCATGGCTTGGTGGCATGGTGTAGCTTGGTGGGCGTGGCTGGGGAAGGATACTGCAAAATCTCCATTCCCACCCCACTCTGGGACCAGCCAGAGGTGGTATCTGCCGGTTCTCCAAGCTACTCAAAATTTCCGCTACTGGTTCTCCAGAACCTGTCAGAACCTGTTGGTTTTCACCCCTGCCTTAATGCCACAGTATTATACTTTTCATGTAACTTGCCATAATACCAGATGCTTGTAACCATTAATATTTGGGTTCTGTATATGCGAACTGTCATACTAGTGTGTTTGAATATTATTCTAATGGGTCATAAATTTATTCTTATAATCTAAAATAGTAAAAGTAGTACTACTGGTAGACTTTCTCAGATCCCTTTTTAAAATTTGTACATCTACACAAATGAGGAAAAAGTTTAAAATATTCATCAATCTGACCTTGTCTGTGTGCATTCTTCTTTCATGTCATGTAAATCTTGGGAACTTGAAATTAAAATTTTAATGCAAAGATTAGGTTAGGAATATCTGAAGGATTCTTCTTTTTACTATAAATTTATAATAAAGCACAATTGCAGAAACTGTTTTAGATATTTTGATATTGGAAGGATTCAAACTGAGAAAAATCATGAGGAATGGACTTGGAACAGTTGTCTCTCTTTAAAATATCCTGTCTGCTTTCTTCTTCTTTCCATGTCTACTCCTTCTTCCTCAAGAGAAAGCTTTTTCTTTTCTTTTCTTTTCTTTTCTTTCTTTTTTTTGTGATTTGGAAAACATGGTGAGGAACTAGCTGGGAAGAGATTAGTGGTGGTGGAAAGTTAATTGGTCATTTCATGTTGAACAGTCAAAAGCCCTCAAAATGTTCTGTACTTTTGAGTAGAACACTTGAAAAGATGGATTCATTTTCTGGTTGAGCTGAAGGTGTTTGCACAGTTCCAGCCTTATGCTTTTCTGAAGGGAATGCTTGAATTTGTTAATGCTTGCATAGCCAGCTGGCTAGCTTTTACAGTCTTCTAGAGTTTTTCTGTTCCTTTATTAACAGTCATTTAATCTTCTTAGTTTAAAATTATGTACCAAGGGTACTTAATCCAAATAACTTGGTGGTTATATATTTCCTTTTTCCCTGTTCAATAAGCTCACTTAATAATTGTAAAATAATCCTAAGTGTTAATGTATATTCAACATTTACAGATAAATTACTGTTAATTTTTTTAAGGTAGCTTGTTTCAATTTATAATTTCCCTCTATAATCCTTCATTAGTAAACGGCTTTATGAATGAAAACCTTACTGTATATTTGAATGATCAGCATTAAAATGAAGATAATTAGAACTTCAGAAATTAATTTGTATACATTTGATGGTTGAGGGTTTTAAAAGATTAAAAATACAGTCAGAAATGTTAATATTGTACAAAAATAGTTATACTTGCATTCTATATATGTGTGTACATCTGTGTCACTTGACATTGTATGGTTGATGTTATTCTGATTCAATCTTTCAGTTTGTAATTTTTAATATAATGAAAAGGAACATTATTAATACATGGAAAACATTTCTTGAATTGCGTATAATTATTTTAATTAATTTTAAGTTAATTTGGCCTTTGTTATGGCCCCATCCAGTTTGATAGTATGTACCCCAATACTCAATCTCTTAAAATAGTACCTACGAAAAGTGAGAGTAAAAATATTTAGTTGTCATTGTCTACACTAAGTTACCTTTTAGCAATCATTTCCCATTTGCCCCATTATTAATTATCCATATCCATTTATTTATTTGCAACAAGCTTATGGTAACTATGAATTAGGAATACAAATTTGAGAGTCCCTACTCAGGCACAAACTACTCAAATTGACCTGTAGAAAAGCAATTCTTGGAATAGGTGTTGCCTTTTAAACACTTTATCAGTGGACTTCTCCACAAGAATATTTTAATTTATCATAAACTATACTATACCTACTTGAATGTTTTTGTATTTCTTATTGTACAACCTTCTTTGTTGTATTATCTCCAAGGTTCCACTTCCCACTGATTTCTCTTTGGCTTCTAATTTGAGTATGTTGAATTGGGCCTTTGACAGATTGCAAGGATGGATTATAAAGAAGTAAGTCCTCTTGCTTTTTAACAATTCTGCCTTAAATTATTCCTTGCTGAGCAAACCATCTGTAGATGAAACAATAGCATTTAAAGAGGGGGAAACAAGTTAACCACTTGTGGATTCTCTTATGGTTTGTAAGCTTCCATCCCTCCACTCATTTCTTAATAGACATAGAGCATTTTGATTTCAATGTTTAAACAATAAAGTTCCACTAAAGCCTTCATTGTGTCTTCTCTGTATTTTCAGCTACAATGTTGGGGATGGGCAGGAGAGGGAGGGAGGAACAGAATGGCAGAAATGAATTGAGCATAAAAATTTCAGATTCTACAGATATGCATGGCTATAAGCAAGTTCAAGATTTTCTAAACTGCCTTAAAAAATAATCAACCTTTGGGCAACATTTTAAAAAAATCTAGCATTTTAATGAAAAGTGAAGTTCATCATGCCATCAAACTGAAAATGTATGCAGAACAGCGCTTACATTTTATATGACACTTCATGTTTGCAGAACATTTCCTGCATATATTGATTTAGAGATTAGCTGGTATTAACTATGATTTCATTACTTTTCAGATGCAAAACAAGTATTAATCATAAATAATACTGAAAATAGAAGGTTAGAATATAATCATGCAATTATTGATTTCACTATGAGCGATATGTGGGTTTTGGAATGACTTGATGCATATTCAGCCTAAATATGAAATATTTTTTAATCTGCATACCATCTTTTTCGGTCATTACTTATATTTGCATGAATAGCATCCTTGGATTGATAATGAATTATTTAATAGGACTCCTGATGCCATCAATAATTTCTTTGCTATTGTAACTGTTAACAAGAGCAAAGGCAGATGACACCGAACAAAATTACTTTCTCACTAGCAGGCTTTAAGAAATACACATTTTTCAGAACTATGATACTAAAATGATGATGATTTTCTGTGGCAATATTTCAAACTGTTAGACATTACATTCCTGAAATTTATTTTTCATAAACTGCTTACAGGTAATTTCATTGCCAGAAAATATTCCTGGCTGTGTAGTTTTGATGTATGGTTAGGTATCCTAGTTTTTCCTTCACATTTTCCAAATGAGATGATATGTGTCTATGAAAAAGCCAGAAAGAAAGAAATTCAGTCCCAACCGGCATGTTGTTTGTTCGAGTATATACATTTATACTATAAACAAGTGGAAAAGCTTTTGAAGGGCACATTTCAAACTCTTGTAAAAGATGTAGCTCTTTTTTTAAAACATTACTATCTAGGACTCCTTTGAACTTGTGACTTTTGAAGAGGTCAGTAGAGTTTTCTGTGGAGTGAATTCAACTCTCTGTAAATTAGATCCTTGCTTCTCCTACAGTCCTCATTTAGGAATTGCCTCATTTAGTGGCCATTCACAGTAACAACAGTAATGAAATTGTACCTTTACAAGCAATTCTTACATTTACAACCTTCATAGATCTATAAAACAAACTCAAGCTGAAGTTAAGATCATAAGCACAGTCACGGTTTCACTTAGCGACTGCTTCACTTAACCACAAAATTGTTCATCCCAGTTGTGGTGACTAAACAAGGACTGCCTTTATATTCTAGAGAATGAGTACTGAAAAGAAGATTACATCTTTGATAGAGGGGCTGTTGCCATCACATTTGGAATTAGTAATAGTGTTCCCCAGGGGTGAAATGTTTCAGGTTCGGACCGGATCACTTGATCCGGTAGCGATGGTCGCGGGTGGTTCGGAGAACCAGTAGCAAAAATCCCTGCCCCCCCCATGCCCAGCTGAGCTGCGCGATCATCAGAGGCTTTTTTTTTTACTTTTAAAAGCATTTTTTCTACAACCTCTTTGGCCAGAGGTTGTAGAAAAAATGCTTTTAAAAGGCTCTGACAATCAGACAACTCAGCTGGGATTGTCAGAGCCTTTTAAAAGCATTTTTTCTACAACCTCTGGCCAAAGAGGTTGTAGAAAAAATGCTTTTAAAAGTAAAAAAAAAAAAGTTGGCCACTCCTACCCAGTCACATTACACTCCGCCCACCAAGCCACAGCCACAGAACCGGTAGTAACAAATTTTACATTTCACAACTGATGTTACCCCTTTTCATGACCTGACCACCTTAGATTATAATTGAACAGTCTCCAGTCTGCTGTTTCTTGGTAAGTTTGTTAAAGAAGGTAGGTTCAAACTACAGAGAGCTCTGGATGAGATATATTATGTAGATCATTTCAAGTTGGGTTTCAAGACTGCCTAAGAGTCAAAGTCTTGGTGCTCTAAGAGCTTGCTTGTTTTCTTGCAGACATTGCATTACCTAAACTAGGTAACACCATCAGTGCTAGTAAGGAGTGCAGTTAGCTGTCAGTTTATATTCCAGTGGCCTGCTTGTAGAGTATTGGTGGAAGTGGTCTTAGAGATTCTTTGGATGGTCTGTTTGCTGTTGGCTTCTTTGGCAGTTTCTTGATTGGGGTATGATTGTTTACTTGATTGTTGGTCTGATTAATCTTGGAGTTAATCTATGCTGATCTGGGTGCTGATTGCTGGTGGGGGAGGTGCTTGGGTCTTTTTGTTCCGTTTTTGGGCAGGGCAATCCTCAACCTTCTTTTCTGTGAAGGTTGAGGATTGGAAACACTGTTCTTCTGTAATACTGCTTCTTCCTGAGTGGGTGGTTCCAGATGGTATTGGGAGAAAAATATCAAGCCCTTGAGTTTATATCCCGGGGCTTGACTGTGTATTCCGTTCTGTTTAACATCTATATGAAATCTCCATGGGAGATTTCTCCATGAGATCATCTGTCAGTTTGGATGATCTATACGCTGATGAAACCCAGCTTTACATTCTAGCCTAGGATAAGCAGAAGATGGTGGTGGAATTCTTGATGTAGTGTCTGGAGGTTCTGAGGGATTGAATGAAGCGAAACAAAGCTAGACTGAATCCCTGCGAGACAGAATTAATGTTAGTAGAAAAACCTTTTGGTTTCATGGATGCTCCAGCTATTGCTCCAGATAGCATCATACTGCTACTGAAGAAGTTGGCGTGCAATATGGGTGTTCTCCTGGACTCACAGTTCCTGCTGGGACAATATTAGAATCAGGGACCAGAGGAGCTTTTGAAAAGTTCAAATACTGTAAGTTTATTGGTTGTATTCCTTCTTAAACCAAGATATGCTGAGGACTTATACCCTTATCTTCTTTCAGTCAGATTATTCAAATTCACTTTATATGGGGCTGCTGCTGTAGAGCACTTCAAAGTTGCAGCTGACATCAAATGTAGCCATCCATTGGCTTACTGGTATTAGTTGATTCAGTAGAATAGTGACTGTTTTGCAGTCTGTACTAATTGCCATTAGGCTTCTGGACCCAATTCAAATTGCTGATGATCATTTATGCAATCCTAAAAAATTTGCATCTTTGCTACCCCTAGAACTATCTCCTTCAAGTAAAATCTGCCCAAAACTATCTAGCAGAAAAGCATGCTTTGGTTACCTATGCCATGTCAAATCTGGGAGCTGGAACAGAATAATCTCAGTAGTAATTCCTTTCTCTTTAAAACAGTATGTGATGAGATTGGCTACCAGACATTTTCACAAATTGGTGAAGACTTTTCTCTTCCAAAGAGTATTTGGTCAAGAATTTATTAGACAGTAATGGCTTCCTATAGTATACAGATAATTGCCACTTAACTACCATTTGTTCAATGACTGGTTGAAGTTATGACACTGCTGAACAAGGAGACTTACAGCCAGTCCGCAAATATCACATAATTACCATTTACTACTTCCTGCCAGTTATGACAGTGCCCCTGAAGTCATGTGATAGTGTTTGGGATATGTAGCAACCACTTTGCAATTACAACAGTTGGAATATCCTGTGATCACATGATTACTATTTGCAACTGCTAACTTCTGACAAGCAGAATCAATGGGGAAACTGGCAGGAAGTAGCAAATGGTGATCATGTGACATTGTGCCTAATGACCATGTAGGATTTGCTTAACAGCTGCAAGAGAAACTACCAGAACTGCAATTGTAAATTAACATAGTCATGTGACATCACTTTATGACCACATCATTTAGCAATGGATCCGTTCTTAATTACTATTGTCAACCAAGGACTATCTAACAAACAAACAAACAAACAATACAGAATAGAGCTGGAAGAGACCTTGGAGGTCTTCTTGTCCAATCCCCTGCTTAAGCAGGAGACCCTGCTTATAGCAACCAGTATGGCATGATTTTACAGTTGTTTTAAACTTGTAAATTGTAGGCCACCTACATTGGTTTCGGTAGCTAGTATACAAATGCTGTTAATAAAAACATTTTACTCTTAGAAATGCAGTTTGTCGTGCCCTTTATTCTTCCTGTACCATAACTCATTTCATGTTCTCAGAACTTACTCACAATATTTTTAATTCTTAAAATTTAAGTAAGATTCTATGAGGTTTTAGGCACCAACTTTTATCTAGAATGTATTTTACCTCTCCATTAGAATACTGAATTATACTGTTCACTCTGTATTCTCCAAGGCATTAATACTTTATCATACTTCAAACAAGCATGGTTCTGATATAAGATTTCACAGAATATGTCTAAAATTCAGCAACCCCACGAGAAAGAAAGTGACACATACCCGTTAATGTAATTTACATTATGTAAGGAATCTATATAAAGGTGTTTAATAGGAGACAGATCATTAGCTTATTTATTCCATTTCTAACTTCAGTAAAATTTCCCATTCTTTTATACTAGGGGTGAAATCTACTTACCTTCCTTACCGGTTCGGAACTGCATGCGCCTCACACATGCGCACACTTCGCTCACTCATGCATGCATGTCAAATGTGCGTGCAGATCCTCTGCACATGCGCAAAACCTGCACATGCGCAGAGGGTAAAAAACACATTACTTCCTGGTTAAAACCAGGAAGTAACGACACCTGGGTGGGCGGGCGGAGCGTCACTCCGCCATCGCTACCGGTTCTCCGAACCACCTGCCACAATCGCTACCGGATCACTCGATCCAGTCCGAACGAGGAGCATTTCATCCCTGCTTTATACCTGTTACAAATTGTGCCCTTGAAAACAAAGAAGTAGAAGTTTAAGAAACAGCATTTGCTTAAAGGCTAAACAATTTTTGTGTGCATAGGATTCTGAAATTGCTCCACTGACTATCCAATTTTATAATTCTATAATAATGTGGTATTCCTTAGGTAAATGCATTATATTCAGCAAAATAGATTTATAGAAAAAACTGTGGCATTCTCTATTTTGGGGATAGCAGGGAAGATCATAGTTTAATGTTAGATAACTTAACAGAGCTGCTCCATATTTATGACATTGGATTACATTCACATGTTCATTGTTCCTGAGCTGGCTCTTGATCAATACAGTGGAATTGCTGATGAATAGAACGTTAGAATATTATTTAATGTGGCCCAGTTTAATCATATGTTCAAAAACTAGCTTTGATTTGTATGGAGCATGTATTTCTTCGTTCTTCATTCTTTTTGCTTCTGTTTCTACCCCTTGCTTGCGTTAAAGGGCAAAAATAAAATTAAGGGAAAAGAAGAGTTTGGATTTTGGTATTCTGTTCTAGTGATATGTTAGGATTGTACAGAAATCTGGATCCAAAGGGCTAAAATCACTTGTGGGCACAGAGACAGTATCTGTGTCACACTTTTCCCAGGATCATGGACCATTTGCTAGATTCAAAGAGGCTGTTTCCATGTGGTTCCAGGGCAAGTAAAAATAAATTCCTCTACTGAAGTGTCTATAAAGATATTCATCATAAATGTAGATTTACTTCTTCGACAAAATGCAAATTGGCTGGTACACTTTCTTACCTTTTATCTGACGACTGTCATGAAATTACTCTGAAGGTTGCTAAATTTTTTTTTTTTAATTTGATTTATATGCCGCCTTTCTCCGGAGACTCAGGGCGGCTTACAATGCGCTAAGCAATAGCCTTCATACTTTTTGTATATTTATACAAAGTCAGCTTATTGCCCCCACAAACTGGGTCCTCAATTTACCTACCTTAGAAAGGGTGGAAGGCTGAGTCAACCTTGAGCCTTGGTGAGATTCGAACCTGCAATAATTGCAGGCAGCTGATGTTAATAACAGGGTGCTTTAGACCACTGTACTATCCAAGGCTCTTATTTATTTTGCGTGGATGTGATAGTTCAAAGTATTGATGAGAAGGATCATGAATATGTATTATTAAATACATATATTGTTTGGACGTTGCTCATATGTTTTGCACATATATGGAGATTTATAGAAAGTGACAAATAATTTTGAGTTGATTTTATGTAAAAGAAAACTAAAAATATTTCCTAGGAGGTGTAAAATGAGAGAATATATATGGTAACATAGTTATTTGGATAAGAGGCAATAATACAGTCTACTCTGATACAAGGGTACAGAAAGCATTTGAGAGTTAATGTAGTTATTGTTCATTAGAGTCTTATATGCTGGAGAAAGTCTTAGAGATAGCTTTTTCTGAGAAGGCATGATGTTTTCAGTATGGCCAAAACCAGCATTAACTTCCACTTTTCAGCAAAATTGGCCAGTAATGAACAATTAGTTTGCTTAATAAGTGTGGTGTTCATTTTAAAAAAGGAATAAAATCAAATTGGTCATGTTCATATTCTGCTTTACAATCATCACGATTTATGACTGTAATGGGTAGGCTCCATTATGATGGTAAGTTGAGGACTACCTATATATTAAAGCAGGATTTCACTTCTGGTTTGCATCTGCAGTATTAGAAATACATAACCATAATATCTGCCTCTGCAAGTGGGATCCAAATAGAAATCATGATTGGTAACACCGCCCATTCTGATTGATTGTGGAATTAAACCAGAGTAAAACAATGGAAAGAAAAGAAATAGGTTGACTCTGATGATAAAATAATCAATACCTGTACATCTTACCTAATGTTATGTCATTGTTCTTCAGCCAGTATACCCTTTTTTGAATTCTCAAGAGCCTGCAGTCTTTCCCATTTCAATCACTCTCGTTAAATGATAAATACAAGATACATTATCTCACTGAAATCCTCTTGATTATGGGTTTCTGCCTAATTACATATCTGTGGTGAAAGGGGATACTGTATACTTTTCCATGTGCTTTAATCTTAAATTAAGTAAAGCCTCTCTTGACTCAGGCTGGATTTCAAGTGACTACATGGAGAGGATCATGTTGCTTTATTACTAAGGGAAAGGGAAAGGTTCCCCCACACATGCGTGCTAGTTGTTTCCGGCTCTAGGGGCAGTGGTCATCTCCATTTCTAAGCCGAAGACCCAACGCTGTCCAAAGACATCTCCGTGGTCATGTGGCTGGCATGACTAAATGCCAAAGGCGCACAGAACACTGTTACCTTTCCACCAAAGGTGGTCCCTATTTTTCTACTTGCATTTTTTACGTGCTTTTGAACTGCTACATTGGCAGAAGCTGGGAGAAGTAATGGGAGCTCACCCCATTACGTGGCACTAGGGATTTGAACTGCTGAACTGCCGACCTTCTGATTGACAATCTTAGCCACTGAGCCACCGGGTCCCGGCTTTATTACTAGTAATGTGGAAAGGTTCTGCCATAGCCATTGTCCAGATTTTTTAAAAAATTCCCCATTGTAGTCTACAACCAGGGGATCTCCTAGTGGCCTCCCTTTTAAGTCTGACCTTCCTCACTTGAGAAATCAGGATTATTTTATGCCCACGACTAACTGACGCATTATTCTTATTCCATAATCCAAGTACTTCAACAGCCCAAATATAAACATCATCTAGAAATGATCTTGCTAAATGGAAATTGATTTATGACTCTATTCTAAGTTTGCAAAAATAATTACATTCATTTGAAAATTAAAATCACTATGGCTTGCTTTTCAGTATTTCACTGCAAAAAAAAATTGTGAAGATATTATTGCATTGCCAAAGTGAAAACAAACATAAAATGAATATATTTGCTTACATTCTCATTTGCTGAAGTGGGGTTCTCATTTCAATTATCAATTGTCAGTATTACTACTGCCTCGGCTTTGTTCTGCTCCAAGGTCCAGTAATCTGTCTAGAAACCGAGAAACAATGGATCCCACAAACTTAGAGAAATTGATGTGATGTGCATTGTTTGCTACAGTAAAAAAAGCATCTTCAAGAGTGGCAATAGAAAGTACTTTGCAATCACCATTTAAGCATTCAATTTGCATGCCCAGGAAGCAAACAAATAAACCAGATTTGAAAGCATTTGATGTGAATAATCATAAAGCTTCAGCTCCTTACAGGGAAAGCAGCATGCCTGCTCACTCTGTTTTATCCTATTGATTCTGTTAATTTCTGGAATTTGTAGTTTATTAGTATGTACTTTAAGAAAAGCTGTACACCAGGAGAAGAAATAACTTCAGTTTTATTTGTAGCTTAGCTACTAACTTTATTGCTACCAAAAATGACTTTAACGTGAAGTAAGTATAGTTGGTTTAAGTTTTGGTAGTCCTTCTTTAACAACAACTCATTCCGAGACTGTTCAAATTTATGATGACATTGAACAAGTCAACCAGTCAGCTAATCCTCAAAGTCCAAACTCAGCATCCCTGCAATCACTGGGTGCTTGGCAACTAGCTTGGGCGTCTGGTGGTTGCAGTGTCTCACAATCACCATGTGCAACCTTACCTGCTGGCTTCCCACAACAGCTGTTGCTAAGCGATGCAGTCACGTGACATGGAGCTTTATGACCACTTCACTTAGCAATAAAAATTCCAGGCCCAAATACTGTTGTTAACTGAGGACTACCTATATAGGAAGAGACCCCACAGAACAAAAGAAGTTGAATGAAACAGTGTTGAACTGCTGTATAATTGAATAGGTTACAGTATCTTCATTTACCTAAATTGAAGGAAAACCTCAGTTCTTCATTCCACCAGAAAATGAATTGTAAAGTAGTTACTTTTATACACTCTGCCAATTTAACCCCAGCTCTATTGAAAAGGAGAACATTTTGTTTCCAGAACACATTTTGTTCTGTTGGTGGATTTACAGGACAGCATCTTTAAAAATAATCATTTCAGGTAAGAAAACCAACATCCATTAATCATTTCATATCACGACTGTAGACTCTGTCCATTCACACACTCTCCTTTGTTTCTTAGCAGAAAGACTTTTTTCTTCTTGTTGTTCCCTTCTCCAATTCCTTAGAAGGGAAATGGGTTAGAGATTCTCCTTTAAATGTCTCCGCTATGCTAATCCCTTTTAGCTCACCTTTGGAGTCACCCACGGATCCTTCTCACAACTCAACTCTGTATCAGTTTTATGCATATCATCTGCATCTTTACCTTTACATTCAGATGGTGTGAACTTGAGACAACACTGTTTTTGTTTTGGGATTCCTGTGCACTTTTGCTGACTTAAGTATTTTATAATTAAAACAAATACGTGTATCCAAATTTCAGAAGTAGCAGGAAACATTCTCTTCTTCAGAACCAGAAATGGCGGTTTTGAGCCTCTTTCCCTTATAAAGAAGACTCATATGTGAACTTGGGTCTCACTGTGGCTCACTTCCACAGTGCCAAATCACACACATAGGATCACAATGTTCTTATAGTTAAGTAGTACTGCAGTTGAGCCTGCTGCATTAATGGTTACAAATTTGTAGTTGACGCATATTAATTCATATACTACCTAGCAGAAGAAGGGATACATAATTTTGTACTACATGCACTGCATATTAACATAAAATGAGATTGAGTTAATCTTAATATTGTGGCACTTTTGCTTTAAAATTATATTCAAAATTCTTAAGATGAACTTACTAGGCATGTTCATTAACTGTGATTTTTAAATACAAGGCATGATTAATTTCTTTCATTTTTGATGACTTGTATACTACAGAATTTCAGTGTATCATTTAAGACTGTTGAGTGTAGGAATGTCAGGCAACTGATGTTGCATAGTGAGAAAAAATTGCTGTACTTTGATTCTATAGATTTCAGTTTTCTGGACCCGATGTTACCTCTGCTAGATTATGTAGCTGACATGGTAGGATAAACTGAACTGAACTTAAAGATGACCCAGGGGGGAAAAATCATGAGAAATTCCCACATTTCCCATTGACTCTCTATTCCCCTGTGAATTTGTGAAGAGCTTTATATGACAGGCTGATATTTTAAAGAATGATATAAATACAGAGAACAATAATGAATAGATTCTTAGATCTATATTTTTGTCCTTGAATGTGCTAAATTACATGTTTGCACTAAAGACATATGCAAACAGTCTGGTAATATATTCCTCTGAGATTGTAGAAACATAGAATCTTCAAACTGTCCTAGTGATTTAAGAGTAAATAAAGAAAATATTGTTTAAATGGCTGTGGTTGGAAATAAGCACTATGATGTTAAAAAAAAACCCTTTTTGCTGAGAAATGACATGAGAGAGGAAATTTAGAATGATTATTAGTCACTACTGAACCTGAGAAAATGATACTGATGAATACTATTGATTTCTATCAAAATGTGGCATACAAAATACTTTTTTGATTGAGGCGACACATTAGGAAAAAAGAATTTCTGCCGTTGGTTTGCCTTTGAGGAAATGTCTTCATTTTGTCAGCATCCTTTACTGTTATGAGAAAGACCATGAAAGAGAAGGGAAGAATAAAATCTATAAAGTACATTTTTTAGGCTGGGTTTGTGGATTTATTCTCACATTGGGGATTATTTTGTAGTATAATTTTTGTCATCACAAAAAGATTTCCGTACTGTACGAATAAAAAAAAAATGGACAAGGGACTTCCGGTATTCAACCTGCAGAGCAAAACAAGACAACTTTATCTAGTCAAAGAGAGAGAGAGAGAGAGAGAAATAGAAAAAAATCTTGCCTCATAATGTAACAAAGAAAACTGCCTTGGTTATAGCAGCTGTTGACCAACAATCTGAAAGCCTGTCTGACTTTGGAAGCTTTAAGACTTCTGGACTTCAATTCCCATGCTGGCTAAGGAATTCTGGTATTGAAATCCACAGGTCTTAAAATGGCCAAGGTTGGACACCTCTGCTTTAAAATCTTGGGTACCATTGATGGCTAGAAATCTTTGGCAGTGTTTCCCACCTCCTTGCAAATACCTTACTTTGAGTTCTTGTTGCACAATACTATTGTGCTACTTCTGCAGCAACTATATGGTGTTGCATGAAGTGGTACATAGACTTATGGGAAACAAGGAGAGTTTGCAAAGATAGAAAGTTATGAAGTGCACTGAATAATATTGGTATAAACTCATTTTAGATGTGTTTCCTTTCCTCCTCAGGTCTTTAATTCCATGGTCTCAGTGTTACTACTTTTCTGAGCTTGGCATAATAACACTGCTTACATGACAGGGAATAGCATGCATTGTAGCCATATGAAAGTTATTCATCTTTAAATATCTGCCACATGCAGTTTAGAATTGTTCATAGAAAACATATCTTCACATTGATCTTGTTCTTAAAAAAATGGTCATGCTGACAAATTTTCATGCAATAATTATTGGTACATAATCCAAGGTCTGCATTTTTCATTTATTGTTGAACTTTTTTTGTAAAGCTTTCTTGGCTTTTAAAAACATTTTGTGTACCTTTTTTACTTTCTTTGTGTAAAAAGAAATTATGGAGCTCTTTATAATGCACCATGTGAAGCCTATTTGGTATATGTAATCTGTCTATAACTAATCAGGCCATAAAATACTTTTTATTCTAAGTGGGGTGAAGAGAGAAAAAAGTTGATCTAATGAATCATTGCTTCAGATATAAATAAAATAAATTTTATGATAGGTTTCCTGAGATGACACTAAATAAGGGCACCTGGGGATCAGGTAGATTTCTATAGCAACCAGCAGGTAGCCTGGCTGCTGGATTAAGTTAGAAACACCAGGTGAGGCCTATAGCTAAAATATATGGCCAGATGAAAAAGAAATACCTCCTGTTTAAGAGATTATTCTAATAAAAGTAATTCAACTATTTATCAAATCACTACATCTACCTATAATAATTTAGTTGGTTGAGACTTCTCATATGTACCACTAATTTTCCACATAATTTTCAGGTTTCAGTGAAGATTCATTGAAGATAAGCTTCCTCAAAAATTATGAGCTACATTCAATATTTCCCCCACTATATCTTCCTTATTATAGCCCAAATCTACTCAAATTTGAACTATTAAGGTCTTAATCAGTACATTTCATCAAAGGAAAATATGACCATTGACAGAGAAAAGACAGTTTTATTTTATATCAAACAAAATATGGAGTCATACAAATAGGCAACAGAATATTTGAAATACTGTAAAAGATGAAGAGATCTTAGGGAATGCCTTAATATCAGTTATTTTCTGATTCTTATACTAATGAAAAAATGAGATAGGTGTTCCATGGCAAATTTAGTTCTTAGAAATTATGTTACTTAATTTTTATCCAGGAGCAGTATGCTGACTATTCTTCAAGGATTATTGAAATGATGAATGAACCATCAGGATATTTATTTATAGTTTTACTGCATGTGTCTTTTGTATTTGACCATAGCAATCCTTTTTATTTCTTAAAATAATATTTTTTAAATCTGCCTTCTTAAAATAAACTCTGCACAACTGCAACTGATTTAACAACATATGGGTGAATCATTTAAAGCATTTTTTTTCTGCTTTCCTAGCCGTGGGAATTAAAAACTGGTGGGTTTTTTTTTATCTTAACTTCCCTACTGTCCTACATATTAAATATGTATAAAGCAGCCATTTCCAAATTGGCACCATGTGGCTCTACTGGAATTTTACTCCCCAAACTCTCCACCTTTGACCAGCTTCATTGCTCAATTAGATCTCTGAAGGTAGCACAAACACAGCCTCTGAAGTGAGTAACCCTCTTCTCCACCTGCTCTGGCTTCATAGCAGCTGGTACTCAAGAGCACACTTTCTAGACGTGATGCAATAAGAATCCACAGTACATGCGTTGTAATTAGCATCAGAATCTTTTTATTGAAAGTAGGTCTATATTTTTTGTCAGATAAGAAATCCAAAGTTGAGTACATTATAATTAAAGAAGGGACGAAGTATATATATATATATATGCATTGGAAGCAGAATATGTACGTTGAGGTATGGATTATCATTCGTTGGTTCAGTGAGTGCTTTTTTAAAATTTATGCCTGTCATTAATGCCGCACCAAATATGATTTAATCTCTGCCAAACCTATGTCCATGCAGTTTGATGGAATACATTATCTCAAAGCAAGTTTTCAGACTAGAACTCACTCTTCCAACTTCACTGGATGTATTTTTGATTGGCTGACAAAAAAGGGCCATCTACTTTTAGTTCTAGAATGCTATGATAGTGAAGACTAGAAAAATTGTTATTAGATTTTATAATTTTTGTTAAATTTTATATATATATTGTTCTAAATAAATTGTTATTAGATTTTATATATATATTTGTTTTCTTTTCTTTTCGTAGGCCTTTATGTGTATTTCTCTTTAGTCAGGTTCTTCCTAGATTTTTATGCAGCCCTAGTTCAGTGAAATCACAATCCACTAGTTTCTAGGCCAGTGATGGCTAACCTTTTTGCTATTGCGTGCCAAAAGTGGGGGGAGTGCGGTGGGGTCACACGCACGCGTGCCCACATCCATAATTCTATGCGCCCCACCCCCCGTGCTCCCCCCGCTTTTGGCACGTGATGGCACAGTGGGCCCAGTAGGTTCGTTTTTTGTTCTCCCCAGGCTCCAGAGCCTTTCTAGGAGCTTGGGGAGGGCAAAAACAGCCTCCCCCCCC
>WNWU01000017.1:347225-366089 GCA_012654045.1 Ptyas mucosa | reverse complement strand
GCTGGTCTGCCTGAAAAAAGCCTAGAAACTAACTCAAGATCAGGGATGGGTTCTACTTACCTTTACCACCGGTTCACAGTGGGATCGCTCACACGCGCACTTTGCTTCTGCATATGCACTGAAACTTCTGCACATGCGCAGATCACTGATGACAACATCTGGGGCAGTGGGCGGGGCCTCCCACCGGTTTTACTACCGGTTCTTGCGAACCTGTCCGAACTGGGGGCAACCTACCACTGCTCAAGATGGCAAACATACCTTATTCTACTGGTTCCTATTTTCCTTACAATACCAACCTTGTGAGATGGGTTGGGCTAAGAGGCAGGGACTGGCCCAAAGTCACTCAGCTGGCATTCCTGCTTTCTTAGATATCCTTCCAGGTGTTCTTTTTCATTAAAGCTTTGAGATAACCTTTTTATCTGCTGAAATGTAATAGTCAAGGCAAGTAGCAAAAACAAAATCATAATAATGAAAAGTTAATTCTTAAAGAAATGATACTTCTTGAACTAATAATTTGAAATTTAGAGTGTGCGATCTTGTTGGTAAGACCTATCTCAGGTTTCATAACATTGCAGCCATTAGTACCACATATGCTGAGCTCCCAAGAGATATGAAATGTATTTGTTGTGCCTGGACATATTGTAATATCAAAAAAAATTTATAGGCTCCAACCGTAATTAATGTCAAAATTAAAAACTGCTGTGGGGGAATCTTTTTCTGATTGAAAAAGATTTGGATTCTAAATCGACTTTGAACTCCATAGTTCTTCCTCATATAAAATTTTGGTTTTCCACCGCAAGAAACATTTGCATACAATCATGCTATGCGTGTACGGACAACACTTCAGTGATAGCTCCAAAGTGATATAAAATGGGATGGGTTTGTTTTCTACTCTTTGGATGCTAAATTTAATGTAAGAATATATCTTTTAAATAGATATATTCTTGTCTTGCAAGAAAGTAGATCTGGTGCATTGAACTGAGATAAAACAAAACATCACTTTGCTTACACCAATCCCTTGCTATAATGTTCCTCAATTGTATCAATTTTTCTCTCCAAAGTAGGAAAACCCTTAATCCCAAGCAAAATTCAGTGGCTATCTGGGATATTTTGCGTACTTTCTGTTCATATTTGGGAGCACACTGAGGCAAACCAGAAAGGTGTGTAAGTATAAAAGAATATGTTGCATATGCTTGACTTTCTAAGAAAATTGTAGAAATATTTCAGAGACAGGCAAATCTGTCATTTACTGTGTTGTTTATGTTGGCTATACAGATCAAAATAGGGTTGCATGGTACAGTGAAATGATATAACAGGTTCTGTGGCAATCTTTATTAAATTTGCTGAATTTAACTAAAACAGCTGGGAATTCCTTCAAAAATACCTATATATTACTATGTTGCCACTCTTAATTTTCTGAGCACTATGAAACCAGTTAATGCCAGTCTATTTTTATTCTGACTTTCTTATATTTCACCAATAAAGACTAAACTTTACTCATAAATTTGGTGAAAGTTCACTAACTTCTATGTAAGTATGTGTTGCCATGTACATTTGTTGAATGAAGAAAGATTAATGTTACTTTTTCATTCCTGTGTGAGTTCTCATGCTTTCACATTGCAACAAAATATGTTCATGGGAACAATTTATTGTTTCCTAGTATGCTGTATACTTAGCCCAGGGGTGTAAAACTAGCAGCCTGAAGGCTGGATGCGTCACGTGCAGGCCACACCCACCCCAGTTCCATGAAGGGGGAAAAAAAATCACAAAACGTCACGTGACGGCAACGTGATGATGCAAGTTTGACACCCGTGACCTAAACATAATAAATGCTTTGAATAAATATTTTCAAGAAAAATGGAAAAATTACCAGATAAAGTTTAGTAATTGGTTTAATCCAGATAGTTTCTTTTGCAAAAGATCTGTCTGATGATCCTGTCCACCCTGGAGGCATCTTTGAACATCTAAGGAAATCAATGAGACTGGTTTGATTTGGAAATATCATTTCCATACATGCCACAGTATGTTCTGATCCATATTATTTCTATACAAGTGGACTTCTTCCATTTACCTCTGTAATGGGATGTGCATATACCTTACGTTGTTTATATACTTGACTGTCTACCCATGTGGAACTGCTAGTTCATGCTGAAAATATTTGTCAAAGAAGAAAGAGACAGAATCAAGTACAAAAAAAGGAAAAAGAAGTCCAGATGCTGTAGAGAAAAATATATCTGTACATGTTTCAGATACGAATCCTTTCCCAAGGATTATTCTTTCTTCCGTTCTCCTCATGTAACCTGCATCAGCCTCCAAGCATTTTCTTGAGATCATTTACACATAAAGAATTGCTTGTTCAAGATGATCGTGCAGAAAATATGTTTCCCCAGACTACAATAAACTTCTGTGTTTTCAAGTGGGATGTGACTGGTCTTTTATTTATTTCATTCATTACATTTATTTATATACAACATCTCTCCCAAGATTCTAGGCAACCATCACAATTCAGAGGTCATCTTGCATCACAGGAAGTAAGAAATAGAGCCTTTACTATAAATAGCCTAACTTTTTACCCTACTGCTACTATAGGCAAAACGTATCTTCAGATACATTACAGATACAAATGAAGATAGAAAATATTTTAGATTTATTTAGCCAGATTTTCCAGCGGCAGGACACAAATCTTAAAAGTTGGAATTAAAATTAAAAAGCTGCTGATACTGTTAGTTAGAGAGTCAAAAGAATAGCAAATAAAAAGCTCTTGTTTCAGTTTAAATAAAAATGTATTCAATGACTGCGAGTTTGGAAATCTTATGTTTTGATTCAGACTTTCTGAATTACAACATACACTACACCACGGCACCTTTGATTTTTCAGCCTGTTAGCTGATATTTTCCTCTAGTGTTTCCATGACATAAATTGCTGATAAAATGGACTAAGCCAGGATAATTTAATTAACAAAGTAATCCACAGATTACTGGATCTGAGGGATGAAAACTCCATGACCAAAGAATTTTCAAAATTAAAAGTCTGTTGGAATAATGTTAGCAGAATGGAAAATAGAGAAGTACTTTCAGGGAAGCTCTAGTAGATCCCAGGCTGATGTATTGCTTTGTTCCTGTCCAGATCACTTATTGAAAGAATGAAAAGGGCATTAGATATTTCTCTGCCAGTGAGTCAATTTGTGTGTGTGTGTGTTGGGGGGGGGTATTTATTTCCACTCATAAAAATCTTTCATGAAAGAAAAAAAAATGTTCTGTGTTACTTGGTTGCTTCTATCATGTCCTTTCAGAGCATGTAAAGTATGAAACTAAAAGAAATAGGGCTTTTTAAATGGAAGGTTAAACCATTCAAGAACATGTTCTGCACAGAGCAAATGTCAGTGGTACACACACACACAATTAAATGTGCTCATTTGGTTGATTATGGAAGTGTTTGACTCAGCTAGTGCTTATCTTACATAATTCAAAAATTCAGTTAAACATGTACACTCTTGAATCACTTTTAAATATATTTTTAAAAAAACACCAGGAAGAGATTGAAAATTATGCACACTAAAATATTTAATATTTAAAATATTTAACATTTTGTTGTCGTCCATTCCATGCTTATATCTCAAGTTAAACTCATTTGTGAGTGCAGTTTTGGCCCTTTTTTTGTTTGTTGTTTCTCTGAATGGAAACTGCAGTCACAAGATCCTAGCAAGGCCACTTTAGGATGTATAAAAGAGTGCCAACAACAATATGTCTGAATGCGAGCAGATATATGCCAGAAAGCTTTCACGATGCTTCATAGAAGACAAGCAACACTGGCTCTTTTTTAAAAGATGGTTTACCAGATCTATAGTGAAATATTTCAAACATATTAGAATAGCCTTACATAATATATTTCCCAGTGGTAGCTGGCAGGCTATCAAAAACAATGCCCTTTTATTGTTTTTAAAAAGTCACAGAACTATTCCTTTACGTGATGCAAAGATTTTTCCATTACTAACTATTTAAGTATTAAAATCAAAATAGCTTGAATGGTGAACTGATAAGCTGATTTTACTCCATGAGGTAAACAGTTCCTAATATATATCCCTAAAAATATTAATATTTTTTTCTCCTTGAATCAAACATATAAACAAATACCGAATGTTCTTCATAAAAAGAGTTTATGCTAGTCTGACACGCTCTGTAAATGTGCGAATATACTAAATGCATCTCCCAACTAGTGAGATGCAGGGAAAGGCAAATTGGCTTGAAAGGTTGTTTTTAATTAGAGATACTAGTTTCCATAGTATAGCGGGAGCATGCTTTGGCTAAAATTGGACTTTAGTTGCACTTTTGAGATGTAAAAATATACTGATGCTGTTCTTACCATTATCAGGGAATATTGCATATGGAACAAGGTGTAAGTAAGGTTGGCAACTTAATTTATACCTTTTTTATCTTAATAAAAAGGATTATATGAAAGCTTACATTAACCAAAGGCATGATTAAAGAATGATAAATGTCAATATATCTGGTGATGACCATGGCATGTGGAAAATTGAAAATTGAAATGTAAGAGGAATAAATGGTAAATGAATGAGCAAATGGAATGAAAGGAGGAAATATATTTTTGTTAAGCTAAAAAAGGGGAAGGATGTAACAGATTTAAATGGAAGTTGCCTGATCTTGTCAAGTGGAATTGGATAAACATATGTTGGGAAATTAAAATATAGATTTAATTATGAATGAAAAGCTAAAATGTATGTGAAACGTGTATACAGTGTGTATGTCCATATCAAGATAGTTAATCCTAACCCTAACCCTAACTAGAAACTCATAGGTTCTGACAAATGCATGTTAGGCTCCAGTTAAAGTGGATAATATATGAACCAAGTATGAGTTGTAGCAAAATTTGTGCAACATTCTAAACTATTCTGCGGGGGGGGGGGGGGGGATATCTTGTTAGATGACATGAGAATAGTGAAAATGAAAGAGTAAAGAAAAAAATGATTGGGAAATTGTGGCGATCCAAAAATGAATTGGAATCATGATTGTTTGGTGAGTCTATGCTTAGAAAAACACATGATCGTGTAGTTTAAGTTTATTCTTCTGTAGAAAATTAATTGATTTTTTAAAAAAGCACGATTATTTCACAGTTTATGATGTATGTCATATATATATCATAATGTTCATGAAGATTACAAGAGATTCTGACTGTGTGGGATATCATTTGTTAGTGTCAGAAGTGGATCTTCGAATAGAATGGGCATGGAAAGAAGGGGAGAAATTAAGTAAAAGAAAAATGATGGTAAAAATAGAACTTCAAACAAAGGTAAAACTAGTTTTGGAACAGGTATTCCAAAATAGATTAACCTTCCAACCGAGTAAATATAGAATGGATATAAGAAAAGAGTATTTGGAAGCTGCTTGAAATAGAATGAAAATAATTTTTTTACAGGATCCAATGGAACCTTTTGTTGTGAGAACTATAGAAAAAGGACACCTTGATGGAATGGCAAATGGAAAAGGCTTAAGATGAAAAAATATGGATATAGGAGAATGACTGGTGCAAAACAAATGAATAAATATCTTGTATAATGTATAGATAGAAAAAAAGGGTAGTCAAGGAGAGCAAAGGGAAGTTAATTAAATACAAAGCAAATTTGGTGGAATTTTTTTATGGAAGTATATGAATTGGGCTAAAAAGAGAACCTCAAAAAGACCAAATAAAATGGTGGAATAATTTCAAGGAATGCAGTAAATAGTATTTTTATATATACGTATATATATATATATAGTTTTATATGGGAATGATAACAACTGTGTTGATGAAGGCAATTGATGATGAAGACAAATATGTTAGTGGAATGAATGAAAGTTGTGAGAAAAATGTTGAAAAATGTTAACACTGCAGGTATAATAGTGTAACTAGAAAAATATTAAAATAGATGTGTAATTGATTGTGTAGCTTATTATATGTGTGAAGACTACACCTGGTCTGGCTGGAAGAAGGCTGCAGCAAAAGTGGTTGGTTAGTTAACTCTGCCTGGGAAGGTGTTTGGCAGAATTTTAATTAAAAGTACAAAAGGGGTGATAATAAGAAAAAGTTGGAGTTTATACCCGCAGAACAGATTTTTGTGTTTCAGCAGTCCATTGAAAAATTTATTAATATAAGAATAAGAAGCTTGAATTATGGAATGTTCTGTATTAATACGGAGTTAAAAATCAATAGCTGAATAAGGTAAGAACAGTCTAAGCGGTTTTAGTCTTATTTCAGTCTCAATATTGAACCATTCACTAAATATATCTTCTATTCCCTTGTGTTTAATTACTATTATGTACTACTTTTTTTCCACTATGTATAATGTTGCTTACCCCGAAAAGAATTAGCATGATAGTATGTATGTGTCCCTTAGCGATGGCAATTCAACTCACGATTGTGATCGTAAGCCAAGAGGTACCTGTAATTACAATTATTCCTGTGATGGATATTTTGATAAATACAGATAATCATTGGGCAGTAAAGTATTATTTTACTCAGCTTTGCTTCCAAAAGGGATTCTATTAAGACAGGCTTTCTTAGAGTAGATTTTGTGTGGACTGCTCTTGTTTTGCAGTATTTTATTAGTTTTCTTTCCCCTGGTTTTTGTGCTAAATGTCATTTTTTTCTATTGTTCCCATCACTGCAGGTTCAAATATACATTATATGGAAGTTATGTTCCCTGACATCAGAAAATAGAGCATGATATGGAAAGAATAGGATTCTGATTCTTGAAGTGAGTAATGTAGGCAGAATGGACTGAGGGGTGTGATATGCCCAATTTTCAATTGCAATTTAATCAGACTGTGTTAACAATTATTTATTAATGTATCAGCAGAGGAATTGAGGGGTCAAGTATCTGGGAGCCTAGAATTAAATTTCAGATTCATCCATTCCTCCTCATCAATAATCATATGTATCATTTTATGTTCAAATAAGTTTCTAAAGTCTTTAGAGGTCTTAATTTAGAAACTGAGGTCTCACAATTTCTGGGATTTAACTGATACAACTACATTAGTATACAGGAGTATTTTAACATCTCAGCAGATATTATATCATAACATTCCAGAGTCTATTTTTTTCCTAGCTGTATAAATGATCAAATCTTCTTCAAGTTGTTTCATGTTAAAAAACTACCTGAGTTCTCTCTGTCTCTCTCTGTTGTAAATGATGTTCAACAAATAACAACAAAGAAATACTATTAGATCACAGTGATTTACTGTAAATAGTAAGCTGCTAGAAATATAGCTTGGTAATTGGCTTTTCAAAAAAGATTTTTAAAAAAGAACAAGCACTTGCAAATAGAACTGCATGTGCCTTTGGCCACATCTCTGAAGAAACACAGTTGTAGAAAGATAGATTTTAATACAAGAAAAAATATCCATTGTCACTATTAGAAATAGGCTTAATCCCTCAACAGAAATATGAAAATAACAGAAAAGGTAAAATAAGAAATACATATTTTAAGAAAATGCTTTAAAGTAACAGATACATTTTATGTAATTGAAGTTTTAAGATTTTATATTCAAACTTTATTATATGAATAACAATACCATAATTATTGGTTTAAATAACTGATTGTTTAATTCAGTTATTTCCTTAGTCTGGCATAACTGGTTGCTATAATAATTAAAAGGTATGTTTGATACTCAAGGTACTTCAAGGCCATTGGCATTTCTGCCTTCCAGTATTTCAGAAACTAGTTCAAAACTAACCCTTGTTCTTCTTCCTTTTTTTTTTAACTTTGAAATGCAGAAGATGTTGGTTAGGAGGTAGATTTACTTTGCAGAAATAATACATACAAAGAGAAATATTGGAGAATTTATAATAAGTACAGTAATAACATTTGTGAGAATGTGTTCTTGATGCTACTGCTTGAATGAAATAAAGCTAAGATTAGAAAATAACATAATGACAGGAAAACCTAAAGTGTGGCTAAGAGGTTGTGATGTGTTCTCCTCCATTGTGAAGATGCAATGAATCAGGTGAGCTGCATGGTTAGAGACTGAAGAGAAGAACTCAAGTGAGGTAAATGAAGTCCTAAGAATATCACTCTAATCATTAGGTGGCATATTATCTACAGACATGCAAAGTAAGCCTTTTATACAAGGGAGATGGATAACAATGAGGATTTGTCTCTTAACAATTATCTCTATTTTTTCCTCCTTGGGTCAATGGTAACACTAGTAATAGTTCTGCTTTAGCAGAAAATTCACAGAGTTGGGAAAGGCTAATATCTCTTCCTTTTATTTCTGCCAGTGGCTAAAGTTACTCAGAAACAAAAGATGGACAGCCGGACCAAACTTTCCCCCTCCTTTGCCAGCCTCTTTTGCTTACCCCAGAGAGAAACTTACTTGAACCTTCTGAAGTCAGACCATCCCCCTTCACACACTGGATTTGAGCAGAGTCTTTTCAGGCTCCTCACTGAATTGTATCATGGCATCAAGGAGTTTGCTGGACCTAACAGTAGCTGAACTAAACCACTCCAGTATGTTACCTCCTTAGACAGTGAGAAAGCACAACTTTCCTGTGCTCCTGAAGTAGCAGATTCACAACCTAGAACAGTCAGTTAGTTTAACTTGAGTGGCGGACTCAAGAAGCAGACTGAGGAGTTGATTTCCTCTCCCTTTGAACTGGACAGAATCCCCAGCTCCAGAATCCATGGCTTCAGGTAGCCAAGGAGCACACTGAGTAAATCCAACCAAGGTGTATCTTCCTTCTTTTCTTTCCTTCTCTTTCAATTGTTGGAGGATCCATCTACCTTCAAAGACTGGAATCCTGTGAACATGGTGCAAAGGAAAAGAGAAACTCCTCCACCTTTCTTCAATCTAAAATATTTTAATTTAAGTCTCCATTCCCAAGGGAAGTGGTCCCTCTTAAATAGGCATTTCTCCTTAGTATTGTTGTGGTCCGCCAGCAACCTGCAGAGCTGGCAGCAGAGTCGGACAGTGAGGAGGCTGGGGAGGAACATGGGCCAGTCCTGGAATCTGGGGAAGGCTTTGACGAAGGCTCTGTGTCGGAGGCAGAGGTGGAGCCAGGGCCATCTGGAAGTTATGTGTGGACTACAGAGCCTCCAGAGTCGGGCATCAGAGAGGCAGAAGAACAGGGGGAGCCTGTTCCTAGTGTGTGCATGCGCAGAGCTGCCAGAAGGCAAGAACAGTTAAAACAAAGCCGTCCTGAGTCTTCGGAGAAAGGCGGCATATAAATTGAAATAATTAAATTAAATTAAATTAAAAGGGATGACTCGGGAGTAAGGCTTGGAGATGATTGGCCCCTCCCATAAGACATAAAGGAAGAGCAAAAGCACGTGGGCCTTTGCAGGAAGCAACATTGTGGATTGGTTTGCACTTTGAAGTTCTGTTTTTGACTCTGTGTTTCCGTGTGGCCTTGCCAAGATAATTGCCAATTAGGTCTTTGGCAGTGTGTCAAAGACGATAAAGGTGGGTGTTTACCAGCCTTATCCAAAGGACTGTGGCAGACTTCTGTTGGAGTTTATTGTATAAACTCTTGGTGATTCAGCATGTGCTGTGAATAAAAGGAATTCACAGCCGTTAAAATTTTAAAAAGGGGTTTTGGGACTAATTGTGTGCTTTTTACTATATCAGGAAGCCTAGGTCAGAACAAGTATGTGCATGTGTATGAAAATTCTTAATCTTATAAATGCTTTTCCCTCTTTGCTGAGGCAGGAAACCTCCAAAATTCTGGCTTTCTAGTTGCAGAAGAGTCTCTGCAGAAGAGTCTCTGTATTTCTGTCTCTGTCTTTTTGAATAGCTGAACAATGTATAAAGTACATTGTGTGCTAAATTCTCACAGATTATTACTGCTTCCTATTAGATTGTTTGGTTTGTTAGCTTAATAGATGTCATGGAAGAGTAGGAAAGCACAAAATCAGCAGGATGACAGATGGAGTATTGCCTTGCAAGCTTTTGAATAGGTGTGTAAGGTCAACACGTGTAAAAAAGGAGCAGACTTTTCATTGACAATCCATTGACATTTTGTTGCAGATTAATTTTAAATATTATTTGTACCTGTTTTCCCGAAAATAAGACCTCCCCTGATAATAAACCCAATCAGGTTTTTGAGTGCATGCACTAAAATAAACCTCTCCCCGAATATAAGCTCTCCCCGAAAATATTTAAACGCAGAGCTGGAAATCAGGTAAGATGGCAAGAGGAGCCCCATCTTGCTCCACGTGCCCCAAAATAATAAGACTTCCCCCCAAAATAAGGCCAAACGCTTATTTTGGGGTTCAAAAAAATATAAAACAGGGTCTTATTTTCGGGGAAACACGATACTATGCTGAAAAATAATAACTTTTCAGTTGATTATTGATTGTATTTTTACTGTTAGTCTCAAATATTAACTAATGAATTGTTTGGTTATAGTGTAATTTTTGGA
This sequence comes from Ptyas mucosa, assembly GCA_012654045.1. Lineage (NCBI taxonomy): Eukaryota > Metazoa > Chordata > Lepidosauria > Squamata > Colubridae > Ptyas > Ptyas mucosa. The sequence continues at coordinate 355,676 of WNWU01000017.1, read as the reverse complement.
CTTCCAAAATATAGAAACCTCTTTCATAACCTATAACATAAATGTCTTATCACAGCATCAACAGAATTGATGCTGCGATAGGCCTTAGGTATATTATGATTATAGATATTACCTGTAGTTCTTTTGTATTCGTTGAAAACAAATCTTTTAAAAATATGCAAATATAGAAGCTCGTTCGGCACTTGGCAGATTGCCATGCATATGCATATTTCTCTTGCACCAAAAAGGTCTTTGTAAATTATTTCATCTTTCGAAAACAGCTTCTTGAATACTTCAGATTTTCCCATTACCTGCACTGAGTGAAATAATTATATGAAAGATTAAAAATAGATGTTTCATAATGAGCTAATAGAATATTATAGGAAAGATGAGAAACTCAGTTCATATAAATCTTCATTCTATGAGTTATAACGCTCAGATGTGAAAATTAATTCTATAGAAAAGGAATTTTTCCAATATTCAACCAGAATTATTCTATTTACCATTATTGGAAGAGAGTAGAAATGTACAGTATCAGATAAATAAGTTAATTTGATTAAAACCTGCTAATTATGCAAACTCATACTATTGCTGTCTTTGTATTGAAAAATTCAGAATTCTTTAAATTTCTACCAAATATCTAAATGTATCATCATTCCTTATATTATGGGAATATACTAGTGTAATAAGGCAAATAACACAAGTAAATAAACAAGCAAATTTTAAAATAAAAATATATGTATTTTCATTAGCATTTTATAAAAGTATGATTTAGTCCTCTTTGTGCGTCACTACCTGCTATTTGTTATTGGTTTATATTTTTTGACTGCATTTAATCTGGCAAAAGCTGAGACAATTTAAAATTCATCAGTTTTCTGTTTAAATAAACGTTTCTGTTTATTGCTTAAATAACAGAAACTGCACAGTCTTTTGAATATTCTATGAATATTCTGTTCATAGAATATTCTAGTCTATGTCATGCTGAATTATGAAGACTTACTAAGTCTAATAAAAGTCTACATTTATAGTTTTACATATCACAAATAGAATGTATGATTTTGTCTGTTGATTATAAAAATAAATTTGTATCCACTTGCTGAAGTAGAAAATGAGTTTAGGTTTCCTAAACTCATCCACAAATATCCACAATCAACCACAGCCAGAAAAAATAGATCCAATTGAAAAGAATATATATCTATATCTATATCTATATCTATATCTATATCTATATCTATATCTCTCTGTCTGTCTGTCTATATAGATATATATTAGGATTAAATTATAAAGTCCTTGGTGCTCTCTGAGTTGCTTGTTTGCTTTCAGTCATGTGATTACCTAAGTAAATAACATGTTCAGTGCTAGTAAATAAGGAGTTTGCTCCTCGTTTATATTAGGGTATTGTTTTCTGCTTGATTGTTTGTCTGGTGTTAATCCCTATTTATCTGGATGTTTTTGCTACTAGAAATGATGTTTCCCTCTTATCTTTTTTATTTGTAATTTTGAATGATTTCTTGTTGAATGCCAAGCTTCCAGGTATTTCATAGAATTTTCTTATTTTTTGATTGGTCTACGATGTTCACAGTTCCTCAGTTGAAATTATAATTGAGTCTGTCCATGTGTTAGCAGTCAAAAGATTTCCCAATACCCCAGTCAAAAAACTATCAAGGAAAAAAACGTGCCCCCAACAAACTACTGCTTACAAACAGGAAGCAAAGCCCACATTCACTAGTGGTGAAGATATGACAAAGGAGGATAATGAAGCATCTCCAAGAAAACAACTAAACTCAAAAAGCAACACACACACATTAGAGGTGGGTTCTACTTACCTTTACTACCAGTTTGCAATGGGGCTGCACTCTTCTGTTCATGCGCAGAAGCGTTCTGATGACGTCGGGGTCGTTGGGCGGAGCCTTCCTCTGGTTTTACTACCGGTTTTATAGAACCGGTCTGAACTGGGGGCAACCTACCACTGACATACATATATATAAATAGAACAATTCAGAAAGGTGCTTCATAAAGTATTTTGGAATGAAACCCTCTCCTTGAAATATTGAGGCATCCTGGCCCTATGGAAGGGTCAACATGTCTATTTAAGTATTTTCTTTATTTGTTTCCCCATATAAGTGCATGCAATGCTTTGCTTCACTGGACTTCCCAGTAGTTTGCACCTGCATGCACAGGCCGATCTGCCAAAGACTCCAAAGCACCGTGCTGTGCCTTTGAAGGGCAAACTTTCTCAGCATATCAAAGAGGAATGATTCCCTTGTATTTTTTTTTTTGCAAAGTGTTTCTTTGAATGCTGTTTTAACCCTAACAAATCAGAAATGTTAACAGTTTTTTAGAATTTAGCTATATATTGTTACATGCACCAGCTCTGAAGAACAACATTGGACCAAGGTTATGGATCACTACACGCCTTGTATGGTTTCAGTTAATTATGAAATAACTATTTAATGATTTTATTGTCACATTCTGAGTTATGCATGTATAACTGAAAAATTCAGTGTTTCTTATTTAAGATTGATTTCTTGGGTCATATTATTTCCCTTATTGGGAATATGTGTATACCCTACCATTTGTGTAATCTACATACACACAGTGTGTGTGTGTTTGTATGTACACACACACACACACTTAATTTAAAAGTGCCCTGCCATGCTCTTCAAAATGTTTGAGCATCAAAGTAGAAGCAGAATGCTCACTCCATTTGAAACCTGATTTGATTTGAAACCTGATTATAAACTCTGCTCTTCTTCTCAGTAACCACACAGAAAATCTTAAACCCAACACTACCATTGTTTTTGCACTCCATCTGTTCAGTAGATAGTCAGATGTATTTATACTTATTTATTTTGGATACTCTTATCAATTTTTACAGAGAGAACAGCTTCCAGAGCAGCATATATAAAATCAGTTACAAATGATTCAAACTCTGCTGTAGACACAAAAGAAAAAGGAAAAACAGTAATTAAATCCAGTAATTCTTAAAATTATACTGTACATTGATGATCAAGATAGGACATTGGGGAAACAGGTGCCTGAATAAAAAACTGGTTCCTTAGCAGAGGTGATAACTGGGTTCTGCTCTCTAACTGGGTTCTGCTCCCTGAGTAAATAAAAAATGTAAATGTATCTGGAAATGTTCATACATTTCCAGATACAGAAAGATGGAAATAATATGTAGCTCTTATAAGCATTAAGTTACATCCCCTAACATGCATGCTACGTGTCAATACAAAAATAATCTTAGAGAATAGTTTATAAATGTATGTATATTATATATTAGATGAGTTCTATTCAAATTTTAAAGAAATGAATTCTAATAAATTCAGTTTCATAACATCAACATCTTCCAAACTGCAATGGTACCTTGGTATAGGACAGGGCTGTCAAACGCCTGGCCCACGGGCCAGATGTGTCACAAGCTGGCAACGTCCATGCCCGGTTTAATGAAGGGGGGGAAAAGTCCCGATACATCACGTGACGCTGCCATGACGACTTGAGTTTGACACCCTGGTGTAGGAGATGACCAGGCTGAGTCCGAGGGAGAGGGTCAAATGTGTGATAAGTCACAAGTCCCTGCATGCCCACAAGAGATCTAAGTCTAGCCCATTTTGAATTCCTTTCTTAACTCCCACATATTCCTTAATGGTCATTTGGCCAGATTCTTATAGAGAGCTAAACTTGCAATAAATCTTTATACTTATTTGAACTGCCTGAATCTCCTGATTTCCCGGTGCTTGACACTTGGTACTCATTGTTAATTGGTTCCAGGAGGTGCAATGATTACCAAGAACGATGAGTACCAAACAAATTTTTCCCATAAGGAATAATGTAGTGAGTCATAAGGCAGATGACACTGACAGTTTCTAGTTTGTGCATTGAGTACCAAATGAACACTGACAAAACTTTTGGGTCAAAATGCATTGAATACCAAATTTGATGAGTTTCAAAGGAGTTGAGTACCAGCGTACCACTGTACATTGCTCATCTATCCAGAGTAACTAAATTATATCAAGGATGCATAGAAATGTGATTGATCTGCATTATATGTTTATCCTTTGTATAATCAAGAGCCTTAATAATCATAATGATTATCATAATTTACTTCACATTCTTAATGCTGTCAAATAAATCCTTATTCCAATTTTACAGATGTTTAATATTAAGTTATTATCCTATGTTTGACTTAATCTAATTTCATTTGGATGTTATCAATAAAAATAATAAAAATGCAACTTAGTGATCTATAACTGCTTAATTTCTTGAGGGGTTCTTTAAATGTGATTTATAAGTTTCAAGTGTTTTTTTAAAGTGTGGAGAACAATTGTTACAAAAATAGGTATAATTTGGTCCTGTTTCTCATGTATTTAGTATCTATGAAATATATCATCATATATTTATGTAGATAGATAAATAGACAAATGGAGTTATCTGTAATATTTTAATAAAATACAATGTGGCAGGGAAACTTGTAAAAAATACAAGAATTAATATGTTATTTGAATTGTTCAAATAAAAATAGGCTTGCCTTGAACATGTTTTAAGTTGAAGACCCACCCCCTGTAATTGGTATATAATTGGCCCTTTGGATCTACTTAAGGACTACCAAATGAAAATAAGGTTTCCTTTAAGCCTTGGTTGCTACTGGCAACTGGATCTGATTCCAAAAGATAAATACTGTACCTACTTAAAGCATAATGCTTACTTTGTGAGCTAAATAAAGATCTAAATTACAGAGAAGGAAGTTACTTAAATGTGAAATCTCAAGGGAGCAAACCCCAATATTATTAAGGGCATACAATTCAGAAAAGATTTCTAGTGCAATTATTGCTGTTCTTAACAGCCCTTCTTTTTAGTGGGTTGGCTTAGATGACCTTAACTTACCTTTGGTGCTCAGTTTGGTTGATCCTACAATTCCAGGAAAAATGTTTGAATGTGTTTCCAGGGTGTCTAATTTACCGCTTCTAAAATCATTCTAAGGTTTTATGGGATAATCCAATCTTGTCAGGAAACTTTTAATAATTCCACCAGCTGATATCAGCATACAGTCAGAAATCTTTGCTAGGAAATTTAACTAGAGAAACTCCAATTGCTAGTGGATTTGCTTATTTAGAACGACTAAAATAATATATGTTTTTAATTAGTTTATCTATAATCATAGACTAAGAATGGAAACCAAATGCAAAGCATCCAGCCTAAAAATCCTGTTCGTAGAAGAAATTAAGCTTACTTATATCACATTGAGTGATTTCTAATATCTAAGCTGTAGCCTAGACTTTTTGAAGACTTCACAGCACTGGACATTCAATAGGTAAGTATAGAGGAGTGTAGAGATACTCTTGAATGCAGGAGTTGGTAAGAGGACTTAAGAGAAACGAAATGACCATTTTGTTCTGGGGGAAAGAAAGTACCCGAGAAAGAAAGATAATTACATTTTGATTCTGGTTAGTATTAAAATGAGAAGGAGGAAATTGGCAATCTTTCAAGAATCTGTGATCATGCCCTACAACAATCAAGTACAGTTGTATTTGTGGAATCTCTTTCCTGACCTGACGTACTTCAAGGGGCTGACATCAATCCTGTCCAATCTATAAAAGAGAGAATCTACAAAAGAGATCCAAAAGCAAAGAATTAGTTAAACCACAATTATTCTGTTCTTTTGAAAATTGAGTCTGCCTTGTTTCTATCTTCTTCATCAAAGAATAATTAGAAATAAAGATTGTATGATATGTACGTGTATAAATATATTTAGGGATTGGACTTTTTTTAGAGGCACTTGCAAAAAGAATATTTTTGAAAACGTTCAGCTAAAGAGGATGATATTTGAGCTGGCTGGTTCAGCAAGATACTTTACTATAAATGCTCTCTACTCTACTGTACACTACTCTTTACCATCTCATTAATTCTAATATACAGGGTTTTATTTCTGTAAATAGAGTTACAGTTTGTCCATTACACTAGTACTTGGTACATTCTTGTTTTATATAAAATAATAGGATCAAACGATTATTCAGTTTTTATGTTGCTTTGAACTACAGGAATAAACGAGTGTTTGTGTAAAGAAAGTGAATTTGAAAATGATACAAGCTAGATGACAGTCATTACTGTTTATAGGATAACAGCCATTAGAGGGATACATCTGTATTTCATCAGTAAGCAGTGGAATAATAGTCAGATGAGAGGTAGATAGTTGGCATTTGTGTCTGTGCAGAGTCCCATTTATAGGGCAGCATTAAAAGAAAAGGTGCAATATAAAGATTATGAGAGGCATAGGAAAAGTTTGTGTTATTTGTCTTATAGCTAAAAGGGCTTGGAGAATGGGACTGAACAGAATTTATAAAACTCATAATGTGTAGCATCAGACTAGTGGGTACCTTAAGAAGGCACTTCTCTTTTTTCTTTCAAAATTGTCTCTGTAGGCTGAATAGTCTTTAGATAAGGAATTTTTTTTTATTAAAAAAAAAAAGATAAGGAATGAACAACCTGTCCGTCCTTGTGTTGGCCTAAACATAATTCCTATCTTCAGTAATCATTATCTTGCTGGCCAGGGTTGACAAGAATTAAAATTCAGCAATATCTGAGAAGTTTCATTTTTTCCACATATTTTTAGATGGCTTAGGGATATATATTTCTGAATGATCAGGTGTTAAAATCTAAAATCTTACATTTTCCAGGGTAGATCCCTAGAACTCTGCTTTCTGGCAGAGTTACATGTTTTACAAAATATGGCATCTCTTTGTGAACATGTGTCCTGTTGAAGAAATGGATTAGTTCTAAAAAGTTGTTCAAAAAGACTAATGGGACTAATTTAGTTCATGATTGATTTGAAATATATCTTTTTCCATTTTTATAGGTCCTCTTCAGTCCTACTTTGAACATCTAACATGGTCTGAAGTAAATGAACTCTAAACATGATGGTCTGTGCTGATAATATCACATCAACTCTGGAAATCCACTGTAACCTGGAGCCAGAGGATAAAGGTCCAGGTGAGTACTGTTTTTAGTATATTGTGGTGTTTCACAAAGTGCTTACTATGGCTTTAACTGTAAGAAAAATATAATTTTGCAAAACGTCACAATATACTAAAACATTCTAAAAGTAACAAACTCAAAATGTGCTGCCAATCCCACATTTTGTTAATTCTCCTGACTCTGCATAGGGTGACTGCATGCTCCAGTGGACTTCCATAGTTGTTGTGACATCATCAGAATGGCGTAAGTAACATTTTTGACAAAACATTTCTATGGTTCATACCAGAGGTTCCCAATCTTTTTCGGTTCGCGGCTCCCATAGCAATCCGACTTGCAACTGCGCATGCGCACTAAACGTTTCAGAAATGGCGCATCAGCATTAGACCCAGCGGGCGGAATATTTCGCGGCGCCCTTATGACGATAGCGCGGCTCCCCAGGGAGCCGCGGCTCACACTTTGGGAATCACTGGTTCATACAATTAACTGTGACTTAGAATGCCTTTCCTAAAAGCAAGAGCTTATAAGAAAAGGATTAACAAAATTCATTTGGGTTTACATCAGTGGTGGGTTGCCCCCGGTTCGGTCCGGTTCTATAGAACGGGTAGTAAAACTGGCAAGAAGCTCCACCCACCCGCCCAACATCATCACCGGTGATCTGCACGTGCGTGCGCTCCCATTGAAAACCGGTAGTAAAGATAGGTAGAACCCACCCCTGGTTTACATGTATAAGGACACACTGGTCCAGTTTGAATAAACACATCACAATTTAATAAGGAGTGTAACTTCAACACCTTCCCAATATGTGAACAATCAAAGCTGGAAGTTGTCAAATTTTCTGGAAAACTATTGTTGCAGATTTGAAAAAAGACAGATTATGACATTTGTATTTTAAGATAATCTCATTAATATCCAAAGGTAGAGTGGTGGTGGGAGGCAGTAAGCAACAAAACATTCATGGTTTTGCAATTATGCAAAACTAATTTTTGCATCCATTGGCAGGATTCAGATATAAAAGGTGGGGGATGTGTTGTAAAGTTACAATGTATATGTTGTGTTTTTATTATCTTGGCTAGAACTGGAACCTGTGACTCATCTAATGCCTTTGTTTGATTGCTGGTAATCATAGTTTATCAGTCTAGTGAAGAGTGAGGGGGATATTATACTTAATAATAGGTTTCCAGATTTGCTTTCTCAGTAAAGAAAATTCTGTGTATGAATAAAAATGTTACTAAACCCAGAAATTATCTCCCAGTTATGGCCACTGTAAACTATCTTATAAAGCTTCATTCTTGTGTATAAGCTATCTTTATCACAGACAATCATAAAGTTTACTGTAAATAAAATGCACATCAAACCAGACAGTAGACTAAACAATGTGCTCCCTTTATTCACATTTAAAAGACAAAACAAGCTTCAATTTATTCTGGATTCAGAAAAATCTGGATTCAGAAGAATAGAATAGAATAGAATAGAATAGAATAGAATAGAATAGAATAG
>WNWU01000017.1:318906-347215 GCA_012654045.1 Ptyas mucosa | reverse complement strand
AGAATAGAATAGAATAGAATAGAATAGAATAGAATAGAATAGAATAGAATAGAATAGAATAGAATAGAATAGAATAGAATAACAGAGTTGGAAGGGACCTTGGAAGTCTTCTAGTCCAACTCCCTGCCCAGGCAGGAAACCCTACACCACTTCAGACAAATGGTTATCCAACATCTTCTTTAAAACATCCAGTGTTGGAGCATTCACAACTTCTGCGGGCAAGTTGTTCCACTTATTAATTGTTCTAATTGTCAGGAAATTTCTCCTTAGTTCTAAATTGCTTCTCTCCTTGATTAGTTTCCACCCATTGCTTCTTGTTCTACCCTGAGGTGCTTTGAAGAATAGTTCAACTCCCTTTTCTTTGTGGCAGCCCCTGAGATATTGGAACACTGCTATCATGTCTCCCCTAGTCCTTCTTTTCATTAAACTAGACATACCCAGTTCCTGCAACTGTTCTTCATGTGTTTTAGCCTCCAGTCCCCTAATCATCTTTGTTGCTCTTCTCTGCAGTCTTTCTAGAGTCTCCACATCTTTTTTACATCGTGGCGACCAAAACTGAATGCAATATTCCAAGTGTGGCCTTACCAAGGCATTATAAAGTGGTATTAACACTTCACATGATCTTGATTCTATCCCTCTGTTTATGCAGTCCAGAACTGTGTTGGCTTTTTTGGCAACTGCTGCACACTGTTGGCTCATATCTAAATGGTTGTCCACTAGGACTCCAAGATCCCTCTTACAGTTACTATTATTGAGCAAGGTACTACTATATATATGGTACCTGTGCATTTTCTTCCCTAAATGTAGAACCTTGCTTTTTTCACTGTTGAATTTCATTTTGTTACATAGCGCCCAATGTTCAAGTCTGTCAAGATCATTCTGTACCTTGAGCCTATCTTCTGGAGTTTTGGCTATTCCTGCCACCTTGGTGTCATCTGCAAATTTGATGAGTTCCCCATCTATCCCCTCGTCCAAGTCATTGATGAAGATGTTGAAGAGCACTGGGCCTAAAACAGAGCTTTGGGGTACTCCACTGCATACTTCTCTCCATGTAGATGCGGTTCCATTGAGGACTACATGTTGTTGGTCAGCCAGTTACGAATCCATCTGGTGGTGATGCTGTCTAACCCACATTTTTCTACTTTATCTAGTAGTAGGTTATGGTTTATCAAATGCTTTACTGAAGTCCAATTAAATTATATCAACAGCATTCCTCTGGTCCGCTAATTTTGTCACTTTGTCAAAGAATGCAATAAGATTAGTCTGGCATGATCTGGTTTTTTTTTTTTAATTAAAAAGTTTTACAAATTACAAAATTAATTTTCCCCCCTCCCCCCTCCCCCCCATCCCTCCCTTCCCAACCCTCCCCTTCCCCACCATCCCACCCTTCCCAACCCTCCCCCTCCGCCCCTGACTTCCCAGGATTAGCTCAGGGTATTACAAGTACAAACACCAAACTAAAATTATCTAACAATATAATAACACACCATTAACCTTGAACTTTAACTCCTAATAACAAAACAGCAATATTCTAATTAATATAACTATTTCTACAAATTATTTCATTCATAAGCTAATCAAATTTCTTGTTACAATATTTGTTCTGAATATAATCTATCCAACTTTTCCACTCCTTTATATATCTTTCATTTGGATAGTCTTTAAGATATGCGGAAATCTTCGCCATTTCTGCCAAGTGCACTACTTTTAATGTCCATTCTTGAATTGTAGGCACATCTTGTTTCTTCCAATATTGTGCCACCAGTAGTCTTGCCGCTGTTATTAAATTTAAAATCAACTTTATTTCAATTCCTGTACAGTCTGTTATAATACCTAACAAAAAAAACTGTGGCGTAAATTTAATCTTTTTCCTTAATATATTTTGGATTACCCACCAAATTTTTATCCAAAATGCTTTAATTCTATTACAAGTCCACCATATATGATAATAAGTAGCATCTTGACATCCACATCTCCAACATTTGGGCTGAATATTCGGATACATACAAGCTAATTTTTTGGGGTCTAGATGCCATCTATAAAACATTTTGTAAAAATTTTCTCTCAAATTTTGAGCCTGTGTAAATTTTACATTTCTAACCCATATAATTTCCCATGTGTCCAACGTTATTGTTTCCCCTATATTTTGTGCCCACTTTATCATACAGTCCTTAACTAATTCTGTCTCAGAATCTATTTCCAGTAATACATTATATAACCTTTTTATATGCATTTGGCTCTGATCTCTTATCTGCTTAATCAAATTCTCTTCATGTTGCAAAATACCCTTCTTTTGGTCCTCTTTCCATCTGGTCTGTAGCTGGCCATATTGAAACCAAGTTTTAATTATTCCTTGTTCTTTTAATTGTTGAATAGTTTTTAGTTGATACTCATATCCTTCCTTAACCAAAAGTTGCTCATAAGAAGTCCCATCTTGCTTTTGTTCTATATTAATATTTTCAATCGTATGTCTAGGTATCGCCCAAATCGGAATTTTATCATTTAATTTATAACTATACTTTTTCCATACACGTAACAAGGAACTTCTCAATATATGGCTTTTAAATGTATTATCTACCTTTTTATCATACAATAAATATGCATGCCAGCCAAAAACCATGATCTGTTTTTGACAAGCCCATGTTGGCTTTTTGTTATTACTTGGTTTGCTTCTAGGTGTTCAGTGATTCGTTGTTTGATTATCTTTTCCAGAATCTTCCCTGGTATCAATAAGGTCAGGCTGATAGGTTTGTGGTTTCCTGAATCTATTTTTTCCCCCTTTTTTGAAGATGGGAACTACATCAGCTCTTTTCCAATCCTTTAATTTCTCTAGAAAAATAATCAATATTAGGTTTGCTATAAATGTTGTCTTCCACCCCACAAAGCAACTTTGTTTTGAAATGTCATCAATTGGTATTCCAATCCTCTGACAGTTCCCCTGTGCTCCAGGATCTTTGAAAGATATAGTTCAGTGGTTCTGAGATCTCGTCTGCCAGTTCCTTCAGAACCTTGGGGTGTAATCCATCTGGTCCTGGTGATTTGAACTCATCTAGGGTAGACAGGTGTTCACTTACCATTTTCTTCCCTATTTTAACTTGTGTTCCTAATCTGTTTTTTGTGGTGCTGTTTTTGATAGGTTGGACTGTTTTTTCCTTTTGTGTAAAGACAGATGCAAAAAATGAATTAAGTAGTACTGCTTTCTCCCTGTTGCTTGTCACCTTCTTGCCACTTTCTCCCAGCAATGGGCCAATTATTTCCTTGACTTTTTTCTTGCTTTAATATGTTGGAAGAAGGGTTTTTTTTGTTATTTTTTACTTTAGTCGCAAGCCTTTATAGGATACAACAATTAACCAAGTAAATATTTTCAGTACTTATGATAGAGAATCTGTTAATTTTCACTCTTTCCTTAATTTTTGCCTCACATAGATATCTTTTTTATTAGTGGAATTACTTCAAAATGTTAGAATACAAGTAGTTCTTAACGTATGGCTGGTTGCTTTGTCAAAGTTATGACAGACACAATTATGATTGCAAATCAAGGACTATCTGTATTATGATAATTGGATGATATCCCTAATTCTAAAATATATAATTTCCTAAATATGCAAGAAAAAAAGACTATAAAAATTAAGCATGGTTTTTCTTCTATGAAAGTACAAATAAATTTGAAAAACGCTTTTGAGGTGACTTGTATTCTACAACTCATTTCAGGTTAGCATGTCACTTAAGCATCTTGTACCATTGAAAAACATATAGCATTTTTTTTATTATTCAATTTTATTAGTGGAATGTTATAGCAACATTATTAATGTTATTGCATTTCAAAAACCACTTCCTCTAACATTTTAATCTTGACAGTCATGATTTTTGGTATTTGGGAATTACAAAGGAATAATGAATATATTGTGTGTGATTTTAAAAATACCATTCCTAAACCAAGATGGTTTAATGTTGCCAATCTCTTTACTTTATTCCCATAGTGCAATTCTTGGACTTTGATAAGGAACAGAATAATTTATTCAGAAGGCTACATTAAATACGCAAGTTTTTAATGTAACTGTTTCAGTATAATGTTTATGCAACACTTAAATGTTTAAATTTAGAATACCAATTGATGACATTTCAAAACAAAGTTGCTTTGGGGGGGTGGAAGACAACATTTATAGCAAACCTAATATTGATTATCTATCTAGAGAAATTAAAGGATTTGTCAGAATTTAACAATGCCATTTTTCTCTTTCTGAATCTCTGCCACAGCATTAAACAGGATGCAACATAAGGCAGAATTGGATTGGATTTTAGTCCACCAAGTTACCAGTCTATAATTGGGATCCAAGGGACTCCTGTAAAATTTTGCCTGAAATAAAAATAAGAATGATTATCAGAGTGACTCTTACATAAAATTAATAATAAATGCCATTTTATTGATACACTGAAAATCTGAAGTAAATGTAACCTTTGTAATAATGAATCATTTGCCTTACAAAAACAATATTGTCCTTCACTGAGCCCTGGGACTATCCTTTCTGCATGAGTCATGTGTTTATTTTAATTATATTTTAGTACACATGCAATACCTTCCTCTTATGTCCAGTTCAATAGTCACAAGAGAACCAGACACTTCAATCAAAACACCTGGCATTAATATCTAACTTCATCTTTCATGGGACCTCTGTTGATATCAAGTTTGTTGATCTTGTTTTTCCAAACAGCAACTGATATATTTTGGTTTCCAATTTTGCCTCATTGGTGCATCCAAAGTACTCAGTTTCTGAGTCTTTTTCAGGAGCTTCGGGAGTCTGATGGTTTCTAATGTAAAAACAACGAAGATCAAAACATACATAGCTATTCCATCTTTTCTTCTTTAATGGAATTTATATGAAAGGAAAGAGATGAAAGACAGATGGGGCTGTGTCTAAAGATTGCAGATCTCACACTCTGCTGCCCATTAATATCTGTGAATGAGACAGGTATGGAATTGTAGAATCATAATCTTGAGAGAATGTCTCTTCTGTTACTTTTCTGAGTGATACTCTGGAGTTGAAATCTGTTTTGCTGGCATAGTTCAGATTTCCAAAAATATAGTGTGGTGAGTAGCTTTGAATTGCTCTAGAACTTATTATTGATTTCTTTTATCCAATGTACCCAAGGAGTGAATATTTTTTTCCTAATAAACAATATATATGTGTGTGTTTCTGTGCTACAATTTTGCATTAAAAATATTAAATCGTGTATCAAAATAAAGCCAATTTTGAACAGTTATGATTTCCTAGACTAAGATTTATTGCTGCTCCCCAATGGATCCTTTTAATTTTTAAAAAAACCTTTTGGGGTTGTGTTTTAGCACATACAGAAACGTGAAGAAATTATACTGTCACTGAATGAAAAACCATAAGGATATATTAAATAAGGGATGCTTGTTACTCATACACAGCCCTCCAGGAATTGCTGTTCACACAAATTTACACTGGAGTTATGGAATAATGACCCAACTTTTAAAATAAAAGTTTATGTCTACTTAGTGTAAATCTCATATAAGTTCAATAATAGTTATTTCCAGCTAAATTTACTTGCAGACATATATTCTTTTACCCACATCATACTGTTCACTAGGGCTCATTTGCCAATTTTACACTTGTTTGAATCACCTGAAAGGGATTATGAATATGCTTGAAAATAGAATACAGAAATTAAAGAGATTTCTTGCAAGATTGGCTCACAGATGCTTGAGCACACCTATATAAATATGGAAAGTCACTTAGAACAGATGTGTCATTTATAAACCATTTGAAAAAAAATGCATAGGGTACAATATTCCAAATGTTCCTGTGCCATTTATTGTTGTGTTTGCGCTAACAACATATTTTTTTTCAACTCAACATTTGTTAGATAGCAGTTTTCAGAAATTATGCCATGTCACATGAAATTAACTGGTTTTTTTTCAGTGCAATTTTTCTATCCTTTCCTGTGGTCTGCCTTATTCTCAAGGATTTTCCATCATTAAATAGCAGATGTGAGGGGAAGCGTGAGAAGAATGAAAATTGCAACCTCCAATTCTGTTAATAGAAAAGATAGATTGAAGTTTGAAAGAGCAGGAATGTACTATGTGCTTTTTATAACGTAACCTGACCAAGTATTGGACTATTACATTCTATGTATATAATATGAAGAACAAGTCAGTCTTCCCCAATTATTCTTCTTCCCATTCAATCCACTGTGACCCCTGATAAGTTGCTTCATTGGTGGACTTTCTGAAATTGGAAAAATGCTGTAGCTACAGACAGAGAAAGAAGTGAGAAGACCATCTTCCTCCCTCTATATTTAGTAGTAAGTGAAATCAAGATTTGGTGTTCCACAGAGTAGCGCCATTTGAAAAATCTGGAATTGATCATCATAATTATTTTAAGCAGATACTTAAAAACTCACTATGTACCACTTAACACAGATTGTACACTTCTGTTACAAGGCTAAGCACGTGTAATCAGTCATAAGAATTATATCTCAAAAAATATATTAGGCTATGGAATAAATGTAAACAATTCTTTAAGGCTCTTTTACTAGAAAAAAAGGAGTGAATAAATATAAGTATACAATTTATAATTATATAAATAAGAATGAATAAACTTCTGCTTAAAATCCTGCGATCAACTAACAAGGATGAATGACAGATGATTCTGAGTAGATAAAAAAGAATATGCTTCCTGCAGTGCATCATTAATTAGAGATAGTGATGGACCATTGTGCTGAGCTACTGAAATGCTATAAAAGAGATGAAGTTTGTGGAGGATAAATTTCCAGTTATTACAAAGTCATGATGTCTGGATCAGAAGCAAGATGGTTATCAATGTATTTTTTTTAAAAAAAGTTATGTTCATATTTTGCTTACAAGCTTTTCTCAGCCACCTTGGATAAATCGATATTCAATCTAATATAGTAGGACACTAACTGTATTCTTCGTTCAATTTATTATTCAGGTATTAGAGGTTGGTTACATATTATACTGTTTGCTTATATAAATAAGTAGAAGTTCTACTAGTATATAACTTTCAACGTCTTTTTTATAGAATTTATAAAACGAAAAAAACAATACCGGGGTTAGTCAGGGAAACAATGGGAGATATTTGATATCTGGCAGCAAAGTTTAAAAGCCCCTAATAACTATAAGAGCCGAGGTGGCGCAGTGGTTAGAGTGCAGTACTGCAGCTACTTCAGCTGACTGCTAGTTCAGCAGTTCAGCGGATCGAATCTCACCGGCTCAAGGTTGACTCAGCCTTCCATCCTTCCGAGGTGGGTAAAATGAGGACCCAGATTGTTGGGGGCAATATGCTATTTAGTATACTGTCTTTGGTGTAAGCCGCCCAGAGTCCTCGGAGAGTGGGTGGCATAGAAATATGACTAATAAAATAAAAAAAATTTTAAAAGCCAAAAAGAAACTTGGATAATGTCGCAAGATGATACTCCAGCCACTGTGCAAGACTTTACCCAAGTAGAATAACTGAATAACAGAGTTAGAAGGGACCTTGGAGGTGTTCTGGTCCAATCCCCTGCTCAAGCAGGAGACCCATATCAGGCAAGTGGTTGTCCAATCTCTTCTTTAAAACCTCCAGTGATGAGCATCCACAACTTCTGAAGGCAAGCTGTTCCACTAATTAATTGTTCTCACTGTCAGAAAAATTCTTCTTATTTCTAGGTTGGTTCTCTCCTTGCTTACTTTTCATCCATTGTTTCTTATCTTGCCTTCAGGTGCTTTGGAAAATAAGTTGACCCCCTCTTTTTTGTGGCAGCCCCTTAATTATTGGAATAATGCCAATCATGTCACCCCTAGTCCTTCTTTTCATGAGATTAGATATGTGTCTAGTAAAGTCCAGACTCACGCAAATCTGGGTACCAGCAAAATATTGTTCTATGTGGTCAATATGATGATCATATTGTACAAAATATTGTACTATGTGGTCATAATGATCAAGACATAGCTTCTCAGAGCAGCTTTTACCAGTGGTGGGATTCAAAAATGTTTACTACCGGTTCTGTGGGCATGGTTTGGTGGGCATGGCATGGCATGGCTTGGTGGGTGTGGCTTGATGCACATAGCAGAGGAAGGATACTATAAAATCTCCATTCCCACCCCACCCCACTCCAGTGGAAGGATACTGCAAAATCCCCATTTCCTCCCAATGAACTGGGACTCCAGAGGCAGAGAATAGATGGGGGCGGGATCAGTCAGAGGTGGTATTTACCAGTTCTCCGAACTACTCAAAATTCCTGCTACCAGTTCCCCAGAACTGGTCAGAACCTGCTGAATACCACCTCTGGCTTTTACAGGAGAATGGGTAAAAAAAGTGGGTATCTGAAAAAAAGTGATTCTGGATGACAGACATACCATTGCAGTAAGAGAGGACAAGAACAGTTTTACTTCTTTTATCGCCATACATCCATACTTGGACAGATTCCCTTTTCATCCTTCTCCATCTATGCTCCAGGTGTTCCTTCTACTTTTTCATCTCATGGAAATCCTCCACAAACCAAATAGTTTTTGCAATTTCTTAAATTAATCTTCTCTCAGGATCAAGTGGTAAATGCATGATCATGGAAGAGGATTAAGCTGATTTAAGGAATTTCAGAGGGGCTCAACATGAGCACCTATGCCTGCTCTATGGCACATTTTAATTTCAGTTCCAACATGCTGTAGAGCTCTCTTCACAATGCATTGTTATACTGTGAAATTCACTCCATCAGAAGTGGTTATGGTTACAGTTTATATATATATTTAAATTGACAGATTGAAAGATTACTATTAAAGGTTGTTAGCTTCCAGAATTATGGCTAGCATGTCTCCAATACAAGCACCAGTGGAAATAAGCTTCCATCCTCCTATCCAAGTAGAATTAGCTTCCTGGCTATTCATGTTCCTAACAAGCATTTTATTGTTTACATTTTTTTTGTCTGTCCTGCATTTTAAAATGAATATAACAGCTTACTCTCTAGAGGGAGAACTGCCTTTGCAGATTGTAGTTTGAAAGTGATGATTGTGAGGCTGAGAAAAAAATTGCTAACTGCCATGCTATACTTTAGCAAAAGAATAATAATATGTAATGTGTGTTGGCAAAAGAAAAGTTAATCAACTTTACTTCATTTAGCAACATGTTACTTTAATTATGCCGGTAACAGACTGTGTATCGTAATGACAGCTTGCTGGGTAATTTAATAATTTGTACACTCTGCTTTTTTCAGTTTTCACATAAGGTATCTTTCATGGTATATTGTAGAAACACATATAGATGGATAACACAGAATATCCTAGAATTTCAGAAAACCTCATTACAGACTTCAAATCATATCTTTATAAAACATTGATATATTCAATTTGTAAGCTCTAAAGTAATTTCTGTAATGAAATATATTAAAATAAAAGATTAATATTACTCATTGAATGCTGAATAAAATCAGTTTCCTTTAACAGCAGTGAACTGGATTAACAAAGGTGGATTAATAGC
Source organism: Ptyas mucosa (assembly GCA_012654045.1). NCBI lineage: Eukaryota > Metazoa > Chordata > Lepidosauria > Squamata > Colubridae > Ptyas > Ptyas mucosa. Next base: position 337,721 of record WNWU01000017.1, on the reverse strand, counting down.
TTCTCCAAAGCATGATGTTTTTTTTAAATGCAGCAATAATCTCCATCTTCTCTAGTATTAAGTGCTTAATACATAGGTATGAGTTAACAATTGATTCAAGAATTATTGTGAGGTACACTCTAGTGCTCCCATCTCATCCAATTATGCTGAAATATTTAAGAAGATCCCATTCATCCATAGAGCTGCTATAATTAAGAATTATATGGGGCTTGAATCATCATTCAGTTGTGTTAGCGGTTCAGATAAAACTCATTAAAGGAAGCTCAGGCCCTTTTAGTGTAGCCTTTTCAATGTTTATTCCTGAGAGCTAAAATGGAAACGGTTTTTCTTCCTCTTGATTCTGTACTTTCCTTTTTTAAAAATGAAATTTGAATGACCATGATTGAAAAGCCTGCATTCATATAGCTACTTACAATCTTTGATCTGCTCTAGTTATAAACGGTTCTTAAGGTGCATTGTGTCTGAATGCAGTTAAGATACAGGAAAAACAAGTACCACAGACAGTTCAGGGCATTGAGTATATTGTAAAAATCCATACTCATTGTTTAAAATTTTGCATTATTCCTTTATTCTTCTAAATTGTTTTATCAAGTTCACAATGATTTCTTGATATAGCCTTTTCCAACATAATGTCTTGCTGGATTCACACATAGCAGTAGAATATACTTTGTTTAGCCATTGTTTGTTTAGTAAACTAAGCTGTAATATTTGACATAGGTGCCATTGGCTTAGCATATTGTGTATATATAACTTTATTTATGGTCACAGACCAAAATGCAAGCATAACTACAGAAAAACATAGAGAAAGCAACATCACGAACAGCCGGCCACCAGAAGCCCCAGACGAGGGGGGCCACAGCGCTCCCCCTTAAGAGTTACAGCTCTTAAAAAAAATTTTGAGACCTGAGAGGGAGTGTATGAGGAGTCATCCCCTAAACAGTACAAGGCCAAATCACTAGCATTGGGCCCTGTCTCTAAGGGCCCAATGCCCTCTAGAGATCTGTCTCTAAGAGGGACATCAAATTGGTCCTGCCTACATTGTACATTGGGCAGTGTAGAAGGACGTGCTCCACAGTCTCGACCTCCGCTCTACCACAGGGACATAGCCGCTCGCCCATCGGGAGCCTCTTGAATCGTCCGTCCAGCAATGCTGAACGCAAGACGTTAAAACAGGCAAGGGAGAAGACTCTTCTATACTTAGGGATGGTTAGAGTATAGAAATATGAAGCCATCCTCAGACCATAGTTATTAAATTGGCTAAAGATCAGAGGGGAGCAGGTTTTATTAGCTCTAGCTCTCAGATATTGCAGGTCTATATCCACAAGCCGTTGGACTACCCTAGATTGGGCGTCTTTAAGGCCATAGTCTCCCATGGCATCCCCCGAAAAGCCTAACAGATGGAGTTTCTTCATCAGTTCCCTCTCCCATCGAGAAGTATAGGGGTCAGCTAACACCAGGGAGAGGTAATTACCAGGGGCTGCCAAAAAGAGCACCCAGAACCACCATTTAAAGGTGTTGATCCACGCCATGCATTCGACTGATCCAATGCCCAGTTCCAGGTACATCAGAGCAAAGCCAACACAGGGAGGGAGACCCAAAAGTTTCCTTAAAAAAGCAGCCTGGGTTCTTTCAATACACTCCTCGAAGCCCTGTAGGGAATTCCATATAGGAATTCCGTAAAGAGTTTGGGCCAGGGTTTTGGCTTTATAAATACGCAGAGCAGAAGGAATAAATTGGCCACCTTGGGTATAGAAAAATCTTAAAATCTGCTGGTGGCTACAAGAGGCTGAATTCAGCACCTGGGTTCGATGTCTAGTCCAAGCACCGGTGTTCTGAAAATGAATACCTAAATACTTAAAATGGAAAACCTGCTTAACAGCATTGTCCTTGATAGCCCAGTTATGTAGCTTCCGGGCTCTAGAGAACACCAATACTCTTGATTTGTCGTAATTAATGGACAAGTGATTCTCAGCACAGTAGGACCCAAATGCAGAAAGAAGCCTTTTCAGGCCAAGCCTCGTCAGAGATAGGAGGACCGCGTCATCAGCATAAAGGAGAAGCGGGATCTTCGTAGTTGACAACTTTGGGGCATGAGACTCAGTACGTCCAATGTAAAAGGCCAAGTCAGATAAGAATAAATTAAACAGAAGAGGAGCCAGGACACAGCCCTGCCTTACTCCACTCTTTATCGGGATGGGATTTGAGAGTTCTTCCTGCAAACCGCACCTGAGCTGACTAGAAGTCTGATTATATAAGGATCTAATTAGGAACAAAAGACGTCTATCGATGGAAATTTTGAGCAATTTTGACCACAACAATTCCCTTGGGATTGAATCAAACGCAGCCTTTAGATCGATAAAAGCAGTAAAAAGTTTACCACCTGGTATGGTGGCATATTTGTCAAACAGGTGCACTAAGACAAAGCAGTGGTCCAATGTGGCACAGCCTGCTTTGAACCCAATCTGTTTAGCACCAATGATGTTGGACTCCTCGACCCAGGTGAGGAGTCTGCATTGGAGATATTTAGCATACAATTTTCCAATGATGGAGAGCAAACTTATAGGACGATAATCGGTTGGGTTGTTCCTATTTCCTCGCTTAAAAATAGGAACAATAATTGCTAGATTCCAGGAGGTAGGAATCCTGCCAGAGGTATTGATATGGGTGAAGAGTGTTGCTAAAAGAGGGGTCCACCACTTGGATTAAATTTTACCAGATCAGGGGATATAGCATCAGGGCCAGGAGCTTTTCCTGACTTAAGTTCAGAGATAAGCTCATTGATCTCAGCATGAGTCACGGGATGCCAGTCCGGAATTGCAGGGGGCAGTTGTGGTCCGAGTCCGGCCGTGACTATTGAAGCCTGGAAGATTGACCCAAAATGGCTTTCCCAATCTCTGTTGGAAATACAACAGAGAGGGAGTTCTTGATGACCAGGCAGCGAACTGGCGACAATTTGCCAAAATAGTCGAGTGTTCTTCTGCTGGATAGAGAGGAGAAGTAGGTCCCACTTCTCTTTTTCTTTTGCCCTCTTTTTCTTAGCAATTAGTCCTTTATACTCCCGCTTCAGGCGATAGTAGTCCTCGGTTAGGCGTTTATCCCCTCGATTATGATAGAACAGGTAAACCTGTCTAATCCTGTTCTTGAGCAGCACACATTCTTCATCGAACCAGGGATTGCTTCTTGGACTATGTGGGCCACTTGGTCTATGGTCAGCTCCTAATTCCCTTTGGATACTGTTAATTAATGATTCGAAGGTCGGGATTGCCACTGAGTCACTGCATGTTAAGGCCTGATTGTATAGGCTAAGACACTCCGGAGATGATAATAGAGAGTGAAACTTTCTTTCAGTCTTGGAAGACCATTTGATCCTCCTTGCATAAGAGGCCACATAAGGATCCAGTATTTGAGGGCCTTTAGGTAGATGTATATTTGTAAAGAGCCCAATGATTGTGACCAGGAGGTAGTGGTCGCTCTCCGTGAGGCAGTCCACAAAAAAAACATGGACTGCCTGTCTTAGTGGCTGGGAAACCAGAACAAAATCAATAACACTACTCCCCCATGAGGAACTGAAAGTAAATTCACCTGCTAGATTGCCTGGGGTGCTCCCATTAAGGATTGTCTTATTATGTTGGGATTCTAAGAGGGCTAGTTGAATGCCGGCAAAATTTGTTAGCTTAGAATGCCTGGCTGAAATCTGGTGTCCTATGGCCTGGCAGATTTCTTGGGAGTAGAGTGCCTCAATCGATGGGGGAATTTGGCCTCCCAGTTGGGCATTAAAGTCGCCCCCTATAAAGATGTACAGCGCTGGAAATTTGGTTTCTGTACAAGTAATATAACTCTCCAGTTCGCCCCATTGAGCCTTAATGTCGGCTTGCCTCACCGTCGGGGGAAGGTAAACGTTGAACACTAACATTTTACTGTGTCCTCTCTTAATTAGGAACGCCATAGCTAAAGACCCACAGGGGGGCAGCTCCACTGTCTCCACTTTCAGGGAGGTAGAGACCAGGCAAGCTAAACCACCCTTAGGTTTTCCCGTCATAGATTGTTTGGTAGCAGCCAAAGAAATGGCCGTAAACCCTGTAAGGGATATCTTATCGCATGCCCAGGTCTCCTGAAGCAGGACCACATCGAATGACTGAATATAATTGATAAAATCCATGGTGCCGCACCTTCTCCCCCAACCTGCTGTGTTCCATGAGAGGCATCTAAGTGTGCAAGGGGGGGATGCCGGGTTTGCTAGTCATTCTGTATAATTAATTTTTTCCAGAGAGCCCTTCAGATCCGAAAAAATACAGCCGTTATTAGATGGAAGTGTCACCCTCTTGGGAGATAAAGGCAGGGAAGAGTGGAAGGGAGGCGAACCTTGTTCATGAGGCTGAAGGGCTCTGAACGCAGTCCAGTTTGTGCTTCTATCATTCGTTGGTTGCTTACCTGGCAAGCATTCAGTGACATTAACAGACGGGGTTTGGAATAGCCCTGGGTCTTCAAATTTACGAATTGGACATTCTGGAGGGAGGGCCGAGGTAACTACCTCTGATAAATCGATGTGGGCTCCCTGGGGTCCAGGGGGATCCTTGTCAGGTAGTGAAAGACGCCAAAGCTTGGATTTAACTGCAGGCAGGCGCTTTATAATTTGGGCCCTTTCTGGTTGTGGGAGTGCACAAAAGGAGTCGAAAAGCTGTATCTCCTCCAGATTCCAGAAATTGTCTTGAGATGAGTTGGTTTCATGGATGGATGGAATTCCAGAAGCACTGGCCTGAGGTTTATTCACTGAGGAGCCTTGGAAGCCCTGGGCTCGTGTCGCTTCCTTTGGGGCCATTTCTTCCCAGCTGATTAAATCATGGCAAACTTCTTGATGAGATGGGCCTCGCTGAGGGGGGTAGATTTGACCAGCTGTAGGAAGAACACTCAGGGTACCGTCTGAGACGATGCCATCAGGAGGTCTTACAGGAATGGATGAGTATTTAATAGATTGTCTAGTATCAGGGATGGCATTCAAAATTGGCACATTAGTATGTGCTGCTACGAGTCTTTTTGGGGCTATAAGTCTCCTGATGGTCACAGATTGTCGGTTTCTTAAAAGTGGCTTAATCGACATATCTTTGAAGACTCTACTTGGCACAATGCCAAAAGAGCTTAGTAGAGATCTTCTCCTGAAGAATAGTTTCGGGGTGCAAGGGTTATCAAAATTGAGTAACACTCTGGTGCAATATACAGGGGAGGGTAAAAGTTCAACCTTCTTCAAATCATCAGCAGTCAACCCCAGTAACTGTAGTATATGACCCCTTGCCAGCTGTATTGAGCCCCAATAAGGCAAATTGCCATTAATGGGATTAATATTAAGGGCCACCTGTCTTGGCTGTAAAGCCAAGTGGCTTCTCGCACCCAGAGGTGTAAAGTTCAACCCACTGGCAGGGCCATCCCAACCAGTACTTTTACTGGGGCCCGACAGGGAGGGCCCTGTCACTGCATCAGGCTGCCAAGCAGTCCGTCCAGGGCAACCATCGGTAATCAAGGAAACTAGGCAATCTAAGGTACTTATTATTTTATCAAGCTGTAACTGTATGTTCGCTGTTGTTTCTGCAACCAGAAAACATTGCTGGGCCAAGAGTTCTATAAGGGTAGGTTCATTTGAAGGTTGAGTGGGGACCGTAGTTTTTGAAGAGCCTTTGTTCTCAGCTCGGGGGACGACATCCTCAACCAATGGAGGATCATGACGACCATCAGCAGTCAGATGAAAAGGAGCTAGAGTTTCCAGGCAGAGAGGTCGAATTAAAGCAAAGTCCTCAATCTTGGATTGCTTCAGAGAAGGTTGGGGAGCCAGGTCAGTAAGGGATCTGGTCCTTTTCCTTGCCTTCATTATGTAATATAGCGAAAAATCTAGTTTCTGAGACAAGTCTAGGTCCAGAGGAAGAGGAGTCAAGAGGAAGCAAGTCCTGATGCAAATAACAGAACTCCTCACGAGTAAGGCAAGGATCCTACCCTCCCGGCAGAGCGAGGAAGAGCAGGGAGTAAGTAAAAATAATAAAATAAGTAGAATAACAAAAATGGTAGTTAAAAATAAAATAAGTCAAATAGAAGAAGAGGTCAGATCAAAGCTAGGCAGTACTCGGCTTCCAAGCTAAAGCAATTAATCCTAGATAACAGCAACAAAAAACGGCAACAAAGCACTCCCAAAACTGAGCCCAGCTCAGGTTGTTAAAAATTGTTAAAAATACTGCTACTATAGCTGAGGTACAGCTGAAGGTAGATTGGTGGCCAGGTTGCATAAAATTTCAAAGATATAAAAAATTTAAAACTTGGAAAATTTGAAGACTAAAACAGAAGCCTTAAAAGCAGTTAGTAGATAAAATGAGTCAGTTTAAGCTTGCATATTGTGTAAATTCTGACTGCTTCTGAGAGGCCTATAAAGAAACCTCAAGACCTTTAAGATAAAGTTAAAATTTTAACTGTTCTATACATGAAGAATTCCAAACTATTCAATTTTTCCTAAAATTCCAAAAGTCAGAATAATAAACTTGATCTGAGAGTTTAGCTGTCTATATCTTTACATTCAGTTTTACAAACTGCTAATTTTCATCTTTTTAATTTGAGAAAATTAAGTTTTTTCAACATTTCCAGTACAACATTTCATATATATATTTGAATATTGAAATATTAAATATTTTAAAATAGAAAAATATCTTGATTTTTCAAGAATCATAACCTGCTACTCCATTTCTCAGAAAGCTTTTACAGTCATCAACATCACATCACTTATTAATGTGCTTCAGGCATCTCGGTAGAATTATTGTCGTGAGTCATATTTAACCTTTGTACAATTTCTTACAAGTAGAGGTACAGTTGAAATATTTTTCATCCTGAAGTACATTGTTTTTTTTTATACTAGCAGGAATCTGACACTACTAGGTGAATTTATTGATTAAAGTATGTCACTCTTTGTTTCGTATTTGGCAATTTGTTATGGGTTTTAGTTTAATATCAGAATTGTTCCAGGTATGAACAAGCAATAAACACAAAGCCAATTTTAAATGCAACTATGCATAGAAATAACAGTATAGAAATAACAGTATAGAAGTAACAAGGCTGGATAGAGCATATGTTTTAGTATTTTGGTAAGAATAATGAGTAATAAAGAATAAAATGTTTTGTATAGCATTGAAGTAATAAAGGTGTATCTAATTTTGACATCTTAAACTGTCTGGCTGTTGCTTCTGAAATGTGTTTTTCCCCACCTAAGAATGTCTAAGAATAAGTGTTATAAAAATTTTAGTAAGGTTATTTATGAGTCAGATAATTGCATGAGTTGTTTGGCTTTCATCTGATATTTTTATGATGATTGTAGATGAATGTTTGAAGATGTGGAGACATCAGTCCAGTTTTCTTCTCAGAAGATGAGATACAATTCTACCCTTACCTGGAATAGGTGGGCAACTTCCCATTATCAGCTTTGCTGGGTTGTGGTGATTGAGTTGTTGGACCAGAGATAGATTTGAAAAGGAAGACAAAGGAAAGAGAAGAACGGAAGGAACAAAAAGAATGAAAGCCAAGAGAGAGTAGATAAGGAAGGGACTAGATAATTAGAGGAACAAGGAATGGTTTCCTACCATTCTACTTGTTGAATTCTGAGATTTGAGGCACATGTTGTTACTTCATATACTACTGAAGTTTATACTACTTCAGATTTATAAATAGTAACTGCACTTCATTCATTTGGAAAGGCATCTCCCAGTTTTCTTTAAATTTCCCAATATTAGAATGCAAATTTGATTCAAGGCTATGCAGAAGTTTCTTACATTTCCTTTAAGATGTTTGCCATATGCACACAAAATAAAATAAAAATAAAATAAAAGAGACTTCCTGGCTTAATGTGGCATAGCCATAATCTCATTCCTCACATGTGATGCTGCTTATATTCTTCAGCTGAAGCTTGTCTCAGGATTCTTCCACGGCAGTCAAAATACTGAATGCACCCTGACTGCATTCAGCTTATTAAATTGGAATCAAATTTCTGCAAGCATTTGTAAATATTACACTTACACTTACACGCGGTGAAAACTGTATGCACAATTTTGTGTTCCACAAGACTATGTACCAGATGTTAAGGTTGAATTCCAAAAGTAAGCAAGGTCGGAGCTACTTTTGGAGCAGGAATTTATAGGATATATAATTAAGACCAGGCAAGACTTAAGATATCCAGTTTGCTTCTTAACTATCTGAGAACTCAGTTGTTGGGGTTTTTTTCCCCCCAAATTTGAATTTCTTAACTCCATCCACTCTGAGAAGTTTTGAATGCATCAAAAAGAATACTGGCATCCATGCTGGAAATTTTATTTTTTCCCCAACTGTTTAAAAGTTTTCTATGTTCTATTCTATGAACGAACCCATTTATTCTATTATATTAGGAAATAAATATACTGAACATTCTCTGCCACATTTGTAATTTTCATGGCCATGAAACAACTGAGAAAATGGTAGGCAGTGGAAAAACTACTTGAAATCTTATAAACATGGTAAAAATACAATGCTTTCAATATTATCTGGGATTAAGAAATTTTTTAAAGTGTGTTGTATTCCTCAATAATCTCAAATTAATATACATACTACAGTAAATCTTTTGAGCCCAAGATGGATTCACTAAATAATACAAGATACAGTAGAGTCAGTTATATAATTATCTTGTATTTCCAAGACCTAGCTTTCTAAACACATTGTTTTACATTTTGATTGAATACATTTTAAATTCATAGCAACTGTAGTCTGTGGTTTATGATGAAAATTTTAGGCATTTAATCTTTATTGCCTTAATGTTTGGGGACAACGTTTCCCAAAAGACCCTATCAACTTGTCCTCACATTAAGATATGACTTGAGGCATTACTTAAATGCCTAAAAATATGGGCACGAGGGAAATGGATTTTCCAAGGGAAGTCCCACGGGTATGTCAAGTTCAGATGACCTTTGTAAGAATTTCATTCCAGCATAAAACCAGAGATAACAAAAGTTGAAACAATGGGAATTTAAGAGAGTTGAATTAGATTCCAAAGCCTCTGGGCATTCTTTCATAGAGATTAACTTTACAATATATTTTTCAGTCTTTACTCACTCTCACTCTTTTACTTTTACTGTGAATTAGAGCAGTTTGCTCAACTAACAATGGAGGGAATCACTCCACCGAAACATGTATCTCATGCTGTTTGCTTGGTCTTGGCGTAGACTCGCAACCACGATGCAGTCATTGGAGCAAGCTACCAGCAATACAGAGGGCCAGTGGCACTATTGAGAAGCCTCTCCATCAAGATTATTAAAAAACAACAACATGTAGAGTGGAAAAAAACAGCAAAAGACATTTGCTCAAGGTCCCATTAGATGTGGCATTCTTCTGTAAGACGGTCCTTAAAGCTTTTGCCAGTCAGGAGCTTAGGGGGTGGGTGGGGGAGTGGGCAAGAGAGGGCAAATGATAAAATGTGAATAACTATATTATTAAGTGAATGCCATCACTAATGTCAGACATCAAAAAGCACAAATATAATTGTAACATTTGGGTAAAGATGTCATTGCATGCTATATTGGTTATATTTGTCTTTGCTATGAATCTACAGCTAAACCATTTTAGTTATATCTTTGTTAGTTTTATTTATTCGTCATTTTATCCATAAAAAGCCATATGCAGAGACAGAAATGTTACAATTAATTGATATTTTAATAACTTCAGCAATACAAAAAGCATTCTGTAGAAGATTAAGTTGCGATAGTGTTAAAATTAGAATTCAGTTCAAAGGTGCAGATGGTTGTAGTTAAATGTAAACCCAATGCCTTGCCTTCTTAAGTTTTCTCAGTTTTATTGAACTGGAGTTGTTACCCTCAATCACAGAATATTCCAGCAGTCAACTATACTCCCAGATATTATTGCCCTTTAGTCACACATTTCCACAAGTAAACATTCTGTTACAGAGGATTTAAAATATTGTAATGCTATAGCCATAGTCAGGTTTTTGAGTCTTCACATTGCTTCTAGAAAGAACAGGTTGTTAGGACTAACAGGAACTGAGATTGCAATTGTATATCTCCATCCATATATGTGTACTGTTAAATTAAATAGCTCATATTTCTGAGTAGACCTGTATAAGATTGCACTGATAATTGACCATTTTTAAAAAATCAACCTCTATTTGATTTGTATTGATATAGGCTTAAATGTCCTTATTTCATTGAAAGTAAGCATTAAGGACTTCATTACATTCTTTCTTCCCCAAGGGTCAAGGACTTGATTAAATTTGCTTGCTTATAGCCTGTAAGGGAAAAAAACACCCCTATTTATATTCTTTTTTGGTGCCATAAGTGAATAGTGTATTGATGAGTTGGATCTCCGGAGAGAAATATTACAAGCAAGGATGTCTATAGGAGGCACAGGTGAAAATGATAATATGAAGATGAAAGCTGCAGCTGTACAATTAAAGTCTCACTCCATGTGTATATGTACCAATGTAATACACAAATACAAAGGGGTGGGCTTTAATCATGACCACCATCTTATGATCGTCCCCTTTTAGATATGCCAGATTACAACTTCAGCTATCCCTTTCCTATTGATCTTCCCCCTTATGATCACCAGTTGCCGAATACCTTCATACTTTGCCTTTAAGCTTTTGTGGTATGTTTCTTTCCAAAACAAATCAAAGTCGAAGCATTGCTTTCGGTTCCTATTCCAGTTCAGTGCTCTACATTTTATAGTGCCTTTAAAAAAGTAATAATTTTATATTGATATTCACTTGATTGGTTGTATGAATTCTAACAAGCAAGATCAATTTGGGGGGAGATGGAGATACACTATTCTCATCCTGAGAACACTCTTAAACACCCACTTCCAGCTTCAGAATCAAATCGAATCGAATCGAATCGAATCGAATCGAATTGAATCGAATCGAATCGAATCGAATCGAATAGAATAGAATAGAACAGAATAGAATAGAATAGAATTCTTTATTGTCCAAGTGTGATTGGACACACAAGGAATTTGTCTTGGTGCATATGCTCTCGGTGTACATAAAAGAAAAGATACATTCGTCAAGAATCATAAGGTACAACACTTAATGATAGTCATAGGGAAACAGTCAATATAAATCTTAAGGATACCAGCAACAAGGTTACAGTCATACAGTCAGAAGTGGGAGGAGATCTATCTGTTTTATACAATCTATAAAAGAAGATGTTTAAGACACTTTAATAAGTAGTAGTGAGAGTTCATATTAAGTACTGTGGAAAAGATCAACCTGAGTCAGAAATGAAAGAGTTCTATACCTAATGATATGCATTTGACATAGATGGCCTAATGCTGAAAGGATTTTTATCTATAGAGCTGATAGCAAACAATTTTATGTTACTAGATGCACAGGGCTTCATCCACAGAGTAAATTGATGTCTTTAGCAGACCTTGCATGCCCAAAGCTGGGAGTATGTTTGGGCAGCCCCTTACTCTTGTGGTTTATCAATTCCCATAATATGGGAATTGGGTGTTTATCTGTTTTCTGAAAAGTGTTGCAAAATTGGGTACCATTTACGTTAATCTTTTTTAGGATTTCTGTTGTATTTTATTTTGAATGCCTAGGTGGGATGCTACCATTTCTAAAACTAATGCCTGTGACTTAAGGCATTTATTTTTATTCTATTCAGTTACTTCTTTCTTCCCTTGTATATATTCCTAGACACAAAGAGTCTGTTATGATAACTTGGAAATTCAGATAAAACAAAATATCCCATCTAGATGAGAGGTATTATCTAAAAAGGCATAAACCAGTTCTGACGATTTGTCAGGTTTGTCATTCAAAATGAGAAATGTCGAATTACTTAATAATTAGGATGTACTTTAAAATAATTTTTAAAGATGGAAAACAATAAAATTAAATTATAGTCATTTTAATAATAATTCCTCACATTCTCTTTATTTTGGCTACATTTTGAATCTGCAGTTTTGCACCTAGATTAGCACTTGTTCTGTGTTACCTGTGCAGCCATAATTTTATGTATAGTTTGGCATTTAAGCAGTCAATCATTTTTTTCAGAATTTAAGCTTCTTTCCTTTGTTGCAGTATCATTGATAAACCTACCTCTGTCTCACTGCTAATTTCAACAGTATATATTATCTTCTTGGCTTTAACTATGCTATATGTTCTAAAAATGCAGTTCCTTTCACATTATGATTATCTATAAAGTTGCAAAAATCATGGCAAATTTATCTGCCAGCTCAGTATTTTAAGATTTCTCCATGATTTCTCCAAGAACTATAGAAGATTTTGACAAACGTAAGTGTGGATACAGGAGTGATTATGAAGATTGTAAGCACTCTAAAACTAGATGCAAAATTATAGTTGAAGCATTCCACTCAGAATTATCATTAATAAACATCTTTGCAGAGGAGTTCAATTTTATGGGGACAATATAATACATAATTATATAATATGATTTTAAAATATGTAAATGTACTATTAATATAGAACATTTTCAGATGTTTAGATTTTTATGATTCTAATTATGAAGTTTTACCCAAAATTCAATAAATATTAATTTAGCTAAGTCTTTACTCTTTAGCTGTGTTCTAGTCCTAGACTAAATAGTGAAGGGGAGGGATTCACTCTCTGTGTCAGGGTTTGCCCTGTGGAGCAGCAATCCCCACCCAATCCAGATAGTCCTGACTCTTAGGTGTTCATAACGGTCACAACAATAAAACCACTAACTATAAACTATAAAATCATAAACCATAAAATTATAAAATAAAAAATAAAAAACTTGGAACCTCAAGCATCCCATTGGGATGTGCAACAACTAGCTCCAGTTATCCTCATTCTAACCTGGATGAAAAGCCATGTTTTTAATGGCTTGCCAAAAGGCTAAAAGAGTAGGTGGGAGAGAGTGTTCATAAGGTAGGTTCATGGAAAAGGCAAACTTCCAAGGTTCCACTAGGTGGCAAAATCTCAGGGAAGGGAGTCAGAATGTGCCTACCCTACCCAATCTAGTAGGATGGGCAGATAATAGCAATAGCACTTAGACATATACTGCTCCATAGTGCTTTATAAAACTCTCTGCACGATTTATGATGTCAGCATATATTGCCCCCAACAATCTGGGTCCTCATTTTACCAACCTCAGAAAGATAGAAGGCTGAGTCAACCTTGAGCTGGTCAGGATTGAACTCCAGGTTTTGGGTGGAGTTTGTGAGCAACATTGCATTCTAACCACTGCACCACCAGGGATTATCTGCCTATTTCCCCAGATTATCTGCCTATTTGAGTCAGGAATTAGGCAAACTCTGCTGTTGATATGGTTTTTCATGATGGATTTTTTTAAACTTGGGCATCATGGTTTATTGATAATAGCTAATGTTTCAGTTCCTGTAGGCTGTCCAAACTGCATTTACCATTAATCACTGACTCAGAGTGGTTTATTATATCTTCATCTTATATTTCACTGAAACTACCAACTAGAGATATTTACCATATAGTACCAGCATGACTATGGGATATAAACAGTTCATGGTGCCTGTGTGGTAGCCATGCTGGTTGCCCTCTTCCCTCTAAGACTGGACCTGCTTTTAAATCTTGTTGATGGACCACTGAGAGTTATCTTTGGTTTGATACAACAAAGTCCATTACATTTTTTGACAGCAATTATCTACAATGGGAAGGACAGAAGGAAAGGAAAGGAAAGGAAAGGAAAGGAAGGGGAGGGAGGGAGGAAGGAAGGAAGGAAGGATGGAAGGAAGGAAGGAAGGAAGGAAGGAAGGAAGGAAGGAAGGAAGGAAGGAAGGAAACAAACAAACATTAGAATTATCTTTAAAACAATTGTTCTTTTTTTACTGTCCATTTCTTTTATTTCTTTTTTAATCACTATCATTCTGGTTCCAAATAGCAGCAAATAATATGTTCTGACATTTTCTTCTGTCACCTCAGAAACCTAATTGACAAAATAGATTTCTTGAAATAATTTCTAATGAAAGAATGAAAGTAAGCTACAAATTTGATTACATAGCTACAAATTTAATTTGCTTTCAACCTTTTAGAGAGCATTTTGTAGCAAATAAAACTTGATAGGTAGCATTGGTTCTGTAAGTAGAAGGGATTTGATACAGTTATTTATTTCTCTTTTATTTCTTCTCCTACTCCCATACACACTTAAAAATTGTGTCAGGCAGAACTGTAGTGTTAGGACACATTGCCCAAAATCAAATCAGTTGACTTTCCAGAAGGCCTTGTTTGATTATTAGGGAGGTTTCACTGGGAGAGAGAGAGGGAAGATAAAAGTTTTTAAAGTGAGCTGCTTCTACTTTAATGCAATCTTCTACTTTCCAGTCTTCAAGTGGCATATCAAATATATATTACGATATTCCACTGATCAGACAGAGCAAATCTGAGAGCATTTGGGAGGGATGAGCTGTAAAGATGAAAAGTAAAGGAATGCTTTTTGCCAGCAGAATCCATTTTACTGAAGGAAGAACACTTAAATACCTCCTGATACAGAAGATTGACAGCTATTTGGTGTTTAACGACTACTTAATATTTTGGGAAGAGTGAGGACCATGGTGAGCAGACAAACTGAGGCTTTTTTCACACTACCCATGTTAGTATTATTACCCACCTCAACATGATCGGACACTCAGCTAATTTTCAGCAGTTTGTACCACTGGAATTCAGCCATGCAGCCAAATAAGTTTCTAGGAGCAAATAATATACATATTTGACTGTAAGCATCCTATCTTTTCCCTACTGTTGTATAGCATATGATTCCACAATGACATTGCCCTGCCTTTATTTATATGATTTTATTTCACATCTTATTTTGGTAATACCTGCATGAGGTGTGTTACCAAAAAGAATATTTTTAAAATCAAACTGAAGTGCCCCTAAAATTCACTGTGATGATGCCTAAATATGGATTAATAAAGATGTTGTACAATAGTAGAGAAAAGATAGGATACTCACTGTCAAATATGTATATTGTAGGTAGTCCTCGACGTACAACCACAATTGAGCTCAACATTTCTGTTGCTAAGCAAAACAGTTGTTAAGTGAATATTGCCCCATTTTACAACCTTTCTTGCCACAGTTGTTAAGCGAATCACTGTAGTTATTAAGATAGTAACACAGCTGTTAAATGAACTTGGCTTCCCCATTGACTTTGCTTGTCAGAAGTCACAAACGGTGATCATGTGAACCCAGGACATTACAGTCGTCATAAATGTGAGTCAGTTGCCAAGCATCCAAATTTTGATTATATGACCATAGGGATACTTGTGATCCTAAGTATGAAAAACAGCCATAAGTTACTTTTTTCAGTGCCATTGTAACTTTGAAAGGTCACTAAATGAACTGTTGTAAGTCAAGGACTTCCTGTATTTGCTGCTAGAACCTTATTTGGTTCTGTGGTTGAACTCCAGTAGTGCAACTGCTGAAAATTAGAGTTTTGTTGAGATGGTTATGTCTAAAATTATTCTCACAGGTTTCACTAGATCAGTAAATGCTGAATGACATAAATTACCATACATTATTGAGGGAGCATTTCTTTTTAAGCTCCTGGAACCACTTTATCATAATATAAAT
This sequence comes from Ptyas mucosa, assembly GCA_012654045.1. NCBI lineage: Eukaryota > Metazoa > Chordata > Lepidosauria > Squamata > Colubridae > Ptyas > Ptyas mucosa. The sequence continues at coordinate 322,129 of WNWU01000017.1, read as the reverse complement.
TCTGTAATGTAAATATTTACCATAGAAAATCAAAGAAAGAAAAAGTTATTTTATTTTCCCATTCACCCAACCTCTATTTCCTGCCTTCTTATTGGTAATTGATTACACAGGCTTTTAGAGAACAGTTCAATGTAATCTGTTTAGTACAAAAAAAAAGGCATGAAAAAGCATCAATTGTTTTAAATATTCCTTTCAAAACAGTGGTAAAATGCCAGCATAAATTAACATTACTTAACATACATACATAGTCATCAAACAGTTTTCTTGTAAGGTATGTAAGCCAAGAAACATACACCATGTGATAAGAAAAAGAAAGGTTTTATAGTTAAAACTAAATTATATCAACATCTACTAAATCTATCCCTTTCTATCACTGCAACCACCAGATGATGCACCTGGTCCACTAATTCATACACTTCCTTTTGTTCTTTAAATGTCTCACCTCTCTCATTTTGATCTTATCCAACCACAGTCTTCTACATCTCCCTCTTTCTCTTAATCCATTTGTTTTAATTGTTTCATACTGATCATTTGCTTTTGTATTCAGTCAACATGCATTCAGTGCTCATTCCCCATCTGCACCCCCACATATGCTTCTTAAATTTTCTATTATCATTAAATTCATCCTTTGTTTTTTTTGGCAAACCCAATTCTCACTTCCAAACAATAAACTAGGCAGGCCCACATTCTTCCAGTCAAAATATGTACTGTATAAGAACTTTTATATATTGGTTGCTTCTTTTTATAAATAACTTAATCTCATATTAACTTTTACGCAAGTAATTCCCTCAAACTTTTTCAAATCCATAGCCTTTTTTCGCTTTGCATTCTACCTGGTGTCTCTTTTTTCATATTTCCCATTAGAGTAACTCCAAATCTTTCTGGATCATTCTATAACCTTATTATTTTCAATTCTTCCAAGCAGCTTCCATCTGTCATTTCCTGACATCTACTTTCCATTCATTCTGTTTTGAGATTACTTTCTTTTTTAACACTTACTTTCCCTTCCTGCATTTATTCTACTTTCACTCTTTCATCCTTCACAAATTCTATCAGTCTTTCATCTTAAAAAAAATCTTGATCAACAAATCAGTCATGTTCTAGACCACCGGTGTCAAACCCGCAGCATCACTGCCATCACTTGACGTTTTGTGATGTTTTTCACGGAGCTGGGGTGGTTGTGGCCTGCGCATGACGTATTCAGGCCGCCGGCCACCAGTTTAACCCAGTTTTAGACTAGTAATCATTCCTTTTCCTTGTTTGTGTGAAGATATACAGTAGTTATGTTTAAAGACAAGCTTAAGATAGAGATTTTTCTAAATGGATCGGCACCAAGTTTCTGTGTAGCGTCTCATCTCACTCCCACCCATTTCTTCATGTTCCATATTGTTTTCTCTTTTTTTGGCACTCTTCACACTGAGCAGTTCCCTCCACACACACACACACACTTGTTTCTTCTCCCTTTATCACTATTCACTAGAATGTAACATGCAACTATAAAAAAATTGTTGTTGGGCAAAAAGGTGAAGAACGTGTAAGAGTATGGATTCAGTACCGTACACTCTATTTTGTTGCTTTTACGGAGGCAGAAATAGAACTATTTTATATTTTACTCATGTATATTAAGATGGTGACACAGGTCACGATTTTAAAAAATGTGCAATAAAAGCTGCAATCCAGGATTCAAGTAATAATTTCCTCAATATTGCTTGAAAGGGTTCCCCCCCCCCCATTTTTGTTTTAGTTTCAGAGCATCCAAGCTTTTCTGGTTTTGTAGGCTGGGCTGTCAGTTGCTTCTTAGCCACTGGTGGTGTATGGGGTTGGGCTAACATGGCTGTTTTTAAGCAAAATTCTAGCACAATAATTCTTGATCATTTAGAAGCAACCAAATATAACACAAGCAGCAGTCATGAAGTACATGTGAAATACATGTTTCAGGAAAGCAATCCATTCTACAAAATACCTAGACTCAGTGGTGAAATCTAAAATTTGTTACTACCGGTTCTGTGGGCGTGGCTTGGTGGTGGTGAGTAATGTGACTGGGTGGGCGTGGCCAATTATTTTTTTTTAACTTTTAAAACCATTTTTTCTACAACCTCTTCAGTGAAGAGGCTCTGCCGATCAGGCAACTCAGCTTGGATTGTCAGAGGCATTTAAAAGAAAAAAAAACTTTTTCTTTTAAAAGTCTTTGACGATCCCAGCTGAGCCGCGCGATCATCAGAGGCATTTTTTTTTTTACTTTTAAAAGCATTTTTTGGCTGAAGGGGTTGTAGAAAAAATGCTTTTCAAAGTAAAAAAAAAAAGTCTCTGATGATTGTGCAGCTCAGCTGGGCATGGGGGGGGGGCAGGGATTTTTGCTACCGGTTCTCCGAACCACCCGCCTCCATTGCTACCGGATTGGGTGATCCGGTCCGAACCGGGAGCATTTTACCCCTGCCTAGACTTCTATCAAATCAGTAGGCTTGCATCAGTCTCTTCCTTGTGAAATTAAATTTATTATTAAATATTGTGGAACATGTGTAGTCAGACTAGTGAGTTCCTCCACCAGAATTTTTCTCTTCTTGGCTTTTCTCTAAATCGCCATTCCTTCTCTTCCTGTTTTTGCGCCACATTTGGCACTCCTCTTTCAATTATTCTGCTAAGTCATGTGTTTACTGACTCTGAGCAATATACAACAATCCAATAAAACAGTAAAAAAAATAAAACAGGTACTACCCAAAACCATTATTAAATTATTAAATTATTAAAGGAGCATTAATAATTATAAAAACAGAAACGGGACAAGAAAATAATAAATGGAGTTAATACAAGTAATCTTCGACTTACAAGCACAATTGAGCCCAACATTTCTGTTGCTAAATGAGACAGTTGTTAAGTGAATTTTACCCTATTTTACGACCTTTCTTGCCACAGTTGCTAAGTGAGTCACTACAGTTGTTAAGTTAATAATACAGTTGTTAAGTGACTCTAGATACCCCATTGACTTTGCTTGTCAGAAGGTTGCAAAAGGTGATTGCATAACCCTGGGATGCAACTGCAACTGTCTTAAATACAAATGAGTTGCCAAGCACCTGAATTTTGATCATGTAACCATCAGGATGCTGCAATGGTTGTAAATCACTTTTTTCAGTGCTGTTATAACTTTGAACAGTCACTAGATCAGTGTTTCTCAACCTTGGAAGCTTGAAGATGGGTGGACTTCAACTCCCAGAATCCCCCAGCC
>WNWU01000017.1:242603-318506 GCA_012654045.1 Ptyas mucosa | reverse complement strand
TCAACTCCCAGAATCCCCCAGCCAGCAGCGCTGGCTGGGGGATTCTGGGAGTTGAAGTCCACCCATCTTCAAGCTACCAAAGTTGAGAATCACTGCACTAGATGAACTGTTGTAAGTCAAGGACTATCTGCAATAATGGGGCTGTCTCATGAGTTCTCCCATCCCCTGGAATCCCCAGGCCTACTGGCATAACCAGATCTTGAGGTTCCTGGTCTCCATCTGGAATTGTCATTCAATAATAATCTTGATCTAGTTTTATTGCTCTAATACATACTTGATCTTCCAAGGTGATGAATGTGCTAAAATGACAGAATCCATGTTTAGTATTGTCTATCAATGATTGTTCTTGGATAGGGCTTTGAGGTGATTACATCTAAATATTTAAAATTCTCTAATCAGCTTGCTGGATAATTTGCATGTAATTAAGGACAGATTGAACTAGTTTATGCATCAGCATCAGCATCTTCTTCTGGAATTGTGGTATCAGAAGTCCTGCCACGCTCAAAACAATTTCTGTTCCTATATCAGGACTTAACTCAAAACAATTTAAATCTTTATAATCCATCTCAAGCAAGAATCCACACTTTTAAATTAATCTATAGTTCATTGCACTGTTCGGATGCAAGATGTTTTCTATTGGACTAATACAATTTCCGAGGAAACAAGCAACACAATTACTCCTTCTTCTAAAGAAGCTGGAATGATTCTTTGTCTGAATGAATGTTGACAATTTCCTGGACTAAGTTTGTCATCTCCTTTCTGTTCAATTGAATGAGCCATGAAAAAAAAAGAAATAAGAATACAAGTCTTTGGCCAGGTTTAATAGTTATTTTTTAAAAATAGCATAAGGCCTAATTAAACAAGTTAAGTTGGGAAGGTTTGTTATGTTGACTAAATAGACTTAGAAATTAAGTGATTGTCTAACAGTCATTTTAGATATATGTTTAATATAGAGAAGCTTGCCCTTTCTTTAAATTAACTTCATATTCTTTTACCATGCATATTTTTGTTTGTGGCTTCTATTGTGACCAACAATTAAATATGTTAAACTCATTAAAATATTACCTTCATATACAGAGGCCTCTGAAAATAGTGATAGTCTTTCTATACTGTCTTATCATGTGATTATTGATCATCACCCTAATTTGGTGGTTTGTATAAAATAAGATGTGGAAGCAGGGGTGAAATCCAGCAGGTTCTGACAGGTTCTGGAGAACTGGTAGCAGAAATTTTGAGTAGTTTGGAGAACCGACAAATACCACCTCTGGCTGGCCCCAGAGTGGAGTGGGAAAGGAGATTTTGCAATATCCTTCCCCTGCCATGCCCACCAAGCCACACCCACCAAGCCACACCACACCCATCAAGCCACACCCACAGAACCAGTAGTAAAAAAAATTGGATTTCACCACTGTGTGGAAGCCTCAAGTTTTCCACATGTTTGGAATTGCAGTTCCCATATTTCTTAGCCATCATGACCAGTCACCTTCACAGGGAAATATAAGATCTGAATCTTCCTTTTGATGTGTCCAGCTACTATAAAACCATACTAAAGTAAAATTAGATATCAGTATTAAAGGTTTCTAACTTTTAAATAACATAAATTTATTTTTAAAAACGTATTTCTGTAAGTCTATTATCAACATACAATTAAAAAATATAAAATTGGTGGTACATTACATCTTTTCTTCAACTATCCAAGGATAATCTATGGGACTAAATTCTGCCAAAATGGAAATGCAGAGGTCACTTCAACCTGCAGAGTTATCACCAAGTAATTTGATATCACATAGTCAAGGGAAAGTGATTTAAATGTCTAGGTATTGAAGACAGTCTGACATAAGACTGTAATGGAAAAAGGTCAACTAAAATCCTTGAAATTCATACAAATATGAATTTCATATACTCCAGTAGCAACACACAGGCTGAGCAACAGGAAGCATTATATCCCGTGGGATGCTGTCAAATCAATAGATCTTATGACTGTGTCAGTGAAAATATAATCAAGGACAAAGCTCATCAAGACCCAGAACAATATATCTCCAGGGATTTAGGAACATTGGATGCGTTTTGATTGCTTTTTAAAAAAATAACAGAAAAGGAAGAAGAAAAGAAACAAAACACAAAGATAATTATAATGGAATACATACAAAAATATGCATACCATGTTCTTAAAAAGAAAAAAAATAAACAGAAAAACAAATAAACTATAATATATCATTATAGCAATTAATACTTACAATTTTATAAATGCTTATCTAATGTAAAATTCAGGTATTTAACAGTATATACATTTCTAATGCATTTATATAACTACCATTCTTTTTTAACCTACTGTATTTTATATAAATGAGGGGCCCTTGGTACTCTCTGAGCTTGCTTGCTTTCTTGCAGATGTGTCATTACCCAAACTAGGTAACATCATCAGTACAGTTACCTAGTTTGGGTAATAAAACATCTGCAAGAGAACAAGCAAGTTCAGAGAGTACCAAGGACCCCTCATTTCAACTCTGAGCTACAAATATTCTCCTTTAGTTGTATAAATGACTTCCATATCTCATTATACTTGTCCATAGACAATGCAATGGTAGGTGGTAAATGAAATCAGGTCTTCAATCCATTGAGGGAATGTGGTTACCTCTTACCTTTCCAAAGCTGCAACATAAGTGTTTTGCCCATAGTAAGGACACAAAGAATTAACAGAATAACAGAGGTGGAAGGGACCTTGGAGGTCTTTTAGTCCAACCCCCTGCCTAGGCAGGAAACCCTACACCACTTCAGGCAAATGATTATCCAGTATCTTCTTTAAAATGTCCAGTGTTGGAGCATTCACAACTTCTGCATCAGTTGTCCACTGATTAATTGTTCTATTCTCAGGAAATATCTCCTTAGTTCTAAATTGCTTCTCTCCTTGATTAGTTTCCACCTATTGCTTCTTGTTCTGCCCTCAGGTGCTTTGGAAAATAGCTTGACTCCCTCTTCTTTGTGGCAGCCCCTGAGATATTGGACCACTATTATCGTGTTTCCCCTGGTCCTTCTTTTCATTAAGCTAGACATACCCAGTTCCTGCAACCGTTCTTCATATGTTTTAGGCTCCAGTCCCCTAATCATCTTTGTTGCTCTTCTCTGCACTGTTTCTAGAGTCTCCATATCTTTTTTACATCATGGTGACCAAAACGGGATGCAGTATTCCAAGTGTGGCCCTACCAAGGCATTATAAAGTGGTATTAACACTTCACGTGATCTTGATTCTATCCTTCTGTCTATGCATGCTAGAACTCTGTTGGCTTTTATGGCAGCTGCTGTACACTGCTGGCTCATATTTAAATGGTTGTCCACTAGGACTCCAAGATCCCTCTCACAGTTACTATTGAGTTACACAGTTACTATTGAGCGAGGCACCACATATACTGTACCTGTGCATTTTATTTTTCTTGCCTATTCATTTATATAGTCTGATTGTTATATTCCATGTACAACGTATATAATTCAAGAGAATATTATCCTCTGAAAATTTTAGCTTTTGTTACACAGTCATACTTATATAATGTACTTTCTTCAAAACTTAGTAAGTATAGGTCTATAGGAAATTGTAAAAATGTGTCATAGAGAAGCAATACCCTAAGGGGAAAGCTGTATTAGAGCAATTCAAGGATTTAAATAACATAACTAAGATAACTCATCTTTGGAGATTTGCTAAAGGCTAATGTTTTCATTAAAAATTGTTTAATATATTATTGATAATTCAGTTTTATCATTTTATATTAAGTTAGCTTTTCAATGTAGGATTTACTATCTTATCTTGAAGATAGTGTCGCAAAACAACTGACTATTTTCAAACTGGCTGCTCTGGCAAGATTCTTTGCCATCTATATATGAAATAATAGAGAGAAAGAGAGAGAGAGAGACGGATAGAGATAGAGATAGAGATAGATAGATAGAAAGATAGATAGATAGATAGATAGATATGTGATAATACTGAAACACAAGAATTATTATTACTTAGTATAGAAAATGATAAATTATCTTAATACAATTGTTAATAAGACAAGGCTCTCAAATGCAGAATGTATCAAGCAAAAATGTTTAACAAGAATAAAACCATGTGCTACAAAAATTGGAATACTAAATGGGAAGGAAAGAATTGAATGAGTCACGATGGCAATCTGAAGTAATAAACCCTAAAGCAGTGTTTATGTCCACTCTGCTGAAATATACTGTATATTAATTTGATCAAAAATGTACAATTCACAATAAAATCAAAGTTTGAATGTAAAAAAATGTATGGATTTAATTAAGTTAAGAAGCATCATATTTAGATTTATATTCTATCATAGTGGTTTAATAAGTATTAAATCAGATTTGTAAAAGTCTTCAAACATTTTGGCCCATCATTGGCGAATATAGAACTGAGGCTACAGTTTTGTACTGAAAAATGAAATACACACCCATGTGTGTGTTCTTTTTCTCTTTGTTTCTTCCCCAGAAATAAAAACAGATTAGCTATTGATCTTTCTGTTTGCCTTACATCAGTTGAAGAGAAAACAGTACTCATTTCTTAGTATGAATCGATCCATGTTACCAAACATCTATCTCAAAATTGAGTGAGTGAATGATTGATGCATGACTTATATATGGCTCAATTATAGGTGATGTTCCATAATGCCTGCACTAAGCTGAGCCGTAATTGTATTCCAGACTTAATACTTCTGTAAAAGTTGTTATTGGCATGCTTTTTATTTGCTTTTCAAGCCAGTTTAGGAAAGTATCAAGCTATGTGTCCATATTGATATGAGAATGGGAGACAGATGCATTCCATATCGTGTGGGTTTTTCTGTTTTCTATAAGCAGTAGTACAGGGATAACATAACTTTTAGCAATAGCCCTTAGACTTATTTACCGCTTCATAGTGCTTTACATCTCTCTCTGTTTTCAATGTCAGCATTTTGCCCCCAACAATCTGGGTCCTCATTTTACTGACCTCATAAGGATGGAAACCTAAGACAACATTGAGTTCTGCCAGGATCAAACTCCAGACTCTCTATGGTCACATTTGCAATCTCTACTGACAGCTAGCAAAGTCAGTGGGGATGATGTAGGAGTTACAAGTCACAGTCATGTGATGTCATGCTTAATGACCGCACGTGATTTGCTTATTGACCATATGTAGAATTGCTGAAACTGCTATTTTAAATTGGTGTGGTCACTCCTTCTAACTTCTGTATTTTTTTTCTTTTTCTTTTTTCTTGAACTTTTTATTCTTTCTTTCTGATCTCTTTTCTTTCTTTAAGTTAGTTTCTATCAGTTTATACTACTATAATCAAAATCCTTTAAAAATTATATATATTAGCATGGTAGTGTGATTTTTATTTTATTTCATTTTGGTTTATGACTGCGTTGCTTAGGAAGGGAATATTCACTCTCGATTATTGTCATTAACTGACAGCAAGTAACTAACCTGTAAACGATAACATTTGCTGTCACCATTCTTCCATTATTTCCACTGGGAAGGATTCATGGGAGGCAGTTAAAGTCTGATAAATCTCTATTGTGACATATGAATAAAACAAGAGAAACATGAAAATAAATTCTGGACTGTTCAGATTAGTTTTTATCACGTGTTTTACATGTCAGTGGAATCTGGAACTGAGTGCCAGGAAAGATATCACAACAGTCAATTTTTCTTGTTTCTTCTGCGTTAACCCATGCCTGTTCATTGAAAAACGACACACACAGGCACATATATATGAAATAAGTTATGCGTATTGGATTCTAAAATAATATAAAATATAAAGATACTAAATAACGAACGGTAGCGTCTTTTGTTTTTCATGATTTTGAGAAAAAACTTCATATTGCCTAAATACACATTGCAAGGGGGAAATATCCAGCTAGTACAATATAAATATTGTTATACTTCAATATAAATATTCTAGTTTTCTTTCATTAGCTTAACCTCTTAAAATTTAACAACAGTAATTTATACAGTAGATTAACAAATGTCAGATTTGAGACTTTATTTTGACCATATTAAGAAAGGCTGAAATGAAGATGCGGGAAACATTTGTTGAGCTCAGTAGGGCTTACCTTTAAAAACATGGGTAAAATTTGTCATCTAAAGCTAATTTAATCAATAGAATAGTTATTCCATTGATTTAGTAGCTCTAGATAACAATCTTGGAATAGTTATTCCATTGCTACTCTCTTGGGACAAACATGACAAACAATGGACAAACCATTGTCAAACTGATATAGGACTAATATTTCTTTTTTAATTATACCATTTAAACCAAGATTCAAAGGTAGAAGTAATACAAATAATATAAAAAATGTATGCCTGTCGTGTTTTATCCATATGTCATATATCATCATCAGATTAAGGCTTGATGAAATATGTCTGATAAAGTATGGAATGCATAATGGTCAGCTTTCAGCAGCTGAGTCAAGCTTTCAAGTACAGTATCTTGTCCAAAGTACTTGGTCAAGAGAATGCTGGTGATATGCTACATCATGGAATTTAGATAATTATGTTTCTGAAATTCAAAACAGTGTTCATTATAAGTTGTTCAAAAGAGGGCTGAAGAAAGAAAACTATCATTACTGGGTCTACCTGTCAGATCATTCATGGGGTCCTGAATTTCTAGATCTAAAAATCTTCACATAGCACCATTAATAATATATATATTAATGCATTAAGATCTGAACTGTCTAACGTGTCTGTAACTCCTTTTATTGCACTCTACACTTTCCTTTGCGTTGTTCTTTCATTTGTACAAAGAAGGCTATAGACTAGAGTGATTTTTATCTATTTATTTATTTATTGAATTTGTTTGCCACTTATCTTGCTGCAAGACGATTCTGGGCAACTTACAACATCAATATTAAACGTAGGAGACAGATAGTCCTCAACTTCCAAACACAATTGAGCCCAAAATTTCTGTTGTTAAGTGAGACATTTGTTAAGTGACTTTTGCCCCATTTTACGACCTTTCCTTCCACAGTTGTTAAGTGAATCACTGCAGTTGATAAGTCAGTAACCTGGTTATTAAGTGAATCTGGTTTCCCCATTGACTTTGCTTGTCAGAATGTTGCAAAAGCGGATCACGTGACCCCAGGATGCTGCAATGGTCATAAGCATGAACCAGTTGCCATGCATCTGAATTTTGATCACATGAGCGTGGGGATGCTGCAAAGATCATAACTGTGAAAATGGTCATAAGTCACTTTTTTCAGTGCCGTTGTAACTTTGAACGGTCACTAAATGAACTGTTGTAAGTTGAGGACTACCTGTATTCCCACGTTTCTAGACTATCAAAAAGTTAAATTTGGTGGGTGTTGTTTCTGAATAAATATACCTAGCGTTGACTGTTAAGTCTGTTTTGATTTCTCTAACTTTCTCGGCAGAGCCCCAGTATCAAGGAAGTTTTGCTGTTTTCTCAGCCAAGCATATGTCAAAACAAAAATAATGCAAGCGTTCATTATCTATTTGACATTCTTGTTGACATGTTTGTTCGCTCTGAATTGATGGAGAGGCAATACCAACCAGCAAAATGTTTGTATAAATAGGGCACAGGTGTTGATCTCAAGTTATATCCTATTGATCTGTGCTATATCAAATCTACAGTAGCACTTTTCAAATACTGGCATACATTTTTTAGAGAGAGGCTGGTGACCCCAACAGGTTTCTTGTAGGTATCCTTTTGCATATTTGTCCAGTCTCATACTGTTGGTTTCAGACAGGTTTCAGTTGGGTTTCAGAGTTTAGGTCTCTTCCCTAAAATTATTTATAAATTTATATCAAATTGATTAAACTGATTCATTAATCCAATTTTAAAAAATGACACTTTGGCCTTTTGTTCTGTTGCTATTTTACTTGATAAATTGATATTATGAACAATGAAAAATCATTCAGCCAATTAAGTAGTCGTTTTGTACCATATGCTTAGAACCATAGAAGTCATGCCAAGAAACAGCAAATAACATTCCCAATAAAATTATTTTACCATTATTAATAAGGCCTAGGATAACTCTAGATAAAGTCATCACATCATGAGTTTGTCAAGCTAATCACAAAAATAACTCCACTCTAGAGTTACAGAATGATACCTTCAGATCAGTGCTGGGATGCTACCAGTTCGCCTCAGATCGGGCAAACTGGTAGCGGAGGCGGCAGGAGGCTCCCCCCACTCGCCCAGACGCTTCTCCACATGCATAGAAGTGTTGTGCACACCCACAAGCACACCAATAGCGATGGGTTTTAAAACCCATCCCTGCTTTAGATGTATGGTTAGATAAGTTTCTGGTGGTTATAGGATATCATACAATATGTATTCCATCTAATATTTCAAAATTTGATATGAACTAAATCTGAACCCATTAATGTGCTCTACATACATCATTTTTAAATGATGCATGCATGTGGTAAATGTTATTACATGGCAAGAATCCATTTTGAGTATGGTAATGCACCAAACTACAAGTCAAATTATGTATATCAAAACAGATGGATTCAATATTGGAAATGGTAAACATATATGATTGTTATAATAATTAAAATTAAATATTCACATGTATGCAGATGCTAACTGAATACATTTTTGGTTATGTGAATTGGCCCTACCAAATAATTGTTATTTTCCAACTTGAGAAATTAAGAATCTCTTTTGTAGATCTTTTAGATGCAAAGATTTTAGCCTGAAGAATTTCCTGTTTCAAATCAATACCAAGGAAAGTAAAAGACACAAGTACATTTCTAGAGTGAAACATTTTGGCCTGAGATAAAAGTGAAAACAAGGTGAAAACTATTTAAATGAATAGTAATTCCAGAATGCTATTCTGGCTGGCTTCATGTATGTGTTTAGTACACAGACACAGCAAACAATAAAATATGACTCATAATTCATTAGACAAAAATGCTGCATTGAAAATTGAATAATCATTTAGTATAACACATTATCTTTAAGTAATAGTAATGGATTTCTTTTTGCAATGTTTAGGTTTAACAAGAAGTATTTCTTTACAATTAATTCAGAAAAGGCATTTCTGATTGTTTTATATCCAATGTAGCAGTTTATTAAACAGATTGCTATATTCCAGGTGGATTCGATGAGAGCTATGAATTTCCTTTCAATTAGGTGGAAACATCTGCAGAAGAGTAGGATTAATTTAAAATAATAATTGGTCCAGTACCAATTAACTTTAGTGTCTCCTGTTTTGGCACAGAAGAAAAAATTACCTGCCATATTTTGATTAAAATCAGTTTTGGATAGATAAATATAGAATTATGCTATTAATTTTTTCAGTGCTTGAAGAATTAACTATGTCATATTTGAACTGTATTACGTTCTTACCGAGTAACAAAAACATCTGTCAAAAATAGCCAAAAGTAGTTTGATTAACCAACAATTCCTCTTTGTTATTAAATTCTATAGCAGGTTACTTAAATGCTTGTTTTATTCTTCAAAGCCTGCTTATTAGAAAGAAATCTCGTCGAAAACTATTTTGGTTTTTGAAATAAGATTTTGCAGACACTTTCTGAATGACTGGAATAATGTATAATATAAAATAAAATATTTTTCACTATGCTATTGAGAATGAAAATATTCAATTTCTTACAAAACCTATTCTCAAGTGATTATTTCTTTTTTAAGTAAAGGAAGAAACTATTTTGATGTGAATTTCTTTGCATGTTTTAATTCACATAATAAATGCATGAATGTTATGGTAATTAGTTTCTATAGCAGATTGATTAAGGCTTAATAACATTTTCATAAAATAAATGCTTTGCAATTATGTAGGAACAAAATGCCATCTGGGTTCTTCCTTTCATCACCTTCAAATAGTGTCTTTTTATTAAATATTTTTTGAAGCTAAAGTATATATTACTCAGATTACTTAACAATCTTTGAATAGAATCCTATGAAATTTGATTTAGAAATGAATTCAGTGAGACTTACTGTCTAGTAAATGAATTTACAATGAAACCAGAGTTGAAAAAAGCAACATATAGATTATATTTCCCTATGTGTTGATTTTGCTTCAGAAAGTGAGAAATAGAACTTGAGAATTGAATGTTGCAGCTTGCATAGAAATAACTGGAATTTTATCACCCCTGCTGATATTCCAGGGACTAAAAATTATATTTTATTGTACAGATGATAGGCAAAAATCAGGGTTGAGCAAATGGCTACCTTCCGTGAGTTATCCAAATTAGAAGTATCTATTCATACAAATGCTGTTTGGTGAAACCAGTCTTTCTTACCTAGAAATAGACTATCGTCTATTTTGTTGCCTTTACTTATTGCTGTGAATTGCCTAGGATGACTGTCAGAAGCCAATTTATACAGTATACAGTAGTTGGCAAAATTGTAGAAACCTTTTGGGAAAAGTGTATTTTTGAAGATTGATGGCTAATAACACCACTTTTTGGGGGGAGTTTCAGGATAATCATATTCCACTGCTGGAATGGCTTGGGAATAGCCCAGACCTTAACCCAATTGAAAATCTATGGAGCCGACTAAAGAAACTTGTTAGTCAGAAGCGACCCTGCAATAAAACCCAGTTAATAGAAGCAATCATTCAATCTTGGTTTCACATTATAACAGCTGCAGAATAAAAGACTTGGTTCACTCCATGGGAAGATGTTGTAAGGCCGTAATTCATGCTAAAGGTTACCCAACTAAGTATTAACTGACATGGTGATAATTTTTGTATATCTCATTTTTTCTATGTGTTTCATTTCTCTTCTTTATACTGTAACTGCTATTCTAATGGCAAATCCTTCATAAAAGTTATTGCATTATATTCTTGATTAAATTATCTTTCCATTGATATATAATTTTATGGTACTACTCCCCAAAAAATGGTGCTGTTAGCTAGTTTTACATTTCCCAAAAGGTTTCCACAATTTTGGCCACTACTGTAACTTCTTAATTAATAAATAAATAAATTAATTAATTAATTAATTTCAGATAAAAACAGACAAAGCATATACAACCCACATCAGTGAATGAGTCAGGAACCAATTTAAAAAGCAGTCAAAGATCAGAGAAACCATTTGGGAAATGGAAGAGGATTATAGATTCCAACCCTACCCAAATGCTTGTTGAACAGTCACAGTTAAATTTGCATTTAAGTATTTTGACATTTTGACTGGATCGAATTATTAATTAAAACAAGTGGTATATAGATTATTTATTTAAAATAAATTTAAATAACAGAAACAACTTTTGTCCTTATTAAAAAAAAACATATGTGGCTATAATAAGGCAAAAAACAAAAAAAAATCTTTATTTTCCTGTCATTTGACATCATGTTTTTGATTCACAGCTTTCCATCATTTTATTTTCCTGTTCATATCTTATCTACTGTCAGTAAATAGTTTTATCATTGAGATTTTTGGTTTTCTGGTGCCTCTCTTAATTTTCAAATTTTGTTCAGCTTTGGACACTTTTCTGCTACACAACGTTTCATATACTTGTCATTCCCAGTAGCTAGGTAACATTTCTTTCTCTGTTTGTCCCTATATCTATCTAATCCTAACTCTTCATTTTTCCCAACTGTTCTTTCCCGAATACAGAGTCCCGAACTTCCTTTATCTTTCTCCTTTACCAACAACATAGATCTTTTCCAATGCTCAAGGTTTACCAGGATTTTCTTTCTCAGCAAAGACTTATCTTAAGATACAATACAATATTAAAGTTAACTCTGTTTAGCACTAATAATTACTATTTCTTAAACAATTAAAAATGGTCATTTTATTTGGAATGTTGATTTGAATCATAAGTTAATCAATACTTAACTTGCTAATAAAGTTTACAGTATCCCATTTACTAATAAGAAATTTGCAGTAAGGAAATTCTGGAAACATTATTCAGAACCTCAATCGGAAATACAGAATTAAAGTTCTATCATATGTTTCACAAAATATAAAATAATCTGACAGAAATAGTATCTATCTACTGCCCTTCCTTTCTTCCTCATAGGGGGCACAAAAATAAGTTTTATATGCTATCAATGCATATATGTTATTTTGCAACTATAGTAGAGTTTTCTTTTGGTCAAATCAGTTTTGTGCTTTGCATTCAGAAAATATATCAAGCATCCAAAACCTCTAAAATAAATGTCCATACTTCACATTTGTAAATAGAGAGAAAAACCCCCTTTTTCTTGTGTTTTTATTTGTGATGCAAAGCTTGCTAAATACTATAAAGATCAGTTGTCCTCAAAGGAATGAGGTATTGTAAACACTGGTTTTATGAGACAGTTCAAAGAAACAGTGTGGGAGTCACAATTACAGATTCAAGAACCTATTTTCCTTTTTCTCCTCCACACACTCATCTCCTGTCTTATTCTCTCTTGCTATTTTGTAGATTTTCAGTGTTTCTTAGAATGCCCTTTTATGTATGTTAACTCTATATATAAACACGGAAAACAAAACACTTTTGGGAGAGCTTCTGTAAAACTTGCACAAACAAAGATTGTCTTGAAATATGTTTCAAATATTCTCTCCTATTTTTTTTTATTTATTTATATGCCGCCCTTCTCCGGAGACTCAGGGCGGCTTACAATGCGCTAAGCAATAGCCTTCATACTTTTGTATATTTATACAAAGTCAGCTTATTGCCCCCACAAAGTGGGTCCTCAATTTACCTACCTTAGAAAGGATGGAAGGCTGAGTCAACCTTGAGCCTTGGTGAGATTCGAACCTGCAATAATTGCAGGCAGCTGGTGTTAATAACAGGGTGCTTTAGACCACTGTACTACCAAGGCTCAACTATTTCATATTAAGATAATGGAGATGCTGTGTGCTTCGTCATGCTATAATCTTTATATGGATGAACTAATTCACACACCAAGCTAAACCTTCATTTAACTATGATTCATTGGCTAAATCACTATTGGCTAGGTTTATTTAAAATATTAAGCCATGAACCATGGTTTATATTTATAAAGCTGTGTGTTATATCAATCTTTAAGTGGTTTATATAGAGAATCTACATAATATATAGATTTATATTATAAATCTATATAATAAATCCATCTACAAGTTCTGGGAGTTGCTAGGGTAGCACATGTAACACCCTGCTTTGTGGACTAGTGCCAATTCAAGGTGTTGGTTATCATCTTTAAAGCCCTTCAGGACATAGCAAAGGTTACTTGAGGAACTGTCTTGTTCCAATTACATTGACCTGTCCCACCTGGTCAAACAGGCATGTTGCAGATCTCATTAGTTAAAGAATTTCAACTGACGGGATCTTCTGTGCTTTTGTCTACTCTTAGGATCCCCAGAAGTGAGACAGGTCCTGGCTCTTCTGGTCTTCCGGAAGCATGTTAAGCCCTGGCTCTGCCAATTAGCATTGGGATCTAAGAATGCTATACAACCCTAGGGATGGCTGGTGGTTTGTGGGCACTCCCTCCACCTTATTAACCAGTTAGCATTTTTAATTTTTTTTTTTACTTTGGTCTTTTAACTTTAACCTTGTTTTTAACTCTGTTCTAACTGTGCTTTTAGTCATGTTTTTATATCATTTTATGATGTTGTTTGTAAACTACCCGGAATCCCTTAAGCAAGATGAATGGTGTAGAAATGTGATAAATAAATAATGCCAGAATTCATTTAATGTAGAATCATTGGTTTTCATCCAATCCCCTGCCCAATCCTCAAATCATCCCAGAAAAATGGCTGTCCAATCTTTGAAAATTTCTAGCATATCTATCAGATGACTAGGTGGCTCAGTGGCTAAGACACTGAGCTTGTCGATCAGAAAGTTCGGTGGTTCTAATCCCTAGTACAGGTCTCCTGCGTGAGCAGGGGGTTGGACTAGATGACCTCTAAGGTCCCTCCCAACTCTGTTACTCTGTTATCTCATTGTTCCGTTTTACCAACCTTACCAAATGCTTTTCAGGGGTGTAGATCTTCTCCCTGTATTTCAGGACTTTTCAAGGATCACATTCAGTAGTTCTGAAAACATATCTGCCAGCATTTTTAATAACCTGGGATGTAATCCATCCAGCTGTATTGACATAAATTCATTCATAGCAGCCAGGAAGCCTCTCACCACTTCTTTGCCTTTTCTTATTCGCATTTTTCTTTTGCACCTCCATGATGCAACTTCTGACAGGTTGCAGTACTTTTGACTCTTGCTGTGAAAAAAAAAATTATCCATTACTGTTGTAATGTCATCCATTACTATTGTGCAGCCTTCTCCAACCATTTCATTGATCATTTCGTTGACTTTCCTTTTGCACATATCCCCCCAAAACCATTTTTTGTTGTTGGTAGCTTATACATCATGCTGATCTCATCAGATGTTCCTATTTGTCTTTCTCTTTGATATTGTTGTTTATGTTCTGGCCTTAATTATCCCATGTTTTAGAATTTTCCTCCCTCCCTGAACTGTCCTTTCCTTCAGGATTCCCATCGAAGGAATATTTTCTACTTTTTTCATACCTTATTGAAGTCAGCTCTTCTGAAATCTAGAACATTAATCTAACTACTTTCATTTTCTTCTGCCTGAAGTATGGTGGATTTTAATAACATACAACCACTCTTTCTACAGTTCTACTTTCTCAACCATTCCTTACTTATTAGTAACTATTGAATTCAGTGTAGCTGATTTTGTTTGGACAATAAAGGACAAGACACATCAAGAACCTGGTAGATCTCCGATATGCCAGAGTTTTATTCCCAGAAGATATTAGAGTAAGTGAAATATCTTATCAGCCTAATGTATGTTCTTCCTGGACACTTCATCCATCTGATTTGCAAAGAGTTCATCAGAGTATTCTGCTTAGTGGGGTAGCCTAGAGCAAAAACCCCCAACCTTTTGGGCTCCAGGGACCAGTTCCATGGAGGGAGGTTTTTCCATGGACAGGAGGGGGCACTGTTTTGTGTGCTGCCTGCATCCCACAGATGGGTCTTTTCTTGTTTGTGCAGCTTGGTTTCTGGCATGTCGCGGACCAATGCTGATCATGGATCAGGGGTTGGGAACCCCTGGCACATAGTACCTGCTCACAACTGACATTATTGTTTCTTTTCCCCTTAATATTCATCCAAACACTTTCAAAAATATTTTGGACATTGGAATCACAAATTTCCATACACATGTAGTTATTTTTTATATGTAATGTAACTCGCCTCTCTCTTTTGAAAGAAGTTGGGTTTTTTGAAAAAATAAGTATTATATTCCAATCATAGGTTTTACCCAACCAGCTTTCAAGAACATCAAAATCAGACTTCAAGTCCTCCCTATTTGTTTTCCATACTCCGAACATTCTGCTCATACTAATCCAGCATAATGTGTAAATCTCATCCTTCCTTCCTTCCTTCCTTCCTTCCTTCCTTCCTTCCCTCCCTCCCTCCCTCCCTCCCTCCCTCCCTCCCTCCCTAGTTAGTGATGACACTAGTGATGACATAACTAGTGATGAAATCCTGGCAACTGCCTGGATTTATCCCTGCAGTTTTCTTCGTAAGGTTTTTGGAAAGTGGTTTTCCTTTACCTTCTTTCTAGAGCTCAAAATGACTGGCCAAAGTTCACCCAGCTAGCTTTGTGCCTAAGCTTGGACTAGAACTCACAGTCTCCCAGTTTCTATTCTGATGCCTTAACCACTGCACCAAGGTGGCTTATTGTGATGTAGAAATCTCTTTAGATGTATTCATTCTCCTCCTGATTATCAAGAATAAATATGAATAGGACTAAAATTATTTTCAATTTTTGAAGAGGGAGTTGACTAAAAGCACTTTTTTCAGTCCTCCCACACAGGGACATAACAGTCTTTCTATGCCAGTATTTCTCAAACTCGGCAATTTTAAGATGTATGGATCTTAGCTCCCAGAATTCCCCAGCCAGCTAAAGTTGCAAGTTTGAGAAACTTGCTTGAGAAACTTGCTGTTCTACACCATTATGACTGGTGTACTTTGCGATGAACTTTAGGTGTTAATAACTGTTACCACGGTGTGGCAAAGAATGAAGTGCACAGCTGGTCACCAGGGAAGGAATGTAAAAACAAGGCCAAGGGCGTTAGGTCAGAAGAAGTGGAAGGAAGAAAATAACTAAGAAGTTTTAGACATCTTGGATCTATAGTTCTGATTTACTTTAAGTGCATGAGTTATGTTGCTGCTCTTATACTAAGTTGTTTCATAATCCATGATAAATGAAAATATTTTGATTCAGCTAACTGTAAAATAAACCCATGTTGGCACAGTTTGAACCCTTATTCTCTGTCTTCGTACTAATTGATTGTATGATTGATTTTGCCATTTTTACAGTCTGCCCAAGCCAAAAGACTTCAGGCTGGTTATAACACGTTAACATTATTTTTTTTTTAAAAAAATCAGCAAATAATTCCTCCTCCAAGATAGAAGCCAGTAAAAATAAAATAAATTTGATCTTCTAAACTCCAGAAGAGAATATGCTTTATGAACCTCTGGGAATATATATTTGCAGAATATGGGGGCCACCATAGAAAAGAACTGTCATTTCAGCTACATCTATCTGACTTTAAGAAGTGGAGGACCCTTAGTTGGCTTTCCTGAGATGTTCCCACTAGATGGGCAGATTCAATGTTAGCAGGGCAGTGCTTGTTGCAACCCATCACTATACCTTTGGGAGCTTTAAGAATAACCACAGGCTAAGGCTGTGTAGAGATCCAAATCTGAAGATCAAACATGTGAGTTGCATGATAAACGTACACAACACATACAAAGGAAGATCACATAATCCAAGAAAAGATGTGTTAAGGTATTACTTAGAGAAGCCACTACATGGGGATCCACCTGTAGCAATGTGAAGTTGCTATTTCAACTACTTTGGAAGTTTAACCAAACTTGATAGGCAGTTTTGCTGAAAGCTCAAACTACTTCTAAGATTCCAAAAATAGTCTGGTTTGTACTTGGAGCAGAAGCAGCATTCTTAAAATGGGGTAATTTAAGAAGTGATTGTAACGAAACTGAACTATTGTAAGTTGAGAACTACCTGTACTATCAGAAACAATACTATTATTTATTACACAAGAAGAATCATGTTAGTTTATGGTAGACAAAAATCAGAAGATGTCTAAAATACTTTCAATTAGTAGTATTTTTGCATTCCCATCCAGACTCTCTTTTGTGCATTGCAGTTTCTGCATTAAACTGTAAATGTGATTTCTTGAGAATCAGTTAAATATGGATGTAACAATGGAAATTTCTTCAGTTAATGGAGAATCTTTGATTTCCCTGGTGGTAATTAGATCAATGCACTTATAGGAACTTAATAGTTTAAAGACTGTTAATATAGCTGTAAATTTTTTTAAAGCCTGTATCTTCCTTGTGACTTCCGTATGATTACATTATAATTAGATCCTTGCTTTATTTCAGGTACTTCAGGCATTTAACATTTTATTTTCATGTGGCAAAACTTTAAAGACAAGATCCATTTGATACAGAAAAAAAATTCTAAATTGATTTCATAAATTTGTGCATCAAAGAAATAGGTAGGTAGTTAAAGCAATTTTCTTTATGTCATGTCTATTTTAAGAAATAGGAATAATTTAAAGATTATTTTTAAAAAAGCATCTAATAATAAATGAAAATCATAATTATATACCTGTAATTGTATAACCAATAAATATATTTGGGTTAGGAGTATACTGAGGTTTTGTATTCTAGATTTATTCTCAGATTACTTTGTTAAGAAACAGATATATGTCTAGACTTGTGGACTCTTCTGATATTTTAAAAAAATTACACTGGAATAACTATAAAATATATTATATTCTCATTTGTTTCTCTTAGTGTCTATAATAATAAAAACATTATTATAAACTGAAATAAATTATCTTACTGCCATACAAGAGTAGAATAATAATGATGTGATTCAACTGCTATCTATTTTTATATTATCCAAATTGTTGTTAATATACCTTCTTTGGTTCAAGTGATTATGTATAATTGATGCAATGCTTCCATTTCAATTGGTTATGCAAAGAATAATCATATGCATCCTATCAAAATGAATAACGAATACACACAACATTGGTTCAAGTGGGTGGATTATGCCTATCCACATTGATGATACTGTGGACATTATTTAAAACCTTATGAGGGAAGGATTAATTATACTTTACCTAAAAAGCAATTTTTTAATGTTTTTGTGTGTTGGGCTTGGCATATAATGTTTATGTTAATTATACAGTTTTAATGCTGTAAATTAGCATTTAGATTACTCATTTTATCTAGTGTTAATAGATGTCATGTGGAGAGCAGAATATTGGTTTTGGAGAGGACAGAAATGTGAGAACACTGATTCATCAAGAAAAATACAGCACCTTCCTTGGAAATATACCATATCATATGAAGAATGTTGTTTAAATAATTCAAAAAAGTAACTATTCATCAAAGCCTTAAAAAGTTGTATTTTGTAAACTTTAATGAAAGGATTTTTCAAAGCAGGGGTCCCCAAACTCTTAATTCATCAATCCTTTAATGAAGTTTCAGATTGTTCATTGGCACTTAAAACATTTATTAAATTTTGTAAACTGCCTGAGTCACTTATCTATGAGTTGGGTAGCCATACAAATTCATTTAATAAACAAATTATATGAAAATACTTGACCCCAACGTATTTATTATATGAAAATAATGCAGTAAGTACTGTTTTCATAGTCCTGCAAATAATAATAATAGAGACAACTCAAATATGCTCGCACTGATGGCTGGCATTTAATCCTGGGTAGCACTGTCTCACAACTAGCCACCTCATTTTCAGGACTGTTGTTGCGCACTACATAAACCCTTCACAGTTAAGTGACCTTAATCAGCCTTCTGCCATTTATTGACCACCTGTTGACCCCCAGCCATTTATTTGGAGAGTCCCATGCACTTGGGGGAGGCCTGATTCAACACAACAATTATTTTTTCAGACTGCTTAAATAAAGAACAAGAAGGGACTTTTGCAAGGTCCAAATTATTTTCCTGAATTATTTTCAAAGCCTGATTAGACCTAATTTTCCAATTAGCAAAGTAAAAGATAAAAAATTCACATTGTATCTTAGTATTCTGATATACACTTTGTATTATGGGACTTGTGGCCTTTTTCATATTTCAATGATGTCATAAAATATACATTATGGAGCGTATCTCCATTGGTAATATTCAAATATTGAATATTTGTGAAATTGATTAAAGTAGCTTGCGTAAAAACATTACTTTAAAATACAGAAAGCTATATTCAAAAATTTTCAAGACTGCTTAAGACTACTGTTTAAAGATTATTATTACAGAATTCAGTTGACCTCGATTTTTGAGGAAAAATTTACAACTAGATATTAAATTATAGTACAGTCTCAATTAAAATTGTATATCTTTGCAATAATTATTCTCTGGTGCCATTCTACATCCTGATCAGTGATTATCAACATTTAAAAAACCCCAGAGAAAATAGAGGCATATGTTTTAGTGGCATTCAGCACAGAAAGGTCTTCAAATGAATGCAGTAGTAGTACATGTTTGACATAAAGGATTCATTCACAAGTGCGGTAAAATTTACTGGAATGACACCATACTACTTGTTTGAGTTAACACCTATATGCCAAACATCCCATTTCCTGGCACATTCCAGCAAATTCCTAATGACTGGTCTCTGTGCAGACAAATTCAAAAGTCCTGGATAGTTGGCTAAATGAGAACAGTGTTTTTCATATGCAGAAAGTAGGTATATTCCTTGAGGTTTTAGATTTAATGTTTTTAAAAGAATAACTCACTTTGCTTCAGTAAAATTGTAACCAATTGCCAGTTATTAATCTTTACTGAAAAATAGTCAAAATATTTTCTGAGATAATAAAGCTGATGAACAAAAATGTTTTCCCTGCGAAGAATAGATAACATTGTACTTGAAATATCAAGTATTAGGCGTAAAGATCACTCAAGAGGCAGCCATAGACATCTGGGACTGAACTAACATTACTGAAATTCAGTTAGAACTTTGAGTTGTATACATATACAATATATCAGGGTTGGGTTCTACTTACCTTTACTACCGGTTCGCAACGGGGTTGCACGCATGCGCTCACTTTGCTCACAGACACAGGTGTACCTCTGTGCATGCGCTGAAGCTTCCTGATGACGTCTGGTCGGTGGGCGGAGCCTCCTGCCGGTTTTACTACCGGTTCTATAGAACCAATCTAAACCGGGGGCAACCTACCACTGATATATATGCCCTTGTTTATCATTCTTGGTTATGAACTTGACTGGGCAAAAGATTGTCTAGTTATATTAATGTATATAGTTTTATGTGAGCAAGATTTAATTTGGTGAGGAATCTTACTACATGCAGAAAACTTATTTTGTATTAAAATGAATGAATGGTACCAATCTGGTCTGATTAAATTTCTGTGTCTAATTATGTGAATACTATATATGTTTTGTATGGAACATCCAAAAGAATATAATACTCTATATGAAATTTGAAGTGCTAAAACTAATACTAGAACAACTCTGTAACGTGATTTGGTCAATATTTACTGCAGGCATGTCCAACCTCTTGGCTTGCCTGGGCCTCATTAAATGAAAAGGAATTATCTTGGGCTGCAAATAAAATATACAATATAGTGGATGAATAGAGATAGCAAACTTCCTTTTGAAAAATATTTTTATTACAATCTTGTGGGACTGCATTACTACCCTGTTTCCCCCAAAATAAGACATTCCCTGATAATAAGCCCAATTGGGCTTTTGAGTACATGGCAATAAGGCCAAGCGCTTATTTCAGGGTTTAAAAAAATATAAGACAGGGTCTTATTTTCAGGGAAACACGGGTAGCTATTCAGGGCTAAATGGGCTGCAGATTGGATACACCTGATTTGGTGGAACACTAACCATCAACAATCCAATTTTTTTATATTAGTTGTAGATGCTATTAGGCAAGGCCATATATTATACAGTGTCTCCCCAAAATTTATTTCCTAAGACTCCAAATCTTTTTTGTATAGTTGTGAGGAGCCATTACTACAATAAAATACTTCTATTTGCATAAATATTATTACCATCAAGTGGAAATTACAGCAGAAGATGGTAGGTTAATTGTTTCTTAACACATGCTTTAGAAAATTATCTCTCCATATGATAATTATCTCTGTGCAGGGATAATTGAGTGATACAAGTTTAAGTTTTCTAAATTTAATTGCTGCAAGGGGTGGAATTTTTAGGAAGGCAGAGTTAGAGATTAACTTCTTATTGGAGTATACTGCAATATTCTCTTAATAGTGCCTCCTTCAAACAATACACATATACCAATGATGATGGGAGTGAATAATTTATCTTATCCATGTAGGAATCTCTTTTTTAGTACACAGCATTTATTTTGTGAATAGTCATTGTTAAATCCATCAATATGTAAACATCCTATCAATTTCACTGGAGATTTTGCTAATCTAAAGCATGTACTTTAGATTGCCAAACCAAAATCCATGAGCTTTGACAAATATTTAACTTATCCGCATCGTACACTCAATCATATTTTCCTTGGAAATTAAAAGTTAAGCTTGCAGAAAAAATATGTACTTGTGTCCTTTTTATATCATTCTTGAATGGATAATGTTTGAAATTGTAAAACATTTTAATATAAATAATGAATATCTACTGTATACATTTTGTGGCATAACATCACTCTTGAGGAATATTACTTTCAACCTGTCCCTATATAAAGACTAAGCTTTGACAGGCTTACTGGGTTAAACTGAAATGGTGGATTAAATAAATTAAAATAGTAAACATACATTGTTTCACTTATTTTAAAAACAGCAAAACATTATAAGGAGGTCTAACCATGACTGGCATCAAACATTCTGTTTATGTGGTCAGAATATGTTCTGTTTTGAAGTCACAGCAAATTTTACTATCTTCCACCAAGGACACATGACACCTTTTCTCTCTGAAGTTTCATGAGCAGAGACAGTCTACGAAGATTTTAATTTTTTTGTTTTCAGTTGGACTTTCGTGAATTTTCAGGGATCAGTATATATACAGAAACAAAGATTAAAAAAAATAATACAATCTAAGAAAAATATACAAAGGGAAAAAAGTAAAACATGCTGAAAAAGAAAAAAAAAGAAAAAGAAAAGAAAGAAAGGGGAAAAAGAAAAGATATATAAATTTCCTTCTTCATCAAGGCAAGTAAAACCATTTTCACTAACTTTATCATTTTCTCTGATACTTCAAGATCTCTTCTTTCCATATGTCATCTCTTATTTATAAACAATTTTATACTGGCTTCTGAATAAACAAATTGTTTTTCTCCTTGTGATTGGAGTCCATGACATGTTTTATGGAAGAGGCTGTATTATGAAGTAAACAACTTTTTGAGCTGGAAAAGATATTTGGATTTCTGAGAATAGGCTCTTAGAGCATAGTCACAAAAGGGCTAGGATGATGGATGTGCATAATCATCAGAAAATAAATTGTGAAGTTACTACCTCATTTAGTCCATAGGTTCCTCCAAAACCTATCCTCCCTCCCTCCCTCATTTTCTCTCTCAGGATCAGAGTAGATTGTAACCATTCACTATTTTCTGCAAGTCTCAGATGCATAAGAGCAATACGGAAAGTGACATTTCATTTGAAATTCTCCTATTTCCTTTCCTCTAAAGTATAGTATAAACCTTGTAGACTTGTATTCACTCTGGAAGCACAGCATAATACATTTCTCCTCTTTTTTCCAGAAATTACTTAAGGCTTTTTTAAAATGAATCTTTGAGGTCATGATGTCACAATTATGTGCATTTGTGTTTATAAATGAGAAGCAGAATAGTATAGTTGTTAAATTGCTGGACTAGGAGCAGGGAGACCTAAATGCTAGTCCTCCATTAGGCACAGAAGCCAGCTGGATAACTTTGTGCCAGTTACTCTCTCTTAGTCCTAGAGTAGGAAGTAAAACCAAAAATATATATCTACCAACTTACACTGAACCAGCATGGTAGATTATGTCCATAACCTTCGCTGAAGGAGCCTTCATCTGGCAGTGGTATAATATAATTTTAAAAAATGACACAGGAAGGTTGCATCCAGAAAACCCAACAGAATCTATAACTGGAAGCAGTTGGGTTCTTTTTCCAAATTGCAATCTAAAGTGGGTGGGAGAAGGGGACCCATCGTGTCCAAAGTTTACCCAGCTTCTACCAGCTACTTCTTAATTATGCCAGTTCCAGATTAAACTTTGTGGGGTGCCTTGTCTTTAAGTTGATATTGGGGGTCTTTGGTTTTTGTGCAATAAAACCACATTTTACCCAACTTGAGAACAGTTAGTGCAGTTAAATGTAATACTCTTGACTACTGGATTGCTACTCATGGAGATTTTGAGCTTACAACAGCGCTTCCACAGCTAATCTAGTGAAACTCCTTTCTCAAAGAAGATAGGAGCACTTTGGAATGTTCTGCTCAACAGGGACAATTAAATTATATTTAACAAAGTAATTTCCATTGTAAAGCCTCTATTCATCATATAAACACATGAAAAAAAGGCTTGAGTAGGAAAAATGCTTGCATCTGATCTACATTTCACGTAAAGACTTTGCTCCTTTTTTTTTAAAAGGCTACAATAATATTTAGGCATCAAAATATTGTTTTTCTTAAATAAAAATTGTTGTAAATATCTACACAGAAGAACTCAATCATATAAATACCCGACCTCATCCCACTATCTCTTCAGTTGCAAGTCTTCTACCACAATATAAGTCTTCTACCACAATGCTTATGAATTAGTCATTAGTCACATATATTCTCAGTGCCCTAAGGTCAGAAACATGACAAATAGACTTTTTTATGATAAATTGTATGTGTGCCAGTGCACTTCTTTAATTTTCATCTGGGGGAAATAGTTGTTTGCCTCTCTTAATAAAATAAGTTCCCCCCACATCAATAAAATGATCTGATTAATGTTGTTGTCACTTTTGCAACTAATGCAACAATTTTTGATTCCATCTCTACTGCAGACACTGGATCTAATAACCAGTTCAATTATTATTAAGCAAGGTATTTTTTTGCTTATTTCAGATCCTTCGGGTGGACATGTTAGCAATAATGATCATAGAGATGCAAATTATATGGAAGAAAGTGAGGAAGTGAGGATGAAAATTGAAGGAAGCATTTTTAGTTTTTAATCCCCATATTTCTTTTTATTTCAATCACTTTTTAAAAAGAATTTAAAAAACTGCTAATCACATCCAGACATGTCTAGCGAATAGGCACAGATTAAGGGAATACATCAATTTTGAAAGAAGTAAATTCAATCAATTTATCTCTTCCCCAACTATCAGTAGCAATAGCAATAGCACATTTTAAAAAGATGCATATTGAAGAAAGACCAAGGGTTTGTTTTCCTCCAAAAAAATTAATATAAAAGTAGAAGAGTCATCTTTAGGTTCACTAAGAATACAGTAAATTAAGCAGACAATTTTTCTCTTGGATAGAGGTAGTCATATTAGTAAACCCTTAGCCAGAAGGTAGAACATTTTAGAAGGGAATTGGGTAACATTGTTTGGAAAATAAAAAGATACAGTGTTTATGTTCTTTAATTGTAATACAATATATGAATTTTCTCTTTAGCATGACTGTGTGGTTGAATAGTAGGATATGTTTTCTTTTTCTATTCCAAGTGTTGTATTTTCTATCATTTTATTTTTTACCTTGGAATTCAAAATGTTCTTATTATTGGAGAAAATGGAAAAATGTAATAACATTTTTTCAGAGAAGTGAATTAAAATGCTTACGATAAAGCAGCAAAGAATGTTGTGGCATCTTAAATGTGGATTTGTGACAAATGTTTTCATGAACTCACATCCTCCACAAATAAACAAAGTCATGCATTTGATGAAGTATACTGAAATCCAAAAAAGTTTATAAAATATCACAAAACATATGTGTGAATAATACCTACATGCCATTACCCTACCCCTAAGTTATACAGTGTATCTCTTGAAGTCAGTTCTGGCTCATCTGAACTTATGGAATAATTGCATCATACTAAATATACTAATTTTTAAAGTACAACATTCTTCACTATTTGTATCTACTGAATGTGTTCAAGAAAGATCTAGAGTTCTCTTGTCTCCAAAGCAGAATTGTGAGAAAGAGAACTTAGAACATAAATGTGGCAAGAATTTTTTTTCACACCTCCACAATCATATAGAAAGATATAAGTCAAACACAATCTGTTTGTACTGTAAGTCCCATCAACTTAAGAATTTCACATGCCTCCAGTAGAATGTCATTCTTTTCTCAAATATCTGTTAAAAAGTCATTTCTATGGGTATGTTTTCCAGATGCTTCAGTTGCTACTATTAATGTAATCCAAATGACTAGATCAACTGTTGAGGTTAATTGTATGCTAGAAACAATAAACGTTGGTTAGAAATTTATTTTGAATTATATGTTATATTTAAACTGGATTTATGTTTATTATCCCATAGTGATAGCATTCTATTTGCTCTTTTTAATATTTCGTGAAAAATTTTGTAGAAAATGTTTGACGGATTGAACTATTTTTATTAATTGCTTTTTTTTTGCGAATACCATAATATGTGCTTAATAAATAAATGTAAGTATGGAGTATTTAAAGTTTATGTCACTGGTAATATGCTTTTATGGGTCTGCAGTTTTTCCATCATAATTTAATAAATAAAATAGGAATAAAACAATTGAAGAGTGGATTTTAAACAAGTGAAAAGCTGTTATATTGTTACTTTTCATATGTGTCTGCGTCTGTGTAATGTTGCAGTGGTCTGTGTTAAATGTAAGAAGGCTCAGTATGGGTTGATTTGCACATGAAGCTGAAAGAGCCTTGGATAGTACAGTGGTCTAAAGCCCTGTTATTAACATCAGCTGCCTGCAATTATTGCAGGTTCGAATCTCACCAAGGCTCAAGGTTGACGCAGCCTTCCATCCTTTCTAAGGTAGGTAAATTGAGGACACAGTTTGTGGGGGCAATAAACTGACTTTGTATAAATATATACAAAAAGTATGAAGGCTATTGCTTAGCGCATTGTAAGCCGCCCTGAGTCTCCGGAGAAGGGCAGCATATAAATCAAATTAAAAAAAACAAAACAAAAAAAACCCAAAGAATTGTGGAACTGCTTGGTCAAGGAAAATTAGCCATCGCCTTCAGCCTAATATGGGCTTGAGCGCTTTAGATAGATAGATAGATAGATAGATAGATAGATAGATAGATATTGGAATCCAGAACCAAAGGAGGGGAAGTAATATAAATAAAGCTCTCCGAAGGTGATGAAATATTTGATAGTTGTTGTTTTCTTCAATGGGGATTTTGTAATTGAATAAAGCTACTGTTACTCGTGGCAAATTGATTTTATATACTGTATGGTAACTGCAGCAAGGCTATTTATATGGACAAAGTTGGACAAATTCAGGAATACCCATAAAGGAAGAGTGGATGGTGACTATGGCAGAACGTGCAGAAATGGCTGAACTGAATTGTTTAATTAGGGAAGAAGCAGTGGTGAAATGCAGCTGGTTCTATCCGGCTCAGGTGAACCGATAGCGCCAGTGGCGGGAGGCTCCGCCCACCCTCCCGGATGTACATCATCACGTCCATTTTTGACCCCCTATGCATGCGTGGAGGAAGCAAGCGCCCCCATTTGCGAACCAGTAGTGAATGTAAATGGATTTCACCCCTGGAAGAAGCCATTACTACTGTTATACAGGAAGACTGGAAACAGTTTGTGGATTTTTTGCTGAAAAGGGATGAAAATTAACTGGTAATCTTTGGATTTAGTGACTATACAGGGTGGCATATGAGAAGAATATGTTATGTAATTTGGAAGGGAAGAAACAGTATTAACTACTTTTGTAACTGCTACGAAGATTGGAAGTTGCTTTACAGTTTTCTTCTTTCTTTTTTCATAGCTTGTTAATTTTTCTATATATTCTATTTCATATTCTACTCTGAACTAAAATTCAGAATTCAAGCTAATCTTAACTGACAAATACGTGAACAATTTGTGCTTTATATCAAGACAGACTGTCTTTTCTTTAGTTTGAAAAATCTACTGAGTAATAAATATCCTTTCTAAGCAACACAGCCCTGAAAAAAAATGAACTTCGACATTCTGCGGCATTCATAGAAACATGTCCAGCTTTTTAGCTTGCCTGGACAATTCCTCTTCACACTGAGTCTTGGGCCACATATAAAATGTAATATGGAAATATATAATATAGTTAATGCATATAAATATTTTTTTAAAATTTTGTGGCAGTTTTGTGGGGCCACATTATTAGCTATGCAGAGCTACGTGTGGGCCGAGGGTTCGACATGTCTGTTCTAAGCTTTGTAGCAAATAGTGTACTTGCTGTGACAGAATGGAAATAAACAAATTTCTTAAATATTTCTTGGTGTTTTGTGGAGGGGGAAAGAAATGGTAACGCTTCTTTCATGGCTTTGTGGATTAAGATTTAGTACATCCCACTGATTCTGTGAAACGTTTCCTCAGTTTTACATTCAGCATTTGGTACTCTCAATGTAAAAGAGGGTATAAATACTGTGTTGTAATTGGGCCTAAATGAGCTCTGTCTTTGTAAGTAAGAAGTGCTAGTAATTTCATGTCGAGAGGGAGGGTGACATTTTCTAAATGATTTGGAAATCAATTTTGTGAAGAGCTATGGGGAGGCAATAAAGTTGAAATCAGCAGGAAACCCCAGTGAGAATTTTCCTTGTTATTGTAAGTTAAGCATATACAATAGCATATTCTCATTAGTAACTTGTAAAATATGTAACAGATGCACCTGGTGAACAAAAGGTTTGTGGGGTTTTTTTTTTGTTTTATTACTTGTTATTTTCTTTGCTGAGAGACCTTTGTATTAAGTGGTTGGTGCCTGTACAGAGCACAGTACTAACATGCATACTGTATTTCATTTTCTACATTATGTATAAAAATATTTCTTTAAAAGGCAGTAGAATTATTGCCATAGAATTTGCAAAAAGAGAAAACAGGAATGCTGTTGTCCTTTTTTTTTTAAGGAAACCATGGAAAGCTTTTGAGGCATATTCTTTCTTATTTCTGCAAGAAGAGTCTAATTAAACAATTCTTAGGAATAGAGCATCACTTGAGTATCTTTTTGTCAGAACTTGCCACAATGCAAGAAGCTAAAAATTTTTAAAGCCTGTGATAGAAGCAACTGTTATCCCTCTAGGATTAAAAAAAAGGTTGGAAATGTAAAAGCTACAAGTGAATGTGAAAACTGAGTACCAGCATAAATAAATCAAAGCCAGACTTGGATTATGTCTCAAAACAGATACTTCATTGTCAAATTTTCCTATAAAACCCAAGTTTTATACAAAATGATGCATTAATTTGAGTTCCTGAAAATCATGGACAGTTTCAGTTCTATTGCTCTTCAGAAACTTCAGTTTATGTCTTTGTCCTTCGACTGTTTTTGCTCCACTTTAGAGCAGATGAAAAAAAAAATCTCTAAAAATTCCACAATAAATACTTAACGCACACATTCTGACTGAATTGTCTGCTTTTCCTTGATTTAAATGGCTAGCTGTTCCCACAATATGCAAGTCTTATAGTCGCTTTACAGATAGTTCTCTTTTAGTGATAAAATTGAGAACAACAACTTCATTGCTAAGTGAAGTAGTTGCTGAGTAAGAAATCATGCCAGCCCGAATGTGCTTTCC
This sequence comes from Ptyas mucosa, assembly GCA_012654045.1. Classification (NCBI taxonomy): domain Eukaryota; kingdom Metazoa; phylum Chordata; class Lepidosauria; order Squamata; family Colubridae; genus Ptyas; species Ptyas mucosa. Next base: position 289,840 of record WNWU01000017.1, on the reverse strand, counting down.
TTTTCCCCACTCTTCCACTGTTAGGAGTGCTCACCCTGATGGCTTGAAACTGACAAGATTAATCAATTTCACACCTATTTTGTTTGCCTCCTAGCCACTCCCTCCTTTTGGAATATTCATCCCAGCATTGGGTTAAATAACAAGAAAGTAAATAATATTTGTATTTACATTCATTGGAGAGGAAGGGATTACAAAAGACTAATCTCTTTGAGGGAGGAACAGGTCAGGGACAGGAGAGATTGTCTACAGAAATTGTTTATTTTCCCACACTAGATTGGAGAGATTGAAGAGGAAGGGATTATAAGAGAGTAAACAGGAACACAATGGAAACTACCAGTGCATTGCTTTTAATGTGTACTCAACACTATGTGCCTATTTACTCTGTTATAATCCCCTTATTTCCCATCTCTCTGGTCTGCAAAGGGGTGGGGGAGAAAGCAACAGATCAGGCATAGAGCAATGTACTGAGTGTAATGTGATCATGTGACTGAGAGATGATGTAAATATCATACAGTATACACAGGCATTGGCCATAAAGGTATTTTTTTCAGCATCATTGTAATTTTGAACATTCGCTGAATGAGACAGTCAGTAAGCAAGGACTAGATGTATTTCTATTCCTCCCTCATCAATTCTCTATTTGTCTTGTGATTGCTATTGAAAAACACTTTCTACTAATACTTCTCAAACCTTCAGTACAGTCCTCATAAGTAAGTTTCCTCCCCCCCAAAGAGGAATAGTTGAAAGCAGAAATTGTATTCCCTGCTTCACATGGCTGAACCAGCACTGTCTCACTGTTTAAAACAATGATTTCTAGAAAAGTTTGAATTAAAAAAAAATATATTACCTTTTAAGTCATGCAGTGCAGACATCATGCTTTCCTGAATTAACCATGTGCAAAGAAAAGTGTTCCAATGCTATAGCAATAGCACTTAGACTTATGTACCCAGTGGTGAAATCTAAAATTTGTTACTACCAGTTCTGTGGGCGTGGCTTGGTTGGGGGGGGTGTAATGTGACTGGGTGGGCGTGGCCATTTTTTTTCTTTTAAAACCATTTTTTCTACAATCTCTTCAGCAAAGAGGTTGTAAAAAATACTTTCAAAAGGCTCTGACGATCCCAGCTGAGTTCCTGATTGGCAGAGGCCTTTTTCTTTTAAAAGCCTCTGCCGATCAGGCAACTTAGCTTGGATCGTCAGAGGCTTTTAAAAGAAAAAAAACCTCTGCTGATTAGGCAACTCAGATTGGATCGTCAGAGGCATTTAAAAGAAAAAAAACCTCTGCCGATCATTGCCATGCACTCAAAAGCCCAATTGGGCTTATTATCAGGGGATGTCTTACTTTGGGGAAAACAGAGTATCTAATTATTAAACATAGTTGCATGATGCCACAATCAAAACCAACTATCAGTACACCAACCTAGAAACAATGCAACATAAAACCCATACAAAAATGAAAGCAATGCTATAAGAATAGAAAAAATGGGAACAAGAAATGAAATCGGGAAGTATCTCTGGTGGCGGGGGGGGGGGGGAAACACCTCATTCTTTAGAAACTTGAGGAAATTCAGCAAAGAGGGAGTATCCTGCTCTCCAAGGAGAAGGTATTGTGCTAGGTTGGTTCTGCAACAGAAAAACTGTTCTTCCTTACCTTGACTTCCAAATCTCCCAAAGTATGAAATCTACAGCAGTTTTTCCCTGCTGGATCCAATTGGTTGTGTTGAAGCTAGCTGGAAAAGGCCGTCGTGCAACTGTCCAAATAATGTGCCAAACAATGAAGGGCTTTATACTGTAGATCAAAATCAGCAATTTAAATTGGACCTGGAAACCGATTGGCAATCAATCCAGGATTCACAAAACCAGCCTTAATGGCTTCTCAATGTTGAGACCTTGAAAATATGCAGTTCACTGCATTTTGAACCCACTTCTGTTTCTAAATACACTTTAATGGCAGCCTTAAGTAAAGTGCATTATCTAGTCTAGACAGCTGGTAGTAAGGACATGAGTTACATTTGCCAAGTCCTCCTGCCCCAGGAAAGGCCCCAACTAGAGCCGTAAGTGGAACTGGGTGTAGGCCGTCTGGCCAAGACTTCCATCTGCTAATCCAGCAGGAACTGTGAGTCCAGAACGACACCCAAGTCATAAGCTGGTTCCCGGATGGGTGGTGCTCGCACTTCACAGAGTAACTCTGGCGGCAGCAATGAGGACCCTGATGGATCAGCAGCAACTCTAACTTTGCCAGGGTTCAATTTCAGTCTAATCTTTCCTATCCAGGAAAGGGACTGCTATTATTTACAGATTTCTTCCACAAAGTAAGATGTTCATCTTGATAAAGTAGTCAAGGAAACAGCTTTCCTTGTTTGAAAATAATGGTCCTGTTTTCGGAAATGAATATTGGTGGATACATGTATTCCCTAAAACGCTTAATTGTACAGATGGGTTTTTTTAAGAAGTCCCTTTGAGGGGTGGGATGAAGTGGGGGAATAATCTAGCTTCATGCATCTTTAGATACATTTAAGAGATATTTGAAAATGTATTTAATAAAGAGACTGGTGGAAAGTAATGATGGCCAAAGTCTGAGAAGGGCAGTTAGTAAAGCTGGATTGATAAAGGAGAATGTTTGCACTTCAGCTCAGGGTTACATTCTTGGTGCTCTCTGAGTTTAGTTGTTTCCTTGCAGATGTTTAATTACTCAAAATAATGCATTGTACACTAATGATGTTATCTAGTTTGGGTAATGAAATGTCTGCAAGAAAACAACCAAGCTGAGAGAGCACTAAGGATCCCTTAAAGCTGTATTGGTCACGTTGCTTTCTTTTGAGTCTTTTTTTGAGAAAAGTTAGATTGCAGAGTTTATAGGTTTCAGATTTTATACTTGTGTATTTTTCCCCTGTGACTGTAAATATATGATACATCAATACATATTGATTGTATTGCTCTTGTATAATTCTAACTTAATTTTTTTTATTAATTAATTTTGAATGGAATACATTATAAATAAAACTGCTTGTTTGAAGGGAAGAGTTTGCAGCTCCCTCTAGAAAGAACTGTACATAGGGACTGTCAGATATATACTGATGGTCGTGCTCATTCAGTCTATGCGGAAGTTATTTAGGCCATACAGTTTCAGGTTTAAAAGTTATTTTATTATTTACAAATATACAATAATGAACAGGGTGTCCTGCTGCATTTATTACCCTGACTGTATAACTCAGAGGTTGAGAGGGAGAGAAGTTCACTGTTGTCTTGCAGAGATGGATGGAAAGAATTAGGGAAGATATCCAATTGATTTGTGGGTATGACTCCAATAAGGGAGTTCATTGGTTTATACAGTCACATGGGATGTCTGTAGACTTAGAAGACTTAACCCCTTCTGGTGCCTGGGGCATCATACGTAGGCAATATCTGACAGACCCCTTCTATTGCCAAGTGTGATGGAACAGTGCTCAAAGATAATAATAAACAAGTATAAGAAAAATAAATTATAAGTACAGTCCAACTGATTTGCAGTGGTTCCAATGTGTTTCACAAGGTACAGGTTTAGTTAAGAAATCAGCAATTTGATCCTTGGTATCGCAATAAACAAATTCAACAAAACCCTTTTTAACTAGGTCTCTCACATTTTTATAACGTATATCAATATGGCGAGATCTGAAGCTGACATCATCCCTGACCGAAGAGGCTATGACGGACTCATTGTCCTCGTGGAGAGTGATAGGTAGTGAAGGTTGTGTCCAAATGTCTGAAACTAATTCATATATCCATGTGAGAAGTGTGCAAGCGTCAGAAGCACTGGCATATTCAGCTTCGGCCGTGGAATTAGCAATGAAGTTTTGGCGACAAACGCGCCAATCTATGGGGCAACCATTTAGGAAGTATATAAAGCCTGATGTGCTTTTTCTTGATTTTTCATCCCCTGCCCAATCGGCATCTGAATAACAGGTAAGTTTTGGGGTTACCCCTTCATCAGGTTCTAATAATAAGACCATATCTTTTGTATTATGCAAATATCTGAGTAACCTTTTCATAGCAACCCAATGTTGTTCTTTAGGCTCATCTACTTGTCTAGATAAGAGATTTGTACTTAATGATATATCGGGTCTACTCCATCTGCTGATATAAAGGAGTGATCCTATGATGGATTGATATTGAGCTTTATCATGATGCTTGTTACCGTCTAGATAAGCAATTTTATTATAGTCAGTGCGCATGGGTGTATCTGTGGGGTTGCAGTTTTCCATGCCACATCTTTGTAGCAGGTCTTCAATCTTATCCTTTTGTGAGAAGCAAAAACCTCTATCAGTTTTAAAAATTTGTACACCCAGATATTGGTCTATATGACCTAAGGTCTTTAAATTAACATGTTCTCTTAATTTGTTTGCAAATTGTTTGCTGGATTGTTCGTTGGGCCCGATATAAATCAAATCATCAACATAGATTAAAATAATTTCTTTTCCCCCTTCATAAGGTTTTGTCATTACGCACTGGTCAGATCGAATTTGATTATACCCCATTGATTTTAAAGTTTTGGTAAGGCAGTCAAACCAGAGCTTGCCCGATTGTTTTAAGCCGTATAACCCTTTGTGTAGCCTCCATGTTTTGCCGAACTCAACTTGGAACCCTGGTGCCCCATTGACATAAATTTCCTCCTCTAATGGTGCATGGAGGTATGCGGTTTGGACATCAAATTGATAGACTTCTTGATTTGAGATAATGGCTGAAGTCAGTGCCGTTTTTACGCTTTCTGGTTTTACTGTGGGGGAGTAAGTTTCATCATAATCTTCGGGAAAGCGTTGGGCAAAACCTTGGGCTACGAGGCGTGCTTTGTATAGATATGTGTTGTCAGGGAGTGTTTTAATTTTGTAAACCCATCGAGTGCCAATTGGGTGTTTGTGTTGTGGAGGTGTTGTTTTTGTGAATACTTTTAAATTTATTAAACAGTCCATTTCTTTGGACATAGCGTCCCACCATTTTAATTGTTCTGATTCCGGTAATTGGAGCATGTGTTTAAAATTTTTTGGAGTGATGGGTATTTGGTTTGTCTGTGTCACATTGTTCACGTCAAATCTTTTAGGTGGGATGCCTTGTGTAATTCGTTTGGATTTTCTGATTGGTAGTTGTGTATCTGTGTTGTTTGTTCGAGGTGTAACTTTTGGTGTTGTTGTTTGTACATGTTGAATTCTCTGTGGTGTATCTGATGTATTTGGTTCTTGGGTTAATACGTATGAGTCATTTGAGTGTATTTTGGTCCAGTTGTGGTTTTCTATGAATGTGGCTGAACGGGAAATTATTACTGTGTTGTTGTTTTTTATGAATCGATATGCTTTCGAACCTGGTGCATATCCTACGAAACGTAATTTTTTGGACACCTCATTCCCCTTCCGTCTGAGTGGTTTGGGGATATTGACATATGCAAAGCAGCCAAAAACGCGAAGATGTGTGAGGTGTGGTTGAGTACCATATACAAGAAAATAGGGTGTTTGGTTAATAACCTTATTCCATGTGCGGTTAAAAGTGTAATTGACATATGCAAGGGCTTCTGCCCAATAGCTAGGGGGTACATCAGCATCTAACATGACGCTGCGCATCATGGTCTGTAAGATTCCATTTTTCCTTTCACAAATCCCGTTCTGCTGGGGGGTAAAAGGAGATGTTTTGTAATGTATAATGCCTTTGGAGTCAATCCAGTTTTGAAATTGTACAGATGTGAATTCGGCTCCACAATCTGTTTGAATTTTCTTTAATTTGATGTTGTGTTGGTTTTGTATGAGAGTGTAAAAATTTTTTATTTTTTGAAAGGCTTGAGATTTTTCAGTAAGAGTATAGATATGTCCAAAACGACTGAAATCATCGACTAAATTCAAAAAATATTTCCGTTTGCCCAAAGAAAGTGGAAAAGGGCCTACAATGTCAATGTGTACCAATTCGTATATGTGTTTTGATCGTCTAGTGCTGGTGTGGGGAATTGGGGCTGCCTTTGATTTTGCAGCTTTACAAATCTCACAGTCAAGTTGGATAGGGCAATCCTTAGTGCAGACGCCTTGGGAAAAATTTTGAGTATTGTCTACAGCAACAGTATTGGCATGTGCTAAACGTCTGTGTAATAAATGGGCACAATTATCATGTAAAGGTTCACCTATATGAGTTTGAATTTTTGTTTTCGAGGTTCGGTGGTTTTGTGATGTTGGTGAAGTTGGAGAGAGGTGTGGTATGGTGTGTTGGTCATTATGTGAGTCGGAAGTGTCGTGTGTATTGATATGGTGAGGTGTGGTACCTTCGTGGTGGGTGGCAGGGGTACGGTCGGGATGATTGTCAGGGTCAGGTCTCGATGAGGATTGAGGTAGTTGAGTCGTGGGTGAGGAAGATGTAAAGGAATCTGGAATAAGAAAGGGTAAATCATTAATGACAGAAATATTGGCAATAATATTGTTATCATGTTTGGATTTTATAAAACCGTGTTGATCATCAAGAGATACTGTAAAACCGATTTTACCTAATTTTGAAGTACTCAAAATATTGTGGCCAAAGGTAGGTGTATAGAGCACTTGACTAATTTCCCCTATACCGGGTATAAAGATAGATCCTTCATACTCAACTGTATTGGAAGTACCATTTGCTGCTGTAATAGAGATATTGGTTGGGAGAATATCATATAATATGGATTTGTCATTGGTGGTATGGTGTATGCTTCCAGAATCGATGACCCATAGGTGCGTGGTGTCACGCAGGTATTGTTGGGTGTTGGGAAATATGCCAAGTGTTTGGGATTCAGAGTTAGAATATATAGATTGTTCAGTAGGTTGTCCCCTTCTGTCTTTATAATCTTTGTGTGTGGGACCCTTTCTAATGTAAGATTCAGTGTGCATGGATCTTTTAGGTTCAGTATGTTCTTTGATAGTATGATATCTTTTGTTAGTCTTGTCTGTAGGGGTGTATTCCCTTGTATCATGAGTGTGGGTGATGTTATCACCGTGTGGAGGATGGGAGTTGTAGGTATGATAACGTCCTCTATAGTTACAATAATTAAAATTATTTTGATATTGAGAGGGGTGGTTCTGCCAGTTTTGGCAGAAGGGTTTGTGTGAAGAATGTGAAGGATGGGAATCATGTTTAGAATAAAAGGGGTGGTCAAAAGAAGGAAGGTATCTATCAGTATGGTAGAGTCTTCTATCATAGAGAGGTTCAGATGTATATTTATAAGCATTAGATCGTCTCCTATCTTCATCTATTAATTTGGATTTGATTTCAGCGACGGTGTACATGTGGGTGGGTAGGGAGTGGAGACTATTTATGAATCCTGACCAACCAGGAAAGTGTTTAATAGAATTAAAAATGATACCAATCATGGCAGTTTCAGGTACAGGATGATTGCGTTGAATCAGTTGTTTTCGCATGGATTCGAGGTGGAAAAGATGTTTGGCCATAGATGTGCCTGGTTTATATATGGTGCTATAAAAGTCACCGGCAAGAGTAGCGATAGTTGCAGGCGAGGGTGTGTTGTAATGTTTTTGTAGGTATTGCCATACTTCTTGTGCAGTAAAACCTGTAGGTATAGAATGAACAATATCACTTTCTAAAGTTGACATAAGAGTGGCATAAACACTATTGTGAAGAAAAGTTAAGTCAGATGACCAAGGTTTGTTAGGGGGAGATTCAATAATAAGGAATGTGCCTTCTCTTAAAAGATGTAAATGAGTTTCATGTTCCCAAGTAGGGAAATTATTACCTGAGGTTTGTAATTTTTTGAAGTTTGGTGATAAAGGTAATGGGCCATGTTGTTTAAAATGTTGCAAAACAGTTTCAAGTTCTAAAGATAAATTTACATTAGTACATAAAGACAAGGAATTATTAGTTTCAATATTTAAATCATTACAGTTTACAGTAATAGAAGGCTGAAATGAGTTACTGTTAGCAGAGATAGGTAATTGAACGTTGGATTGTTGATTGGAGTCGTTTGGTGTGAGAGAAGATGTTGTAGGTGATTCAACGATAGGAGGAATAATGGAGATGGTGGTTGTAGTTTGATTCGGAAGAGCTGCTGCGACAGCGTCGGCTGCAGTAGAAGGTAGGTTGGCTTTTGATGCAAAGGCTGCAAAAATCGTGTGAATTTGTTGTTTGGACGGGGCATCGGTGATGTTGGAGGCGGCAGCAGCAGCAGCGGTGGCAGCATCTTCGGCGATGAGGGGGGGGAGCGAGGCGGCAGCTGCAAAAACTGAGAAAGATCTTTTTACATTGGAAACAATATTGGTATCAGTAGAAATATTTGCAGCTGCTACAGCTGCAGCGGTGTAGATAGGGAGGTCTGCAGCGGCAGCAAAAATAGAAAAGTTCTGAAAATTGGAAAAGAAATTGGGAGGATTCGAACTCGGTGCTCTGGATGAAGAAGATAGGGAATCAGTCTGAATATCTCCAGTTGTGGGGTGGGTAGGAGGATGTAGTTTATAGGTTTCAGATTTTATACTTGTGTATTTTTCCCCTGTGACTGTAAATATATGATACATCAATACATATTGATTGTATTGCTCTTGTATAATTCTAACTTAATTTTTTTTATTAATTAATTTTGAATGGAATACATTATAAATAAAACTGCTTGTTTGAAGGGAAGAGTTTGCAGCTCCCTCTAGAAAGAACTGTACATAGGGACTACCCCAAAAGAAGCTCTACCCATAAGGGTTGGTGTATCTCCTGGCTTCCAGATTTTTTATTAACCACAAGGTATCCAGAAGGTTAGTGCTGCCATCAAACTGCCTTTCCTTAGTTTCTGTTGTTGCTTTTTAATTACATCTATGAGGCAATTATGAATCATAACAGTTGATTGCAGGCTTTCTGGCTGCTGAAGGGGGAAGAGAAATGTTCAACAGAATGTGACCTTTTCATTCAACAACTAGTGGTCGCTTAGGAACCAGCCTTCTTCACTATTAACAGAAAGTTACAAGGGCAAAAGGGGGAGGGATTTGCATTTGAATGCTTGAAATGTTAGAAAGCTTTTGGACCATTTCTTAGCTCTAAGGTATGTTTACTCTCCGTTTATTATAACTAAATGAAAACCTTAAAAAGAGAAACAAGACTATTCAATTTAGTGCTTTTCACATTGCTGTACGTGGCCGATTGCTAAAAGCTACTTTTTGCAGCATAGTTATTAAACCTTCTGAGATTTGTAGCCTTTTAATCCACCATACTGAGAGGACTTGTAATTAGGGAATTCTAAAATTAGTCCTGGGGCCCTTTTACCGAATTGGAAGTGACTGATGTGATCACATCTATTTCAACCCTTTTTCCTCCTAGGACACAAATACAAGGAATAAATTTACTGGCCATCTTGCTCTGGAGTCTTAGTGGAGAAATGGGTCACCCGTGCTGGTGCAGGAAAGAGCATAAGTCTTCAGGCTGATGAGGAGAAGAAATCCAAAGAAGGCCTATCAAATATCTCAGTTCACCTAAGGTTTTAGCTATCTTTCTGCTTGTCAGTCCGCGTTGCCCTTTTACTTGCTAAAATTCTAGACTTCTCAGAAAGAGGAATATTGCTTGATTGCCTATCTAATATAGGTTTAGTGCAGACAGTTAGATATCAGTGATATCAATCTGATGGCCCTTCTCACTGCTATCTAGCATCTTGTACAACATAAATCTTCAGCAACTGAACTACAGGATAGATTTCCTAGATTTACACATTACACTGAATTGTAGCTTGCTTTAATCGTAGTTAGAGTGACTGGATTCACACATTGTACTAAATCATAAGCAAGCCAATTATATTATGAACTTAACCTAAAAGAGAGTGTTCTGCAGCTATAATTACATTGCAGCTATAATTCGAACCCTAGTTGTAGAAAGCTTGATTCGGAAGAAATGAAGTACAGATCATAACAATTATGATCAGGGCTTAGGCATTTCAACTTGTCTCCTCATCCAAAATGAGTAATTCTCATGAGGGATGACAAAGAATGAATATGTGCAAATGCGTATTTACATCAAGCTAATCAGTGATAGCTTGGCATGTTGTTTTTTTCCACTCCCTGGAGAAGGAGGGAATGAGCAAAACACCAAATGCCCAGTGATCGTGAAATGGTCTTGTGGCTGGCTTTTTTTCAGAGGGATGATTAAAATGAAAGAGGAAAATGTGCATTGGAAAAATACGAGCCATCTGAAGGATCATTTAATGCAAATTGAGCATGACTGGGCTCTGTTATAAGCAATGTAGAGGAGTCGTAAACTAAAATAAAGCAGGGAATATGTTCCGAAAAGGAATGGATTGGGTTATATAGGAATGCTGTGTAGGTTGGTAACGGTACTTCTGCAAAGTTCAAGCTCTTAGTATTATATTGCATGAGTCTCAATTGTGAGAATCTGTGCTAATTGTACAAGTGAAGTACAGTGACCAGCTCTTTCAGGTTATCTTTGGTCTAATGCAAATTATGTTTCAGTTGAGCCAGGTCATCCTAGTGAAGTTGATTATTTTGTGGGAAATTTAAACGATCTAACGAATTGTTTGACAGGTGTTCTTTTAGTAGCAGCTTGCATTTGGGACATTCTATTCCATATGAGATGTAACACAACATGACATTATCATTCCTTACTCCATAACACAATTTACGCCTTTCTCTACTAACAAACAAAAATCACAGGTATGGTAAGTTATAGTCACATCCTTGGCAAACTGGTACAACCCCTTCCCAACAAGATATTCTAAGAGAATTAAGGAACTTTGATATTAAAGTAGCATTTTTTATCACACTGACAAAGTGACACAACCTTTCCTAGTAGTGTTTTTTTCACAAAACAGTTGCTGCTAATTTCACAGCTTTCTTGGCACTGGTAAACTGTTACGTTGTCAGTGCAATTCCATGTACATCTATTATGAAACAAGCCTCACTGACTCTAATTGGAATGACTTTTAAGTAGATATGCAGACAAATATGTTTCATCCTAAGTATTATATTTGCATAGCCGTCCCATCTCATATGAAAGTGATTCTAGGCAGGGTACAGCATTGAATTAAAGAAAACAAATACATAGAAACAGTCACAATTTTTTAAAAAATCACTATAAACAAGGCACACAAAATAGGAGAGGATGATATTAAACACAATAAGGGAGCCGTCACTAAATTTCCCTGGTCCCAAGGCCTGAGATCTTAGTCAGAGATTTACAGAAGGTTGAGAGGAATGGAGCTAATCTCTAATAATAGTCTTTTTCCTTCCCTGTGGTAATATTTTTATTGGTTGATTCATTGATATTTCGTCTTTCGGTGACATAGATTAGGCATAATTCTAAACCCTTATTGCCATTCAAAAGTGCAATTGATAATGTTTTTCCTTTTCATAAGATGTGTTCCTTTGGAATCTGTTCTTAATGCCTAGGATTATTATGACACTACAGTATTACAGTACATAGCTTTTCTTTTTCTCTGGGAAATAATAAACAGTAGTTATTCATGCATGATTGTGTAGCTTCTTTCAAACAAGTTGAAGAAAGAGCTTGGGAAAAAAAGGGTTTACTCGGTTTGCATTTGCTTTTAGAACAACTTAATAAAGATAAAACTTTTCAGCGTGCTCTGAATATACTGTACACTATGAATTGTTTTTGCAAATGTGAAGATATCATTTGTTTCAGAATATAGTACTGATTTGGTGTTCAAAAAGTATATGATATATTTTGATCACAGAGCTTATAATGCAATCAAGTAAATAAGTACTGTATAATGAAATCAATACTATAAAATAGTATTTCTGTAAATGTTTGTTTTATCGCTGAACAGGAAGTGTACATGCCCCATGCTTCATTTAATATAAACAATTATCATTAACTCAGCCAGGACAAATACTGTATTGAAACTAGAGGTTCAACTGTTTGATACTTAAATAAGAGAAATAGAGAAATAAGCCTATTTTTCATAGGTATCCCTTCTAATTAACTGATATTATTGATTTAACAGAGTCTATGCTCCATCATTAGACAGACAACTTTAACAGCTGTTCCAGACAACAGACTGGGATGAGAGATGAACTGAGATATATAATCCATTATCCAGAGAACCAAGAGCCATTGCTGTCTAACTAACTTGGACTGTGAGAATTCCGTGACATTTGTGTGCAACTAATTGCCAGATCACAATACCGTACATTGGTTTGTAGGAGGCATCCAAGAGTGATGCTTATTGACAGGCCAGCTATGAAGCAAGAGGAGTAAAGTACAGAGAAGAGGAGTATGCAGAGGAGAGAAATGCCAGATCTATCTCCTGTTTTGTGGCCATCCTCTTCTTGCCTACAGTGGTAAATCTTCTAAATCCATTTAAGAGGTTCTTTGAGAATTTTAGATTTAGTTGAAAGAGAGAGTGCAAAACAACATTCCAATCCCGGCCCCTTTTTAATTCCAACTATTGATAAAACATAGCAAAAGCAGTTGTGTTTCCACCCACAATTTACAGCTTCTAATTGCTGTGTATACCAGTACAGCCAGTTCATCATCCCCTTCTTCAGATAAGACAGTGTTTCAAAAATAGAAGTGGGAACATTTTTTTCTGATCTACAACATTCATGTCCACTCAATTCTAAGCATGTACGTATAGATATGTAAATTAAAATACAAGGTGAATACCCTAATGTGCTCTTCTCGCTTTACCCCTAAGCCACTGTCCTTTCATCTTTTTTTAAAAAAGTTTTTTTTATTTTTTAGACAAACAAACATTTAATGCATCAGTTTTCTCTTCCCTGTGACATCTCGGTGTTATCTTCCAAAGTTCTTTCTTCTTTATAGTTGTCATTACTTCTATGTAATGACAAGTTGATCCTTGTGCAGTCAACAATATCAATTCATCACTAACATAGTATTCAACTCATCACATATTTTTACATACTTATATAATTAATCATTTATGTCTCTTCTCCAACCAATAATAAAAATCGTTCCATATTTTAAAATATTCCGAGTCTTCTCTATCTTTAATCATCAAGTAAATGATTAAGTTAAATCAAGTTAATCTATTCATTTCTGCACAATCTATGATTTTTTTGATTACTTCTTCTTCCAAAGGTATTTTCTCCGCTTTCCAATTTTGTGCATAGATAATCCTTGCAGCTGTTATTACATGTATTATCAGATAAACGTTTTCCTTGCTAATTTTTTTCAGGTAGGATACCCATCTTGAATGAAAGAAGGAGTTACAAATGTGCCAAGGTTTCCTCTTTCTTTGGTTCAGTCAGATGACCTTCAAGCTAGCCTTGTTCTAGCTGGTAAACATTTGACAAAATAACTTTATCTTGCATCATCTTCAGGGCTAGTTTCTGAAATATGTAGAAAATGTCCTGCACTGGTTCTCTTTTTGTATTCAGTACTGTTCTCCCTGATTGCCCTTAATAATATTGTGGTAATCCAACAATTAATATGCCCTCATATGTACTATATTAAGATATTCTATATTAGATCACTAGTTACCTTTCTCTAGACTGAAGACAACAGCCCATGTTATTAAAATAGCCATGCTATTTTAGCTTCCAGCCTTTACTTCTACTTTTCTTTTTTCACAAATGACTTGTCCTGGTTTTTTTAAGTCTTCTCTTTTTGCTATCCCATATCTGGCATCCCTCCTCCTTTTCAAACTATTTCCTCTCTGAATCCAAACTAATATTTATTCCCAACTCCTTATCATATCTGCAAAAAACCTGTTTTTATGGGTATCTGCATGAATACATTAAAAGCCTGTGGAAGCTGTGGTTGAAAGCCGGGTCATCCCACCATGTCTCATGCAGTGCATCTGATTGACATGGTCATCATCAATCTTAATGAGTACTTTATGATCCAGATCTTAATGTTCTTCACTCACACTTTGGTCAGCATTGGCTTTCTTTACTCAAAGCCCTTGTCTATCATCTGTATTTGCAGTGTGCCTGTTATCTTCCTTACTCTTTTCAATCCAATTGAAAATTGAGAATTGTGAAGCTTTATTCTTGTGCAGAGTACTCAATTTTATCACTAATATTTATTTTAAAGCAAAAATAGGAACTTTTTTTTTAAAGCAAGAAACTTAGCTGTCTTTCAGATACAGCGACGACAGGTAATTTGAAATCAGAGTTGTCCTTTTGGCTTAGCCTCTGGAATAATAGGCAGACTGTATCCCATTGGCAGGAATTCCACATCATCATAATTCTTCAGATTTTTGCAGCCACATCTACAAATTCCTCATATTCTACATGAGGGTAAAGTGTTTTTTTTAATATCCCACAAAAATAAATGATGGCAAGGTAAGAATGGAAGCAAGGAATATTGGTCAATTAGAGTATGGAACCTGGATACACTTAACATCATAAATTTCTTGCAGAAGGTGAGATGTATGATGTTTCTACAGATGTATCAAAAAGTGGTGAGGATAAAAACAAATAGGTACAACAGGAATGAAAGAAAAATAAAAGCTTAATCAATTAAGTGTAATGGAAAACCAAATGCTTCAAAGAGATCCAGTCATTAAACCTTTTTATTTCATTTGTTCATTTGTACCTTTGTTTTGCCACAACTGCCCCATTAATGTTTTTCCCTCCAAATTGATAATAAATTGTTTTCAATTATTTTTATGTGCAACCTCTATCCATTGTGTGATTAAATGGATATTTCAGCAAAAAGGAATCATGTTAAAGTGTCTTCTTTCTTTAATCCTTAAATCAACTTTGATTTTTAAAAATTTGTTTAAAAAACAGATTCAAAGTGATTTGCAACTGATTTTGTGCTGAATTGTAAGTTTCAGGCTGCTTTTCACATGAATTATGGCATATTTTCAATTATTTGTTCTTCTAAAATGGGTGCATAAGAGTGCTGTTTTAAACCTTCCAATTCGAACTGCTTCTATTCACTACAGGAGCTTGTCCTAAGACAGTTTCCACATACAAGTAGTCCTCGACTTACAACCACAATTGAGCCAAAATTTCTGTTGCTGAGCGAGACAGTTGTTAAGTGAATTTTGCCCCATTTTACAACCTGTGTTACCACAATTGTTAAGTGAATCACTGCGATTGTGAAGTTAGTAACAGGGTTTTTAAGTGAATCTGGCATCCCTCTTGACTTTGCTTGTCAGAAGATCACAAAAGGAGATTGCATGACCTTAGGGCACTGCTAGTCATAAATATGAGTCAGTTACCAAGTGTCCCAAGTTTTGATCACATGATCCTGGGGATGCTGCTATAGTCATAAGTGTGAAAATGGTCACAAGTCACTTTTTTCAGTGCTATTGTAACTTTGAACAGTTACTAAATGAACTGTTGTAAATTAAGGGCTACCTGTACACAGATGTGCACCAGGGGTGGGTTCTACTTACCTTTACTACCGGTTAGCAACAGGGCCGTGCGTGCACGCTCTTCTGCACAAGCGAGAAGCTTCTGCATATGCACAGAAGCATTTTGATGACGTCAGGGTCGGTGGGCGGAGCCTCCCATTGATTTTACTACTGGTTCTATAGAACCGGTGTGAACCGGGGGCAGCCCACCACTGATGTGCACACACAGATTTTGCAGAGTCTTAAAATCCCTTATTTACTAGTGAGCTGCTATAGATGTTATTCAATACCTTACAGACAAGATTTGTTGTTGTTAGTTGCGAAGTAGTGTCCGAACCATCGTGACACCATGGACAGACAAGATAAATAAACCATAAAAGTTTCATATGGCACAGATGTTAGAATAGATTTCCTAGGACATTCTGTTTCATTCCTTGAAATAATGGAGCCAGTTTTGCTTCTGGTGATGTTAATGGGCCATGTTCAAGGAATGATCAATTAGGCTAAGATCTTTTTTGTGTTAATACTATTGCGAGACCATTATCTGCCTCTAATAATTTATTCAATCCAATTTCATAGGACTTGTCTTCTGAGATCTTACATTCTTCCTGATTTCTTTTATTATGGCAGTTGTGTTTACATAACTTTTTCTTGCTTTCTCTCCTCCCTTTACCCTTTAGACAGATTATTATGGACTGTTTGTTAATCTCACAATTTCTCTCTCCTTCAGATTCTCCATATGTTTTTTCCAAATGATAGGATGTACACACATGCATATTTAAATATGGTGAAATACTTTGTTTTGGTACATTTAGGGGCATTTAGACTTTGTTCATGAGGTGCTATTAAATTTCTTAATAGGAATTTTGTTTTTCCAGACACCTACAAAATATGCCATTTGTCAAATTAAGTTGCTTAGTAAACCTCTTAGCTTCAAATTATATTTTACATTAGTTATGTGGAATGTGGCTGATTCTGGTGATTTTATTCAGTGTAGGAAAATGGGTGGGAGTATGAACTGCTCAACTTGCCTGCCCAGCTATTTAACTCAGAATTTCTGAATCCCTTGTATGGTTCTTAATCTAGATAAGACTCAATAAAATTTCTGGGTTAAAAATATTTTCTGCAAATTATGGAATCTTACAGGCCACTCAGACTGGTGTTAGAAAAACTTCTCCAGGAAGATAATCAGTGGTGGGTTTCAAAATTTTTTACTACCGGTTCTGTGGGCATGGCTTGGTGGGCATGACTTGGGGGGCGTGGCAGGGGAAGGTTACTGCAAAATCCCCATTTCCTCCTAATCAGCTGGGACTTGGGAGGCAGAGAATAGATGGGGGCGGGGCCAGTCAGAATTTTTACTACCGGTTCTCCGAACTACTCAAAATTTCTGCTACCGGTTCTCCAGAACCGGTCAGAACCTGCTGAAACCCACCTCTGAAGATAATTCTACAAGAATGATGGTGTCAACAAGAAAATCTTTTTTTTTTCATTTGCTAAGGTAAATGTTTCTGTTGTTTTTATTTCAATTAGCTGTACTAATCGAAATAGTATGGATGCAACGCATAATATCTCAAGTTGCATTTTTAACATAATAAAAAAGAAAACATTATGTAAAGTATGAAATATTGCATACTTTTCTGCTATATTAAAATTACTTTGGAGTGAAGTAATATCCTCTGGGTATACAGATATAATATACAGATATTAAATAAAACATATTGGGACACTAATTAATGTTAATTTCCCTAATTTTCCAAGGGGAAAAAGTGACAAAAGTGATAAAGTGCCATTGACAACATGAATACATTGTAAAAATAATAATAATACTAATAATCCAGTCTGAACATCTGGCTGGCTCTGCGACAAACCTTAATAATAATAATAACCTCAAAGGACAAATGGTGTTAAGTATCTGTAGTTTTTCACTCCCAACAGTGTATATATAGGGCAGATAGCTCAAAAATCATTTTTCTGCTCCCTTAATTCAGTCTCTTTACCCTAATTGACTCTTTTTCGCCTATTATACATATACAGTTCTCTTAAAACTGAATAAATCAGTTGGAAATATTTGAAGTATAGTCTGCTTGTTGTAGGTTCCAAACATAGTGAAATAAATATAGATAGCAGAAAATTCAGTATCATCATTAAAATAAAATATCAATTAGAAACAATCAGGAGTATAAAAAATTTATGGTTTTAAGCCTTCCTTAAAATGGTGTTATTTCAGCTCTATAACACACATATTTTCCTTTTACTTACGGTACTCTACATTCATAGATTGGCTAAGGAACTGGGTTTATTTTTCAAAATTTCATCATTGCAGCAAATGAGAGAATTGATGTGGTATATTTAATCTGACAGATTCTCAGAAGCTAGAAAACAGATCCAACTTTCACTGAAGGAAATGACAAGATTTCCACTGACATTTCTGAAAAGAAAATTAGTGTTTTACTAAGCAGATAATATCTGAAATAAATATAAATGATAGACTGGTATCCTAATCAGGCCATAAATACAGGAACCAAAATGTATTTAAAGCATCAAGTGATAGAAGAGAGATTCAATTAATATAAAATGTTAATCATTTAGCTGCAAGCAGAAACAAAACTATTTTGACCTTGTGCCTGAAGTTCAAGAGATCTGGTACATGATCTGCAGCCCTCCCCTCAATCACTGCAACATATGTATCTGAATTCAATTTTTTATGCAACAGAAGGAGAAAATACAGATAATCTTATTAACTATATTTAGTTCAGTTCTCCCTCTCCCCATTTTTTTCCCCAAAACAAATGGGTGCTGTCCATTTTTGCACTATTATCATCAACAATGCTGTTTAAAACCAACATTATGGCACTCTTTCCTCCCCATAAAAGGTTGTGCAGACTTCCTTAATAATTTCAATTACAGCAAAATATTTGTAGAAAGTATTGTAAATTTAGGATACTACTATAGAGAAGAATTTCTTCGCCAGGGACTTGCTTAATTTCACAAGAGAGGTGCACAGCATTTGGGAATCCTTGGTGCTCTGTGAGCCTGGTTATTTTCTTGCAGACATTTCATCACCAAACTAGATAACAACATCAACCTGATGATCAAACCATAATCATCATTCAACTCTAAGCTAAAAATATTATTTTATATTGGTATGAGCATTTGACTTACACATAGTAAGAGACAAGAAGCCACTTGGGAGTAAAACACTGTAGTAAAATGGATGGATTGCCTAGCTTGGTCCTCTAGAGGGTTGCCTAGTTAGTTCCTCTAACAATGCTATAGCTCAGGGGTGTCAAACGGGGTGCTTAGATCTGGCCCATGGGGCCACCCTGGAAACAGCAAAGGACTGGTCCACGGTGCCTCTGTCAGAAAAAACAGAGCTTGGGAGGACTGTGTGCGGCCCGCCCAGTCCATTTCCACCCGTGACAGCCTCCTGTAGCCCTCTGCCAAGCTCCATTTTTGCTGGTAGAGAGTTGCAAGAGGCTGTGTCAGGCCTGCCTCCATTCAAATCTCAAGAAAGAAAACCCCTGACACAGGCTGTCACAGCCGAAAACGAAACTTGGGAGCTCGTTTTCGCTGGCAGAGCGCTCGGATGAGCGATGTCAAGCTGGCCATGCCCACCCTGGCCACACTCACTCCGCCCCACCCCGCCCCGCCCCCGAGGTCAAATACTACAGCCCTCAATGAAATCGAGTTTGACACCTCTGCTATGGCTAGTGCATCTTCACTTTTGCTGTCCTTCATTGTTCCAATTACTACTTCTGCATAAGCCATCTTTTCAGTATTGTGCCATGGCCTAGGTCCGTGGTGGCGAACCTATGGCATGGGTGCCACAGGTGCCACACGGAGCCATATCGGTGGGCACGCGAGCTCAGCTCTGGCACTCATGCGTGCACCAGCCAGCTGATTTTCAGGCCTTCTGGGCCCACCAGAGGTCAGGAAACACACTGTTTCCGGCCTCCGGAGGGCCTCTGTGGTGGGGGGAGGAGGCCGTTTTTGCCCTCCCCAGGCTCCTAGAAAGGCTGTGGAGCCTGGGGAGAGCAAAAAATGGGCCTACCGGGCCCACCGTGCCATCACATACCAAAAGCGGGGGGAACACGGGGGGCCTTGAATTATGGATGTGGGCACACATGCATGTGACTCCACCATGCTCCCCCCACTTTTGGCACGCGATGGCAAAAAGGTTAGCATCATTGGCCTAGGTATTACCCACCCACCTCAACAGTCCTGGAGACTGCCAATCTTGCGTCAAAATAGCAACATCTCATCAGTGTTCTCATCACCAAGTCCCATGTAAACTAACATAACACTGAAACCCTATGAAAGTTTGCACAAGCATGCTGAATATTTTGTTGATCCCTGATGTAAGACCTGCTGAATCGTTTCTTCCATTAACATATCTCCATCTTGGCATCTTCATTTCACAAAACTTTGTATATTCCAAAGATGGTTTTCAAAAGACAATTGGACTTCCTTGATTTTTTTTCCCTTGAAAACATTTTGCTTCTTATCCATCAGTTTTAACTGAATGGTGGGGAATTCAATTAGACGAAGCTTCTTGGATGAGAAGCAAAATGTCTTCAAGAAAAAAGCATCAAGAAAACCCAGTTGCCTTTTGGAAAAGCATCTTTGGGACAACCATGTCCTGGATGATTGAGAATCTCCAAAGACAACAGTTTGTATGTTTTTGCTTCTCCCCTGAAGATCCTTCCTCTCTCTAAAAATGAGCTGAAATCAATGTTTTCACTGGCTATGTATGTTAATTGCAGCCAGTAATCTACTTGTTAAACACTTGTGCCAATTTAATTTTCTTTGCACTTTTCCTGTATGGATATTTCTAGAGCATGGATAATTGTAACAAGGTGAGATGGTGAAGAAATGTTTATATTGATGCAGTCTAATCATACAAAATGAAATCTAAGCGTACCTCTGAACCATAAATGAATCACTTGTCACTGGGAATAAGACACCTTCTAGTCAAAGAACCAGAAAAAATTGTTTCACTTTATCATCGTTCATTATTATTTCGTTTATTATTCCTTATTCAGCTCATTGCTGACATGTTGAATGGATTAAGAACTGCCTTCCACTTCAGTAGAATCCAGTGAAAAACTTAAAATAGATTCCAGGGTCCACAGCATACTTCTATCTACCTTAGGCTTTCCAATGTATATGTGAGTTTGTCTTAGGTATAATTGTGCTACTAATAATGTTTGTGGATACTCAGGAAAGGGTGCACGTTTCATACAGTTACAAAAGTGTATCATATTACAGATTATGGAATAACATAGTTGGAAGGGACCTTGGAGGTCTTCTAGTCCAACCCCCTACTCAAGCAGGAGATCCTACACCATTCCAGACAAGTGGTGTCCAGTCTCTTCTTAAAAGCCTCCAGTGATGGAACATCCACAACTTCTGAAGTCAAGCTGTTTCATTGGTTAATTATTCTCACTGTTTTCCTTGGTTCTAGGTTGTTTCTCTCCTTGATCAGTTTTTTTAATTTTTATTCTTATTTATATGCCGCCCTTCTCCGGAGACTCAGGGTGGCTTACAATGCGTTAAGCAATAGCCTTCATACTTTTGTATATTTTATACAAAGTCAACTTATTGCCCCCACAAACCGGGTCCTCATTTTACCCACCTTAGAAAGGATGGAAGGCTAAGTCAACCTTGAGCCTGGTGAGATTCGAACTTACAGTAATTGCAGGCAGCTGGATGTTAAATGCTGCCTTGTAGGAGGCATTAGCCTCCTACGCCACTCAGTTTTCATCCATTGCTTCTTCTCTTGCCTTCAGAGGCTTTGGAAAATAGGTTGACCCCCTTCTCTTTGTGGCAGCTCCTCAAATATTTGAACGCTGCTATCATATCACCACTAGTCCTTTTTTTACTAACTAGACAAACGTAATTCCTGCATCTGTTCTTCATATATTTTAGCCTCCAGCCCCCTAATCATCTTTGTTGTTCTTTTCTCCACTCTTTCCAAAGTCTCAACAACTTTTTAATATTACTGTGACCAAAACTGGATGCAATATTCTGAGTGCAGTCTTACTAAGGCTTTATAAAGCAGTACTAATACTTCATGTGATCTTGATTCTATCCTTCTATTAACCTAGGCTTGCATTGGCTTGTTCAGCTGCTGCTGCATACTGTTGGCTCATATTTAAGTGATTATCCACTAGGACTCCAAGACCCCTCTCACAAGTAATGCTAGGTTTGCGCCAGGTTTCACTAATCTGTACCTGTGCATTTGGGTTTTCTTGACTAAGTGTAAAATCTTCTTTTTCTCTACTGTACATTGAATTTCATTTTGTTAAATGGGGCTCAGAGTTCATGTCTGTTGAGATCCATTTGTATCTTGAACCTGTCTTCTGGGGTGTTGGCTATTCCTGCCAGCTTAGTGTTGTCTGTAATTTTGACGAGTTCCAGTGGTGGGTTGCTACTGGTTCGGCCCAGATCGGGTGAACTGGTAGTGGTGGCGGCGGGAGGCTCCACCCATCCACCCCGATGTCTCTGCGCATGCACAGAAGCATGAGCGTGCGTGCGCTGAGCGAACTGGTAGCAGAAGAAATTGAAACCCACTAGTGATGAGTTCCCCTTCTATTCTCTCATCTAAATCAGTTATGAAGATGTTGAAGAGTACTGGGCCTAAAACGGAACTTTGGGGTACCCCACTGCTAACTTCTGTCCATGTAGATGTAGTTCCATTGAGAACTGTATGTTGAATACAATTTATCAGCCAGTTACCAATCCATCTGATGGTGATGCTATCTGTCTCACATTTTTTTAGCTTATCAAGAGCTAGGTTGTGGTCTAACTTTGTAAATGCATTACTGAAATCCAAGTATACTATGTCCACTGCATTTCGCTGGTCCACTAATTTAGTCACTTTGTCAAAGAATAAAATAGGATTTCTTTGGCATGATCTGTTTTTGAGATGATCCGTGTTGGCTTCTGGTTATAACTTGCTTGCTTCATTAGTACTAGACCTAAAATATCCTGATAAAATAATTGGCCAAGAAAAGCTCTAAGGACATTACTAGCCATTAATACAGTATGTGAAGTCTTAGCAGGTTGTAGTACTGCAGCTAACTTTGATTGAAAAAAAACTAGGTAGTGTCAGACTCATTTAATAGTTAAATAGACAACCACTAAGAAATCTCCTTCCCTAAATCTAGGGACTTTTTTTCTAACAGAAACTTATGAGAAGGCAAATTATTCCCATACATTGCAAAGAAAATTAAATGAGAATATCCACACATTCACAGAACTGGATTTGATTTGATGGAGTCTTTAGGTTTTAATTAGGAGAAATTGCAAAGATAAATGCATAAAAATGAATTTTTCATTGGTTGTAAGGTATGTCCTTATTCATCAAAAAATAGAGAAAATTAGAAGAAACACCAATTTCTTATGTTACAGTAACTTGCTTCCTTTAAATAGACAAGGATTTTTTTTCTTTCCTACCAAATAGCTCATAGCAAAAACTAATTGCTACATTTGAGGGATTGAATTGTTTATTGTGAACAACTGATTCTTTCTTCTCTTTGGACCTTTTATTAGTAAAAATAATATGAATATTATCAGCATCTATATTTAAAGACTGAACATAGATGAGGAGGAATGTAAAAATGTCCCTTGGGTACAATAATGGAAAATAAAATATATTGCAAATTATTATCTCCAATAGGGCATTTAAACTGTAATTCCAGAAACTTATTACAGATTTGCAGTAGAACATAAGATGATAGATTTCATCTGTTTACTTTTTAAATTCACTGCATATTTGTAATTAGGACTGTTGTTAATTTAACCTCAGTGCTATTATCAAGATTTTCATATTGAATATTAGGGGGGAGGATTGAAATAGAGTTTGAAAAACTGACAGCTAATGCTAGGGGGAAGAAAGAAGTTTCTGTGTAGTAAATGAGCACTGATGTAGAAAACATCCAAAATTCAAGATTATTTGCATATATTAAAAATTCTATAAATCAAACCACCTTCAAGATGATCTTGATTCCTGTAGGTATTTTCTTGGCTTGGTGCCATTGCCTTCTTCTGAGGTATTTATTTGACTTCTCAATCTAGCCTTTAGCACCAATCTATCAAAATTGTGTTGCAGGAAATCTTCAACTGAATCTTCAAGTAAATCTTCAAATATCCAATATTAATATATTGGATATTACTCACAAGCAATATATTAAGGACAACAGTGTGATATTTACAATAGTAGAATGAATTGAGGTGAGGCCAGATCCTGGACTAGTATCTTTCCTCCTTCTGAAGTCAAGTGTGTCTTTCTGAAAAAAAACCCTGCAATTACTCCAAAAAATGTGAGATAAATGGAGATCTTGGTCTCTCAAGTGCTGTAATTAGCTAGGATTATTATTATAGCATATAAGAAAGGAAGAGATGAAGAGGGAAAAAAAGGGAAATGAAATTAAAGCTCTGCAGAAGTCATGCCTGCAGCCCCTCTCTATTAATCTGCTTAGCAGTCCTGTCCCAAATGAAGGCCGAGTTAATTACACATTTGAGCATCTGTTATCTTGACATTTCTTGGAAGTTGAAATGAGTTGAATGATGGACAGCAAAAGATTAGGGTTCATTCATATAACTAGGACAGGCATGCTGTGCTTCAGCAAATGACTTCTAGTAGCTGTCCATCAACACTTTCCTACCACCAGAAATTTGGCAAATGGCTACTAGGGTGGATGGGGAAAGATTTGGTTGCAGACTTCCAGCTTTTTGAATTCCCTCCCTCAAAAAAGTTCATTTTTTTCCCATATGATATTTTCATTACCAAGGTAAACTATTATGAAGGCAGGTATTATATTGAAAAATTATTGTCCTGTTACCAGTCTTAAATACTTGGGCAAAAAGTACAACAAAACATGTAAAAAGCAATCCCATGATCTAATCTTAGAATGACTTTTTGCACTTGGTTGCAGCTGTACGAAAATTTACAGTCAGTTGCCAAAAGTCAATGTGAGCTGGGCTCAGCAATAATAGGCAGCATCAGTTGGAATCAGTTTGACCCACAACAACAGCCACAAAAAATACATAGCAGCAGCACTGGCACTACAGATGAGACAGGCATGCCAATTCATACATTATGTTGAACAACATGACTTTCAGAAGCTTTGAGTGGCTCCTAATTCTTTTTGAATGCCTCACCCTGTAATTGCCTTCAATTAAAGTAGAATTCAAGTGAGAATTTCAGTAATCTTCTCATTGCAAAGAACTTGAAAACATGTGGTACTTGAGTTTAATTGCAGACTGTGCAATTAAAATAACCTTCTGAACTAGTGCTCAGAGCAGAGGATCAAACATTTATGATATACCCCCAATATGCAAAAAATTGTTTTGGCTTCATTGACAATTATATTCAGATCCATTTAGAGATGCCAGTTATACATAAGCATGTACAAACTCACATACATACTAAACCCTGCCAGTACTGGCCCCAAATCTGTGACAAAGGAAGTAGTAAATTATACTTTATTAACATCTTTTTGCAAGTGTATATGGTAGAAGTACATATATTTATATACACATTACAGCTTCATGTTAAATGCAGTAGAAGCATTACAATTTCATTGAATGCCGTTTCTTTCCGTATGATTGATAATTAAATTACTCGGCTTATGTAAATTTAGATTATTTATCTTCTTTATGGTACAGTCCCTGGCCCAAGATATAAATACGCATGACATTTGTTAGAAGTTACCTTCCGATGAATAAAACATAATTTTGTTAGAATGGCATATGGAGAGAGCTGGCAGAAGCTGAATAGAACTGAAGAAGCTTCTTGGATGAGAAGCAAAACATCTTCAGGAAAAAACAAAGAAAATCCAGTGGCCTTTTGAAAAAGCACCTTTGGCCTGGATGACTGAGAATCTCCAGAGACATTGAGCTAGCACTATAATTTTCTTCCATATGAATGTGTTGGGACTAAGAACCCATAATGTCACATATAAGAAAAACAACAGGGTAGTAAATTCTCCATCTTTCTTGCTTATATCCAGATAATTTTTCTTAGCTTTGTATGTGCATTTTTATTTCTAGTACTAATCATATAAAACATGTGTTCTTGGATGGATGTTGAATGAATGGATGGTTGTAATTTCAGCATTATGATACTTAATCTAAATTTATCTGGTTTTATAGACTTTTTCCTCCCAATTCCTCCTCGGATATGATATAATATAATGTGATATAATGGTACGATATGATATGATATGATATGATATGATATGATATGATATGATATACAATGCAATGCAATGCAATGCAATGCAATACAATATCTTTATTGTCGTTGTAATGTACAGTATACCCATATAATGAAATTCACTTAACACCCAAAGACCAGGTCCAACACACATAACAATCCCTAAACACATCCCAACCCACCACAAATTCCCCACCCCTAAACCACCCAAACATCCACACAATAGACCAAGTAATTTTTATTTTATTTTTTATTTGATTTATATGCTGCCCTTCTCTGGAGACTCAGGGCGGCTTACAATGCGCTAAGTAATAGCCTTCATACTTTTGTATATTTATACAAAGTCAGCTTATTGCCCCCACAAACTGGGTCCTCAGTGCTGTCCAACAGCTCACTGATGGTGGCCCTTTAGTTAATTGTTGAGTGCAATTATAGCTCTGGAATAAAAACTATTCAGAAAACGTGTGGTCCAAGTTTTAATTGTCCTGTATTCTGCCAGAAGGCAACAGTCCAAAAAGATTGTAAGCAGGATGGGAAGAATCTCTGAGAATGTTATGCAACTTCCTCAAACAGCGAGATTTGAAGATGTCGTCCAGGGCTGATAGCTGGAGCCCGATGATATTCTGGGCAGTTTTAATGATTCTCAAGGATATCTTCAATGATATCTCAAGGAGGAAAATATATCTTTTAGATTAACATCTATTTTTCTATTGAACGCTAAACAAACTTGAAGCTTATGTCTTATTAGTGAAACCAATCTAGGTTCATGAACCATAAATATGACATGTTTTCAGTATCTGCTGTTCAATCCAGCCACAGTTTGTATAACTTTAGATGACATAATGAGCAGTGGTTACTACTGTGAAATATTCCTTGCAGCAGCTCTCCCACATTACTATGATGGGAAGCTGGGCTTGTTGTTGCAGTGCCAAATTATGGTTTAACACTAGGTTCAATCCAACGCTCTTACTCCTAATACATTTCACCAATTAGCAATTTCAAGTATCACACAACTGTTAATTTTCACCAGTCTCAAAACTGTTGAGTGAATTAACCAAATGTCAGGATGCAACAGCTTATTAGCTACTTCTTAATGATAAGTGTGCACTACAATCTGCTCATCTGATGTTATAACCTCTGATGGGAATTCCAGGATGAGTGTAAAATTCATAATTCAAAAAAAAAGTGGAAATATTTTCAGTAAGGTAATAGCTTTGGGGCTCTATTTGAGCTCTCAAATATTTCTTGGAGCTTTGATAAATTAAGTACTGTTCTTCTGAAATATTCCATCCCATCAGAGGATTTTTGGCAAGACTAGCACACTTACTGTTAAGCTAAACTTCCAATAATTGTGCATGTAATAGTACTTGAGGACTGATAACTTTATTTTTTGAAACAAGCCAGATTTTGTATACAAGCATACACAGACATATCACATCACAGCGTGGAGTTAAGAAATCACCTGGAAATTCCAGGGTTATTGATTAGACTGGGGAGATGGAAAACTGCCATTTTGAAATAGTAACATGCAGCATTGTTAGCAGTAACAATGCTGCATGAATACAGTCAACAGAATCCAGCTCAACTCAAGGTGTTCTTATTTTATCAGAACATAATACATGGGACAGATCCACTAGAATGATACACGTCAGGGGTGGGGTCTACTTACCTTTACTAGCAATTCGCAACGGGATCGTGCACACACACTTGCTTCACTCACGTGCGCGCCTTGCTTCTGCTCATGCACAGATCACCGATGACAACATCCGGGGCAGTGGCCGGAGCCTCCCGCCAGTTTTACTACCGGTTCTTGCGAACCGGTCTGAACCGGGAGCAACCCACCACTGATACACGTTCATAGTTCTAGCCAAAGAATTTCAGGAGATTTGGGTTTTCAGGCACTGTACTATCCAAGAGCCTTGGATAGTACAGTGGTCTAAAGCCCCGTTATTAACACCAGCTGCCTGCAATTATTGCAGGTTCGAATCTCACCAAGGCTCAAGGTTGACTCAGCCTTCCATCCTTTCTAAGGTAGGTAAATTGAGCACCCAGTTTGTGGGGGCAATAAGCTGACTTTGTATAAATATACAAAAGTATGAAGACTATTGCTTAACGCATTGTAAGCCGCCCTGAGTCTCTGGAGAAGGGCGGCATATAAATCAAATTAAAAAAAAAAAGTGAGGTTTCATGTTGAATTTGCAGTCTGTCCATACAATGGACAATGGAAAACAATGACTTACAGTCAAGGGAAGAGGTTTGCAAGAAATAAGTTTTGGGCAAAAAGCAGTAGGCAAATTATATAGGGAATGAGTGCAAGAAGGGCTGTGTGAATTTTTAGTTTGTGATACAATCAAAGCTTCAGTACGATCTCTGTTTGAGAAGATGACAGCAAGACTCTGTACTTTTGTCCTAAGCAACATTTTCATTTGTCTTTTTTGTTACACAAGAAAAGAGTGCATGGCTCTTAACTCTTTTGAGAGTTCATGGCTCGAGGCTCATGATTTAATTAGAGCATCAGTCGGAACCCTGACACCTGTGGCAGGAGAGTCTTGGAACTGAGAATTAGCTAGGTCAAGAAAAATATAAATGTACCCTACATGATGTTGTGTAAGAAAAGACAAGTCGCAATGATGATAAATGAATGTGGACAGAATACAAACACATTAATGAGTAGCAATAAAATAGTATGTTAAGGTGGATTGGTTGTAGAGAATAAATGAGTATTGAATTACAAAACAAATATATATGAAGAGGCTGAGAGAAAGAGAAAGATTGAATAAGTCATTGCTGAAGTAAAAGTTATGAGATCCACACACACAAAAAAAGTCTAGAGTCACCCCAAACAGCAAGATGGTGGTATATATAAATATAATAAATAAATAAAAAGGTGAACAATTTAAGGAACAAAAATCAATCAGTGCATGCCTGTAATGGAGATGATTGCCAGTAATAGGGATGTATGGAGTGATATAATGAATAATGTTATTTAAAATGTTTACTTTTACTTTTCTTATCTCCTATATCCAATTTTCTTGTTTTTTCTTTCTTTCTACTCTCTCTAAAAGCATAAAGTTGCTTAACCTGGAGAACCTTGGATAGTACAGTGGTCTAAAGCCCTGTTATTAAGATCAGCTGCCTGCAATTATTGCAGGTTCGAATCTCACCAAGGCTCAAGGTTGACTCAGCCTTCCATCCTTTCTAAGGTAGGTAAATTGAGGACCCAGTTTGTGGGGGCAATAAGCTGACTTTGTATAAATATACAAAAGTATGAAGGCTATTGCTTAGCGCATTGTAAGCCGCCCTGAGTCTCCGGAGAAGGGCGGCATATAAATCAAAATTTTTAAAAAAACTAAAAAGAAATAGTGTGATAGGTATGGATGGACGGATAAATATACATCCAGGATCAAAGTAAAAAATGGCTTTTAACAGCTCTGAAAACCCAAAAATCATTAGTCCCAGACTGATAGTCTCATGGTTTCACAGAACAAGTAAAAAAGGAAAAATACTAACTAAACCAATGCATAATTACTGTCTAGTGTGGTTCATATAAAACTTGCAATTCTTTTTTGAGTTATTAATCCTGATGAATATCTTAAACAATTGTGGAATTTGGTGCTTTCTATTTGTAATTTTCACATTTCCTCATCATTTCTATTATTCCTATTACTGAGGCAAAATATAAGGAACGTATCATCCTCTTTATGATGCCATTCAGACAATTACCATTTGCATTATTTTTAAATGGAAACTGCAGGTGTGGGGAATAACTGGGAGCAAGCGATGTATAAATAAATAAATAAAATAATTTGGATCTCAGTTAAAGAAAGAACATAGTGTAACTTTTTACCAAAGCTGTCTATTAAAATTTGGCAACACATTGGGCCTTCTGTTTATGCTTGAAAATTTCCTTTCATTGTTGTAAATGAAAATTTCAGTGTAGATAGCAGGTCTAAGGATATCTTCACCAGATAAAATAGCATGGAGGGATAACACACCATTTATTCCTTCCACAATCAGACCCATGCCCAGTTTATTTACCCTTAAAAATGCACACAGTTGCATGAATGGTAAAAAAGCTGTCATTTCATAAATGTTGTAGCATGTCCATTTTGTACGCATGGTCTTGCAGTCCTATTGCAAGTTCACTCTTCCTGAAATCTAACAATAGTTTAAATCCACACATATGTACACATTTTGTGCAAGAAACTTTAATATGTCTTATTGTTAAACTGTCATTCTAGATTACTGGTAATACTTCACTGTTTTGGAAAGAAAGAAATACTTCGTGTAACCACTTGACAAACAGGTTATTCTTAAAGAATATTTTAAAAACCTTTTTCATAACAGTCAAAGTTGAAATCCACCAATATAATATATTATTGTATTCAATTATATACCGTAGTTAAAAAATATCCCTTTGCATAGATCTCATCACAGTATCTACAAGATGTGATGGCAATATTTATCACCAAGAATGACAGATGAAAAAAAAAAACCTTTCACTGCTTCTCTAAAACAGGGAGCCCCAACCTGTGGGCTGTGGCACACTACCGGTCCACGGCCTATTCACAAACAGGCCATGTGAGTGGCTGGTTGGTGTGCTCATGTGTGCGCACATGCACAGCTTCACTTGCACAAGCGTTGCAGGAAATCGTGGCCCCACTTGTGCGTGTGTCGCGGGGCCTCATTAGCATGAGCATTGCAGGGGCTCATGGTCCCACTCACATGAGTGTCATAAGCGCTCGCGGCCCTACTCGCAGGAGCAATGGGTGCTTGCACGCACAACCATGCACGCTCCTGCCCCTCCCACAAAACCATCCTTTTCCCCCTCCCCCTGTTCCAGGCCACCAATCCAGAAAGGTTGGGGGACTCTGCTCTAAAACATTAAAAATTCATTTTTAGCTGCTATACACAATACCTATTTAACTGTCTATTTTGTTCTATTGCAGAAGTGGCACACATAGCCCTTTGTTGTGGCCCACCAGCTGCCCACAGAGTTGGCAGCAGACTCGGACAATGAGGAGATTGGGGAGGAATTTGGGCCAGTTCTGGAATCTGGGGAAGGCTCTGATGGATGCTCTGCATCGGATGCAGAGATAGAGTTAGGGCCATCCAACATTTCCCAGCCATCAAAGAGGCAGCTGCCTTTGGAGGCTGAGATGAGTGAGGAGAAAGAATAGCTGGAGCCTGTTCCAGATACACGTATACGCAGAGCAGTTAGGAGAGGTGAACAACAGAGGACAAGGAGTTGAGTCAGGAAGCAAAGCATGCATGGATGCTGAATGGCCCCTCCCTGGCTGGGGAATGAATAGAAGGAAAGGGGAGTGGTTGTTGTAGGAAACAACAGTTTGTATTTCTGGAAATTTTGCTCATTGTGTTTCATGCAACAAAGATTGCTTGCCAGAACTTAATTTGCAGCCTTTCGGCTGGGAGCTCACAGCCTTGCAATTATCGCAAGGAATTGATAAGGTCTGTTGCTGCCGTAGGACTCTTGCCTGTAGTTTTCAGTGGGTGAATGCAATTAATTCACAAGAGGCAAATTAAGAGGGGGTTTTCGTGACAAGGAGTTTCTTGCTTCTGCTAAGGCTGGGAGCTCTCTGTGGGCACGTGTGCCATCACCCCAGCTCAGCCAGGGTTTCTGAGGCGCACATGCATGCTGGCCAGCTGGTTGTCGGGTTTCCAGTGCTCTGGTATATGTGTGCGCACATGTGCACGGCTTCCAGTTTGGGCACTCTGTGCCTAAAAGGTTCGTCATCACTGTTCTATAGGATAGGAAATAACAAGCTAAAATAGACAAAATAGTTCTTAAATTGGGATTAATGCATCCAAATCCATGACAAACTTTATCTTTCTCATTTTGAACTCACTTCATAGTTTTGCTGCAAGGACAGTACCAAAATCCTAGGGAGTCATTTACAACAAAAACAGGTCAGGTATGATAAATGTTAGAGCACAAAACCAGTGATCACTGGTGATTTGTATCATTCAGCTTACATAGGCCAATTCAGATTTCTTACATGGGCTCAGGCAATTGCTCTTCCTAGTTATCAACAAATAATGCCCTATAATGTCGACTTGAGGGAAGAAGTTGAAACAGTTTATGTCTAGGATGTGAGAGGTCTGTAGATATTTTCACAGTCCTCTTTTTGGCTCATGCAGTATACAGGTACACAATGGAAGGCAGGCTGGTTGCAATTATTTTTACTGCAGTACTAACTATCCGTTGAAGTCTGTGTCTGTCTTGCTTGGTTGCTGTGCCAAACCAGACAATTATAGAGGTGCAAATGAGAGACGCAATAATTCCTGTGTAGAACTCTATCTGCAGCTCCTTGGGCAGTCTGAGCTTTCTGAGTTTAAATCAGATTTAAAACACATTTTTGAAGAAGAAATAAATTAATGTGAATGACTAAAGCTTGCCAGGATTCAATAGCCTGGAAAACATAAAATCACATGTAAAATATTATAATTTAATTATTTAATTATAATTCAGATTTGCATTTATAATTACTTTTTAGCATAGAATGACTAATCTTGCATACTAAACTAAATTCTATACAACCAAGCTACTATATACCTATTTTTATGTCCTGCTTTAATTTTAGTTATTAAATTAGATGCTTTTATCTGCATATGTTTGGATAAATTAACAAAGTTTTGCAACTTTTTCCTTAACGTATCTTTGTGAAAACAAGTTTATAACATTTTCTGCAACCAAGAACTATCAAAATAAGCTGAATATATTACACTTCAGACTCTGAAATAGGCCATGCTGTGTAAACTCACAAAGATATATAAATTGAGCATTAAGTATAAGAGAAAGAAATACCATAATAAAAACTTGTTTTCTTTTAGTGTTTTCAGATTATTGAATTATTGATTATTAAAGTAAATTATTTCTATAATATTGGAATATATTTTAAAAAACAACGATTCTGACAATTATTTCTTTGATTGGGTAAAATGTAATTGTTTTTGACAAGATATTATTTCAGTCTTGAACTGGGGGGGGAGCTGCCCCACATATCCCACACCTGCTTACCTTAGGACTGCTGCAGTCAGGCCTCCTACACCCCGACACCTGTTGCACCGCTGCCTGACTTCATCTGTGGCTGCTCGCAGCTGCTTGTAGCCGGATGCCATGCGGCGCATCATGCAGCTGCTGCTACTTTCTTCCGGAGGCCGCATGGCAGGTCGCACCGGTGCCACTGCTCTCACATACAACGGGCCAACACACCACACAGCCTCCTGCCGTGACTGGTGGCACTGGCGCAATGAGCCAGGAGGCATCTGGCTGCAAGCAGCTGCAGAAGAAGTCGGGCAGCAGTGCAAAAGTTGTCAGGGATTGGGAGGCCTGGCTATGGTGCTCCTAAGGTAAGCGGGTAAGACATTCCCTGAAAATAAGACCTGATGCTTATTTTGGGGCCCAAAAGAAAATAAGACCAGGTCTTATTTTCGGGGAAACATGGTATTATCTTTCTCATCTTTCCTATTACCTATTTCCATAGCTTCTTTTCAATATAACTTTGTTGTTTGTATATTATGATTTATGTTGAAGCGAAATGTCTTCAAGGAAAAATAAAGTCCATTTGCCTTTGAAAAATCCCCTTTGGGACAATGTTGACACAATGTTTAGTAAATTCTCTGAAATGAGAAACATTTCTTTTGCATTGTAGTTAGGAATAAACTATATGTAATGGTGGGACAGTACATTCTGAAAAATAAAAAGTAAGTTATGTTGCTTTGAATTACGTAAAACTTACTAATACTTTGGGAATAGTTTAGTTACAGTTGAATATAAAACAGAATCTTCTCTCTATATATAATTGTCATGGTAACTTAAGTATAGAGAAGAAGATAATTAGAGAAAGAAGCAAAAAAACTTTCATTTGCAACATTCATTTCTGTTTCAAACGATTACCTAACAAACTCTATTGGCTTTAGACAAGAGGCTCCTGTTGACATTATTTAAAATCACTCTGTAAGCAGATATCTCAAGAGGCATTTTTATTCTTAGTATGAATGGAATGGTTTTTAGTTCTCGTTCATTGCTGAAAGCTGATAAAAATGGGGTATATTTCCAATTTGAAATGAATTATTTCATATGAACAATACTTATCAAGAGGTGTTTCTATCTCTTCATTATCACCATTATTCATTATTGATATTGGTCAATAAGAGACAGGAGTTTTCTGTTTCTGATGGGCTTGTACTTTTTTGTGAGGAGAGACCCACAGCTATTTACAAGTAGTAGCTGTGATGAGAAGTGTATTTACATAACTATACCTAAGAGCAAGAGCTATAATTTTTTTAACAGATTAACAGAGTTGGGAGGGACCTTATAGGTCATCTAGTCCAACCCCCCACTAAAGCAGGAGTCCCTATACCATTTCTGACAAATTGCAGTCCAATCTTTTCTTGAAAGTCTCAAGTGATGAAGCTCCCACAACTTCCGAAGGCAAGCTGTTCCATTGGTTGATTGTTTTCACTGTCAGAAAGTTCCTCCTCACTTCTAGGTTGAATCTCTCCTTGGTCAGTTTCCATCCATTATTCCTTGTCTGGCCTTCAAGTGCTTTGGAAAACAGCTTGATCTCCTCCTCTCTGTGGCAGCCCCTCAAATATTGGAACACTGCTATCATGTCTCCCCTGGTCCTTCTCTTCACTAGACTAGCCATGCCCAGTTCATGTAACCCAGCAGTTCTCAACCTGGGGGTCGCGATCCCTTTGGGGGTCGAACGGCCATTTCACAGAGGTCGCCAAAGCCCTCTCTTGCCTCCCCCCCACGCCTTCACTAACCCTCACTCTCTGCCTCTATTGGATCGCCGTTCGCCGTTCGCTTACCCCGCCCACTCCCAATCTATTGCTGCCTCCTGAGTCCCAGCTGATGGCTAGAGGGAAAAAAACTGTTTAAATTCTTGCCGCGGGGGTTCAAAGGGCCACCCTACAGCTGATCAGTGTTAAAAGAAAACAAATGAGTAGACCGATGCCTGCAAAAATAGAAAAAACAGCCCCTTTCTGCTTCAGCATAGGTTAATTACCATAAGTTGATTTGATCAGCCTCCTGACTCTCAGCTGATTTGCTCTCAGCTGTTTTGCGCAGGGCTCTGTTGCTAGCTGCAAAGAGGTGCAGATTTCCCCCCCCCCCCTAGTTATGCTGAAAAGCGAAACTGAAAGTAAAGCAGGGTCTTTGCTGCAACGTGACAAAATGAGGCAGAGAGAGATTTCTTTTTCTTTTTCCTCACCAAAAAAAGTAGGTAGAAAACTGCAAACAATGGGAAATTTAGGGCAAAAGAGGAGGTTCAAGATTTTAAAACAAAAGAAAAAAAGCTCTATTTAACTAGGGAATTGTAATAATTGAGATACTATTAATTGTATATTGTGTTGAAAGCAGAAATGGTTAAGTTGCGGTTTAGAGGAATATATGGGAGAAATTATTTGGTTTATTATTATTGGTAAATATAATTAATTGATTTGTAAGAAATTGGATTGCATGGAAATAATTGGAATGTTCATATTGATTAATATACAAAAAAGATAGTTATATAACTAATTGATTTATATTAAAATGTTGAATTTGTATTAAACAACTGTATTACATAATTACATAATTAACCAATGTGAGGACGGATATAAAAATAGATGACAATGGGAAGGGGTATAATATAGAATAGAAGGGAAAAATTGAATTTGATTAAAATTAGAGATGAGGATAAAGGGTAATATTGGTTTTTTTAAAAAATAGATGAGGAATAAATATGGCAAAAAGGAAATATAGAAATTGTAAATTTAATTGAAATGATTAAACACTGTTTAAATTTGTGAACCAGCCAAATAAGGAGCCTGAGTGGCGTAGCAGGCTAATGCCTCCTATTAAGGCAGCATTTAACATCCAGCTGCCTGCAATTACTGCGAGTTCTAATCTCACCAGGCTCAAGGTTGACTCAGCCTTCCATCCTTTCTAAGGTGGGTAAAATGAGGACCCGGTTTGTGGGGGCAATAAGCTGACTTTGTATAAATATACAAAAGTATGACGGCTATTGCTTAACGCATTGTAAGCCGCCCTGAGTCTCTGGAGAAGGGCGGCATATAAATATAAATTAAAAAAAAAAATACTCTGTTCAAAGAAAATACATTGTATGTTTGTATATGTGTTTCTAATTATTGCTATTTATTCATATTTGTTCTCTTTTATTCTTTAAAGTTTAACAATTCATTCTTTATCTTAATATCTTTATATTTGTTTGGGGTTGGTTTTCTTCCCTTTCATCTTTTTTATTGTACAGCAATCTTTCTCCTCAAACCTACCACCTCTCTCTTTTCTTTCCTTCTTACTTTCTCTTCCCCCCCTTCTTCTCCTCCCTACTTCCTCTTCCTTTCTCCTTCTCCTCCTCTCTTCCTCCCTCTCTTACCCTCACTCCTACTCTAATTTCCCTTCCCTTCCTTCATCCCTCTCTATTGCTGTATCCTTTTATGCACATGGACTACTCAGAGGGCTGAAAAAGTTATTTTTGACTGGTCCTTGCACTTTTGACCAGTCCTCGAACCTGTCCTCACATTTTACGTTTTTGCCCTATCTTGTCACCATGGTGAAGAGAAGCAGTTGTGAAATGAGTGACACGGTTGTTAAGAATGCTACAATGGGCATAAATGATGACCAGTCATAAGTGCGAAGACTGGTCAAAAGTGCGAGGACCTGTCAGAAATCACTTTTTTCAGCCCTCTGGGTAGTCCTTTTGTGCACATAGACTACTCAGAGGGCTGAAAAAGTTATTTTTGACTGGTCCTCGCACTTTTGACTAGTCCTCGAACTTACGACTGTCCTCACATTTTACTTTTTTGCCCTATCTTATCACCATGGTGAAGAGAAGCAGTTCTGAAATGAGTGACATGGTTGTTAAGAATGCTGCACCGGCATAAATGTGAGGATGGTCATAAGTGTGAGGACCAGTCAAAAATGCGAGGACCTGTCAGAAATGACTTTTTTCAGCCCTCTGAGTAGTCCCTATACACATAGCCATGGCCACCCGGGCACATGACCAGCTAGCCATGCCCACCCAGTCACATGACCTCCAAGCCACGTCCACAAAATAAGCCACGCCCACAGAACCGGTAATAAAAATTACAGTTATGAAGTAGCAACGAAAATAATTTTATGATTGTGGGTCACCACAACATGAAGAACTGTATTAAAGGGTCGCGGCATTAGGAAGGTTGAGAACCACTGATGTAACCGTTCTTCATATGTTTTTGTCTCCAATTCCCTAATCATCCTGGTTGCTCTCCTCTGCACTTTTTCTAGAATCTCAACATCTTTTTTATCCAAAGTACTGGATGCAGTACTCTAGGTGTGGTCTTACTAGGGCTTTATAGACTGGTATTAGTACCTCACTTGACCTGGATTGTATCCCTCTGTTAATGCCATTTAGGATTGTGTTGGATTTTTTAGCTGCTGCTGCGCACTGCTGAGGAATGCACACATTCCTGAGCTGGTGGTATTTGTTTACAGTAACAACAATGCTTTTTTTACATAATCCCTTCACCACATTGGTTACCTGTTGCTTACCATTTTAAATCTTGATATAAATCTCATAAACTGCCTCATCTTGAGGCTTTGTTAAAGCTTGCCTCAGACTTCTGTGCCATAATGTGAATAGTAATAGTTTGAATAGATTTCCCATCTGCAAACTGATAGAGAATATGATGGATTTTTATATAAATGTCAAGTTATTTAACCCAGTCTGATATAATTAGCTGTAATTAAAGCAATACAAACATATCTAGGTGAACTCAAGCAATGATAACATTGAATGACTGTACATCGGAATATTGCAGACCTATAGAAAAACAGTTTGCTTATTATTTTGTGTTGGTTTCTCGTTAATCTTTTGCTGTGGTAAGAGAGCACAGGGTTCCATAACACACATAAACCAACTCCTGCATTTCCTTTTAAGAGAAGGAGATGGAGA
Source organism: Ptyas mucosa (assembly GCA_012654045.1). Lineage (NCBI taxonomy): Eukaryota > Metazoa > Chordata > Lepidosauria > Squamata > Colubridae > Ptyas > Ptyas mucosa. The sequence continues at coordinate 252,393 of WNWU01000017.1, read as the reverse complement.
TTTGATTGGGATCTTAACCCTTTTAGAGGAGATTTTACCCTTTTCCCCACTCAATTTTCGTAAATTAAATTGTTTTCCCCAAGGTGCAATTTGCATCATTTGCCAAAACAAAAAGATTTTTATTCCACCTGCCTTTCAATCCTATGTTTATAATCTAATATACACGCTCTTTGCATGTTTTGTTATATTATGTTGTCACCACTAAAACCACATAAGAATGTTCAATGACATAATACAAAGCCAATGAGTCCAGGGAGAAATACATTGAGAAACCTATATTCTGAACTTTCCATAGGTTTGGATGCAATAATGATTTCTAGAAATATTTACAATTGTTTACTAAATATACATGATGTTGGTTTTAATACATTGCAAATTTTACGGTCCCTTGCAGACTTTCAAAGGGTCACACAGTAAAATCATAAAGTTGATTGGTGCTTAGTGCTAGACCAATACCTGCTCGTTGCAAGAAAAATTTAGTAAAAAATTTCTTTACTACTCTTACTTCAGAGATTTCCAGTGAAGAGTAACATATCACTTAATGAGGTAGTCTGTTCCCACAGTTGACAGTTCTTAGTGAGAAAAATCTTAACATCTAACTTGAGTCAATTTTCTTTTCCTTTCAACCCATTACTTCTATAATAAGTTCCTTCCCACTTCTAAATGACAGTTCTTTACACATATGAAAACTTTTATCATATTGCCTTCATACCAGAGGTTGTATTCAGCAGGTTTTGACCAATTCTGGAGAACCAGTAGCGGACATTTTGAGTAGTTCGGAGAACCGGTAAATGCTATCTCTGACTGACCCCGCCCCCATCTATTCTCTGCCACCCGAGTCCCAGCTGATTGGAAGGAAATGGGGATTTTGCAATACCCTTCCCCTGGAGTGGGATGGGAAAGGAGATTTTACAGTATCTTTCCCCTGCCACACCCACCAAGCCATGCCCACAGAACCAGTAGTAAAAAAAATTTGAATCCCACCACTGCTTCATACATATGATAAACAAAGCTTGCTAACCATATCCTGTTCCTTTAAACATTCCTGATAGGACTTGATTTTTGGACTCTTTACCATCTTGGTGTGGTGTTCATGACTGGAAATATTGTTCCAAGAATAGGGGTTGGAGACATAGTGGAGTAGGACAATTACTTCATGCAATCTAAACTCTGTGCTCCTGTTAATTCCCCTCAAAATAAATTATGCCTTTTCAGCAGCTTCATCACACTGTTAGTTTTCTTTGCAACCAGAAATAGAGGTAATTGAAAGGGTTGGCATCATCCATTCTAACAAAAGTCTCCGGAGAAGGGTGGCATATAAAATCAAATAAAAAAAAAAACTACATTCTGTTCTCAACAACACAAAGCATTCAAAGATTATTTCAGCTTGTGGGCACCTTAAAAAGAACCAGGAGAGACCTTCTTGGAAGTTGGAATGGGAATTGTATTAACAGATTAGAATATTTGATTTCAAAAACTAATAAATTATTGAACCTGTACAAACCTGCTGATTAATTCATTGAATTAATTTGATTTGCAAATTCAATGAATTAAATTGAATTAATCTTCATCTACATAGAATCCCAAGGCAGTATAAATAAATAGATGTAATATTACATTTATCTATTATAAAACAAACTTAAAAATGTTTGGGAACAAATGAATATTGTCCATAGACCTGAGGTTAAATTGATTAAAATTAATGTTTTAAATTAGCAGTGAAAAATATTGGCTCGCATTTTGAGCTAAACTGGTATAATTTTGATTTAACATTGTGAGATGTTAACAGAAGTTAATAATTTAGCAGAGGGGACAACTTTGTGAGATAGAGGCTATATTTGGAATTTTGACACCATGTTACAGATATTCTTACAAATTGCATGATATGGTCATTCATAAAGCATAAACACACACACGAAAAATTAAGTGAACTCTATGTAAAGATCAATATTTATCTTGATTCAAACAATATATAAAGGTAATGCAATTGAAAAAGGGATATTAAAAATGACTTTGCAATAATTTATTCAACAAAAGATTAACAAATATGCTGTATCTTTCTTTGGGAAAAGTAAATATACCCTTTGCTTTAATACCCTGTTTCCCCCAAAATAAGACATCCCCTGATAATAAGACCAATCAGATTTTTGAGCGCATGGCAACAAGGCCAAACGCTTATTTCAGGGTTAAAAAAAATATAAGACAGGGTCTTATTTTCGGGAAAACACGGTACCTTTGGCAGAAATAATATCAAATAGGCCTTTCTTATAACTGTTATATCAGCTTCTGACATCAACTTGGAGAGACTTTTTCCTACTCCTCCATGCAAGAGGAACAATGTCCCCATGTATGTTGGTCAAGATCAGCAGGGACAAGGCCAATCTAATCTCTGAAGGGAAGATATTCTACAGGGCAGAAACCGCACCAGAAAAAGTTTTCCTTCTTAGGCCCCATGAGATAATATTCCCTGGCAGATAGGATCTAGAGCATACCTGTTCTGCCTGACCTAATGGGATGAATAAATGTGATTGGAAAGATGCAATTCCTTTAATAATCCAGTCCCAAAGCATGAAGGGCTTTATAGGTCATCACTAGTATCTTGAATTGTACTCAGAAGCATACCAGCAACCAACCAAGTGTATGTTATTCCAATTCTTTCCCCAACTCCTGGGTGCTATTTCATTCATTGGCATCCTTCAGTCTCAAGAGACTATGGTATCGTGCTCTGGAAAGAGGTCCTAAAACAGCATCTAATGTGACTAAAAAGGCCAATTTGAGAGTGGCAATCCCTTCCACACTGAGGGCAGATACATTCTATCCCCTGCCCAGCCTCCAGATTTCACTGGTTCCGGGACTGCCTCTTTGCCTCAGCTTGCCAAACAAGCGTCTCTTCGAATTGGAGAAGGCCATGCTGCATCTTTAGCCTCCAAGCTGAACGATCGGAGGTTGGGTGCTATTTCATCTGATAAAAAATTTTGGAACTCGAGAGCTTTCAACTATTTCATAAAATTTCAAGTGATGTAATAAAGGCATTGCCTATGTGTATTTTGGAGGTGTTCGTTTCTCATGTTCAACACAGCTGGGTTTTTACACATTTGTGGCAGTGTGTGGGCATATGTGTGTATGTATGTGTGTATATAACTATGTATTGTATATATTGTGTATATGTTTTTTGATTTAGAATAGTGGATAGTATGTTGTCTCTCTCTATATGAGAAAGTCCAACGATGTGCATGTATGTCGATACATGTGGATATGTGCATCTATTATTTCATTGACCAAGTTCTGTTTTCAGAACATGCTTCCCTGCTTTAGTGCAATCTTCCCAGTTTGCTGCACCATCTCAGGCCAATTAGCACCTTCCAGCTTTTATGCAATGAAGTATTTCGAGTTCTGGGTGCAGGTATGTAATTCCCTGCTCAGGAGCTGCTGCAGCTATTTCCACAAGTTATAGGATTCTGCATCATTGTGGATGTGTAATCAGTGCTGAGATTTAGGCTCATTAGAATGTATGAAGATGCTGCTCTTTTCAGTTTTTGCCCAAATTCTCATTTTGCTAATTGGTAAACTTTGGGGGGGAAATGTTTTTTTTTACATGACACTAGCTGATAACCCAGCATTGCCCGAGTATTTATTTATCCCAATCATGTATCAGATAGGAAAAGCAACTTTACCCTGAGTCCTGATTTCAGCGAGAATTAAATTAGTTAAAAATGTTTTCCCTGTGCCCCCAGAAGTATCAAGTAAAATGATACCCCCTTCTTGTTTTGCTAGCTGATCCATGATCATTTGGTATGCTTTTTTCTGATCTTGATTTAGAAGTGGCTTCTTGTCCACAATATATGCACTAAGCTGTTCAATATTTTTCCTCAAGAATAATCAAAGCCTTGTTGAAAATGTCCAGACCAAATGTAATTTCTAATATTGGATTTTCCCCCTTACCATAGGAAGCCCCCTTGTGGAGTACTGTGAAGCCGTTACCATGACAACTTCACTGTGCTGCACAGCAGAAGTCATTTTAAGGCAGTACAGTAGAAGCCATTTTAAGGCACAACAGGCTGTATCTTAACAGAACACACACACACCGAGGGGTGTTAGAAGTGTCTTACCCCCATAGTATTTCTTTCCAGAGAGTAAGTCATCTGTGTACCAAGTTTGGTTGAAATTGCTTGAGGTGATCCAGAGTTATGCTGGAACATACACACACACACACACAGCCATTTATATATATATGGCTGTCATGAGAACTGCTATTTCAATCCCCATTGAAATTAGTGTGAGTTCTTAATATATGATTTTTTTTTGTGGGAGGAGGTGCACTATTTGGCAAATGCTTATAATAAAAGGGGAAATAAGCAGCCTGTTAATTGTTGAATATTTCAGCAGTTTTCTCATTAAAGTGAGGAACAGGAACTGTCCCCAGAAGCAACCAAACACCCACACATACACTAGACAGGATTTTGTTCCAATAGATTAAACCAAAAGATTCAACCAAAAGTAGATCTGGCTTTTATTGTTTAGGTCATAAAACACTTTCACATAACATACTGTAAAAGACGTAATACAAAGATTAACATCTCTTCCTATCTTCATCTGCTGATTGTGAATGGTATACTATATAGTGCTATAAATAAAAAGTATTTATAGCTTTGTGGTGGTATTTTCAAAGCGTGGGTTGCATCCTGAAGTCCAACGAATAGAAATCTGCCTCAGTGAATGTTTTCCCACCAGAGAGAAGGGAAGTTGTATCCGCTAAACCTTGCTTCCCCTACACACTTTTTTGTTATCTGTACATCTCTTAAAAGAGAGTTTGATGGTATTCAAGAAGTTTTATTACAAACTGTCAAGGTATTATCATTTAAATAAAGGGAACCCCAATAATGAAAAGAGAAAATATCCAAGTTCTGCATGATTACTGTCAATTATTTCTGGCATTCTAGTTGATGCATCATCAGTCTGTTTGTTCTGTGTTCATCCCCACCGCTGACCTAACTTGTTTAGTATTTTACTTTTTTTTTTTTGTATTGCAGTCCTATTTCTTTTCATTTCTTACATTGTAGTTAGGAGCTGTGATATCATGCTAGCTGTGCATGTTAAAGCTTTTCTTCCATTTTATTTTTTTCTAGCCTTATCTTCCATTTAATTACATACAGTAATTTGTCCCTGAATATAGATTTTATTAGAGATACAAATAAACAGAAAGACTAAGAATTTCTGTCAACTGATACTGTAATTCTTTTGGATATTCTCATGTAAAGATGTGCTGCCTTACATACGGATATTGAAAAAAGATACTAACTAGGAGCAAAGCTGGAACTTCTAAAATATTCTCATACTCTGAACAAATGTTTCAATATTCTAAAACTATTTTGTTATGTTTTCTTCAGCGCCATGACATAATTATGCAAAACAAATACATTTGAGAGCAAAAAATCCCACCTCTTTTTAGCAATATGCACATAAAAATGAAACCTGTGTAGAAAAAACTGATTTCTTCAAGTCCGTTGCCCACTAAACTATGCTTTTATCATTAGGGAATGTGATACTGTCTGCTCCAAGAACATACAACTATTTCAGGATGGAGCTACCTTTCAAAATTTTGAGAGGTACTTTCACAAAGTGTCTTATCACTACATATTTGCTTTCATAACTTATTTGCTTTCAATCATAGCAGAATAATTACCATACTGTAACGCTTATATAGACAGTAACAAAGCATTAATTTACGAGAAACTGAATTAGCCTCTCAAGATGGGTCTGTGATACTAGTCAGACATTTCAGGGTTTCAAGAGGCATTGCTTTGCGTTATTGTATGCTGGTTTCTATTATAATAACATAATCACTGTTAATCAGATGAGTCAGAAAGCCTTGTGGGTACCAGTGGAAGAATCTCAGGGCACACTGATGCCCTCAGGCAATACATTGGTTGCCACTAATTGCTGTTTCTCTGGTCTGCCAAAAATGCTCCAAGTGATCCTTCGTTTGGTGTTTAAACAGCATCATCTCTAAGCACATATATAAAATGGATGTAGGCATGGGAGCCATTTAAAGGAAGGAAGGCGGCAAGGAACAGGAAAGTGAAGCTCATGAATTTCTTCAATGCAACACCTCCCTCCCCCAACTTTTCAGGGAGATGAAAACTTTTTCTAAATCTTTGAAGAGTGTCACCAAAAATGAATATAGAAAAGAAGAATGGTCTTAAATTACAGAAAGACAGATTCTGCACTAATACTAGAAAATTGCTTTCTAGTATTGCTTAGCGCATTGTAAGCCGCCCTGAGTCTCCGGAGAAGGGCGGCATATAAATCAAATTAAAAAAAAAAAGACTTTCTAAGAGTGGTCCAACAATGGTATTAATTGCTGGGGGATGTGGTATGCTAAAACAGGGGTCACCAACCTTTCGGACCTCAGGGACCCCTAAATTCATAATTTTAAACCCCTCGGACCACTAATATGGATTTTTTTAAAAGATAAATAATATTTAGTGCAATATTAAAAATGCAAATATTTTTTCTGAGGACCACCAAAAATTTCTCATGGACCACTGGTGATCCACGGACCACCGGTTGGTGACTGTTGTGCTAGAAGATGTTGAACCAGAAGTGGGATGGAGTCTGTGAACAATTTGGATTCTTGCACTGTGTATAGAAAGTCTCCTTTTAAATCTAGGATTCTAGAATTTTAAGATAAGGGAAGGAGGTGCAGAGGCTTGGCAAGGCTTCAAGAAGCTAGTTCAAAGAAAGGTAAAACAGGCGGCAAGAGAGTGAGAAAGAAAGACTTGTATTTTCTAAATCCAAATTACTGTCTTTCTGTTGAGATATAAATAGTGCTTAATTTTTAACAGTTTATGTGCACTATGTATGAATATAGATATGTATTTGGGGCTCTGTGAGAGAAGTCAGGTGCAAAGAGATAATTTGGAGGAAATTTGGAGGAAATGGTGGGAAACAGCACTTCTGGCCAAAATTGCTGCTCTGATCCTTCCAGAAGTGTGTTTTCTCATGTTAAAAAAAGGCTGACAGCTTAATGCTACTTGCATCAGCATATGAAATCCTTCCATATCTCAAAAACCGAAGCCTCATTTCACTGAGTTCATATCGGTAACTTTTAGAATTTCTTCAAACCGCTGCTTAATGTAAACTCCTTTCATGATGCATCTGTTTCATGCAAGGATTTTACCCCCCTCAGGACCAGCAGTTATTGGCCAATAACACCTTAGAAAATGTATGAGTTTTTGCATTACACAAAAGTTGTCTTTGAAGTTGCTTTACACACGTTGAAGTTTATATCTGAAAAATATGTATGTCACCCCTCAAAGCCAGTTTTCCCAGGACAGTTTACAAAGCCTAAGTTTTATGGTACCAAAAAAGCGCTTTCCTTTGTCAGTATACAGTCTCTACAGATAAGGGATGAGAAAGAGAGATGAATCCAAGAAAATAAAAAAATTTAGAAGTGCGGCAGTGTTCATAAGAAGTGGGAAGCTAATGAAAGGAGACATTTGCTACATGTGGTCCAATGCATAACAAAGCAGGCATTTGGTCCTAATCTGCCTTCAGAAACTTCCTTCAGATTTGTGTGCAAGAGCCCTGTTGCTCATCTGCAGGCATCCGCATATAAAGTTCATTCAAATTACACCTTGGGAAGAAGTCACACTGTTCAATTCATTGTATTTAACCCACTGACATTTTACCTAGTCAACACTTTGTGATTGAGTAACCTAAGTTCCCACCTTCATTTAGAAAGCAATCTAAACAACTTCCTGTACAGTAGAAACATGGCTAAACTCAGTAAAGAGTTTTGGACTTTTATGGCTGAGTCTGGAGTATTGTGATAAAGCATCCAAAAGTCCTAGTAAACAATATATAGCTAAGCTGTAAAGTGGTCAAACTGAAATACAACGATGCCTGAATTTAATGCATCCTAATTCAACAGATGCCAGAGCCAATAGATCACATTTATGTCTGGAAAATCTACTGCAAATCTAGTGCAAATCTACTGTATCTAAAATAATCTGAATTAGTGAAATTTACATCAATGTTATATTATCCATGGTGATTTATGTCATTTGCATTCTGGTATTATTAAGCTGGTGAAATGAATGATGTAATTTGTAATCTAATAGACATTTAGAAATAGGAGATAACCTTCCCCACAAGTGGTCCAGTAAACTGAGATTTCACTATATTTGATCTAGAGAAAATAGAATCTTGATTTAACGTGCTATGTGCTGGTGGGCAATCTATTAAATCTAAGCTTACATCTTTTATGTCAATGTGTATCGTATGTGTAATTACCCACAGTTTCATAAATACCTTCATTTGCAATAAAACTTCAGTTTAATGGACAAATCTTTACTTCAATATGCTCCCACAGAGAGGGCCTCCTCAGGGTGCCGTCGACCAAACAATGTAGGCTGGCGACCCCCAGGGGGAGAGCTTTCTCTGTGGGGGCACCGGCCCTATGGAATGAATTGCCCCCGGACATACGAAGGATCCCCGACCTCCGTGCCTTCCGTCGTGCTCTGAAGACCCTATTATTCCAGCAAGCTGGTCTAACGGGATAAAGGATTTTAAATTGGGTTTTGATAGGGGTTTTAAAATGATTTTAACTGGGTGTTTTAAATTTGGCCAATGATTGAATTATTTTAATTAGTTTTTAATTCTTGTTGTATATTGTTTTTACCATGGCTGTTCACCTCCCTGAGTCCTTCGGGAGAAGGGCGGTATATAAATGCAATAAAGGCAATAAACAAATGCAATAAACTTCAATAGATATTAAATGGGGTGTGAAGCCCAAATTAAAAATGTGTCGTTCATGTGTATATGTGTGTATATGTATATACATACATACATACATACATACATACATACATACATACATGGTCCACAAAACTGAGATTTTAGTGTACAGTGTTCAAAATTATGTAGTTTATGTATAAGAGGAATCCATAACTTGTAGCATCTACCAAAGAAAGAAAAAAACAATATGTCTGGAGAAGAATTAGACGTAGTATACCACTATGTATGCCTTGGCCAATGGATCTCAATGGAAGGTGATACAATAAAGGAAATTGTAAAGACGTGTTAAATGAAGTTGGCAGGCATTTGGCAAGCATAATTTTCAAGAACAACTTCCCCCTATGCCTGAGTAGAAAAGTTTTTGATCGATATGTGCTGCTTGCTCTAACACATGCTGGTGAAACATGGATACTAACCTCACAATCGATACAAAAGCTATGAATTGCACAAAGAGCCATGGAAAGATACATGCTCGGCATCACAAGACAAAATAGAAAGACTTGCACATGGTTTAGGGAACAAATGAAAATATACAATGTCATCAAGACAGTAAAAGAATTGAAATGGAAACGGGCTAGCTTTACATAGCAAGAAGAACTGATGGCAGGTAGAGCAAGGCAGTCATAGAATGGATCCCACTTGATCAAAAAGGATGAAAGAAGAGGCCTTCGTCCTGCAATGGATAAACAATGGCTAAAATGTAATCTTCTCTACAATACCTGTTGCAATGAATAAGAGTTGTATTTAACATATAGTATGTTATTTACTTATATACTATACGCACACACATACACACGTGTGTGTTTTTCTATGTATGTAGTATATAAATACATAACATGCTATGTGTTAAATGCAATTCTTATTCATTGCAGCAGATTACATGGCATTGACTTCCCACATTAAATATATACTGCTCAAAAAAATAAAGGGAACACAAGCAGAAGACATCCGAGATCTGAATGAATGAAATAGCCTTATTAAATACTTTGTT
>WNWU01000017.1:182575-233735 GCA_012654045.1 Ptyas mucosa | reverse complement strand
GGTTCGGAGGCGTGGCCAGCCAATGTTATTACCGGTTCTCCGAACTACTACAAATTTTTACAACCGGTTCTTGCGAACTGGTTCGAACTGGGAGCAACCCACCACTGCAACAATGTCTAGCTAGCAAATCAGAAATTATCTCAGGGCTAAGCCTACCTTCTAAAGGAGACTCTAAGGATTTACAGTGATGCAGACTGTTCTCCCTTTGGGCCTGAACATGAAGAGCACTTCTTTAAAACAAAAATTGAATTCCATCTATTAAAGGTCTCTTAGCATGGAGTTGATTTATCAGATGTTTTATGGGCACCATCATGCATTATTATAACTAGGGGTCATCAGGTGATGACACAAAGAAGATGAAGATAGTGTTGGAAGGAGCTTCACTTATGATTCAGACCTAACTCATATGTATTCAAAAAGAGGACTTTGAAACAGCATTTAAACAGGAGCTATGGTAGAAGTTTCTGAGTAAACATATTGTGATCTTCTAAATAAGCTTTATTGGTTTGTGATCCGTTATGCATTTAAAGAAATTCAAAAACCTGAAAATTAACAGTTTTATTATGTTCTTTAAACCTTACCCAAATTGCCCAGTAACCAAGGGATACAGTTCTCCTATTAGGAACATTATAATCTTATTCATTTACACACAAAAAAATCCATAAAGATTGTTTTGAATTTCTAAAAAGTGTAATGTAGAGCTTTCATACTTAAAATATAGGTTAATTACTGATACAAGATTTTAATTGGGATGTTCCTGTAAGATATAATAAAACTTAACTAACAATTTTACAGAAAAATACCAGTAATGCCGAGTTTAGTTTTAACTAGAAAATGTAAATGAGAACCTATTAGGTATAGTAGTTAAGATACTAGACTAGTAACCAAGAGATTGTGAATTTTAGTGCAGTCTTAGACATCTGAGTCTCTTAGACCTGTCACTCTGTCTCAGCCCTAGGAATCAGTCAGTGGCGGGCTTCCGCTTCCGGTTCCGCTGGCGACAGACTTTGATCGGGCTAGCTCTGGCCCCAGAGTCTGATCCCCCCCATCTGGAGGCCCTTTGGGCCAAGCGCCCCATTATTGGGGCGTTTGCCGTTTGAGGGCGGCTCGCCAGGGGTCCCCTGCCTCACTTCCAGGGGCCGGGAGGCTGATGCTGGCGCGCCCGAGGCTCCAGAGGGGGCGGGAGGCGATCGGCGGCTTTTTTTCGAGGCCGCCGAGGCGCCACAGCGCCTAAGGGGACCGGTGCTACCTAAGAAGGCACAACGGACTGTACTGACTGATTGCAGAGTGGAGCAGGCATCCTGGAGGCGAGAGGGGGGGTTGGAGTTTCCCCCCCCCTTGTAGCTGGAAAGGTGCCGTGGCAGAGAATTAGGGGGAAGGAGATGGGGTGAAACCCCTTACCTTTCTGACTTTTCCTTGGAGGATGGCTGTGGCAGAGCTTCTTGGAGAGGTCTGGTGGCCCCTCCCCCCGGCAAGCAATGGCGACTGTCTGACTTCCTGCTTCTTTATTTATGATTGAAGACAACATTCTCCTCTGGCTTCCTGTTTGACCTACTCTATACTTCGGACTCGTTGCTCCTGTGAGCGCCCACTGGTGGACAGTTGAAAAATTACTTTGATTGCGAATCCCTCTTTCTTCTCTGGAGGTTTGCCCTTTGATTTCTCATCTTCTACTGATCTAAGATGGCTAAGGGCCACAAATCAGCAGCAACTGACATGGGGAAAATTTTGGAAAGACTGGCGATATTGGACCAAAAGTTGGACAAGTTAGATGACGTCCAAAAAGGATTATCTGAAATTAAATCTGAAATGACACTTATGAAAAAAGATTTAAATGATGTTCAACAGCTGGCAGAGCAAAACAAGAAGAAGATGGGGGGTCTGGAGGGGGAGGTACGGGCACTCCAGAAGGTGGAGGATGGGAGAGGAAATGCAATGTTAACCTTACAATTGGATAAGATGTCTTATTTTCTCAGGTTCCAAAACGTGGAACAACTTGACCAGGAAAATTTGAGAGAAGTGATGGTTAAAATGTTGGGTGAATTTTTAGAAAGAGATTTGGAGTCTATTGGAAGGGATGTGGACTTGGTGCACAGAGTAAACTCACAATTTGCAATTTTACATAATCTACCAAGAGAGATTCATATTAAATTTGTGAGAAGGGAACTGAGAGATGAGATATTGAGAAAACAAAGACTGGGGGCGCTGGTGTACAGGGGCAAGGAGATCACCATCCTGAAGCAGATTCCCAGACAGGTACGAGAATTAAGAAGAAAATATTATTTTTTATCAAATAAGCTGTACCTCAAGGGAGTAGGTTTTAGGTGGCTGATTCCGGAGGGTTTGATGATTTTTTGGGAGGACAGTAAGAAGAAAATTAATAATGTAACGGAAGCTAAGGCTTTTTTTGACCAACATAAATCCTTCCTAGTTGGAGAAGATACAGGAGCCGAAGAGGGGGAAGTATTAGATGATCAAGGAGCGGAGGCGGACGGAGCTGTTGCGGCCCGGGAGGGGGAGGGAAGCCAGACCATGGTTTTAAGAGCCAGAACTAGGAAATGAAGAAAGGAGGGGAATCTATTGTTTAAGGTTTTTTTAATTGACATTTTTCTTTTCTCTCTCTTCTTTTATTGTATTTTGTATAACACTCTTTTTTTTGTTTATATAATTTTTATATAACCTGGTTGTTTGTTTTGATTTAAGATAATAATGTCTGTTGTGTGAGAAATTTAAAAAAAGAAAATAATAATTGAAATATCTTTTTATAAAGATATTGAAAATTCAACATATTGTAAACTATAATATTGTATATTCTTAACCAATAAAAACTTTTTATTAAAAAAAAAAAAGGAATCAGTCAGTGGCAAACTACTTCTGAAAATCTTGTTGAGAAAACTGCAAGACTGGTCCAGGAGTCACCAGGAGTCAAAAACTGATTCAAATACAGCCCCAAAAAAGTAAAGAGAAGGTGATTGAAGTTGAAGAAACAGTTTTAAAACTGGATAGTTATGAAAGTGGTAACAGTGTCTGAATTTAACAAGAAAAAGCTGTTGTTCCCTTTCATTGCCAATTGTCCTTGTGTGTTTTCAATTAAAATCTATTTTGAGACAGCACTTTTTGTATGCTTAATATAATAAAGCTACTTATTAAAATAGATTTCCATTTGCTCCCCATGTATACCAGAAATGAATGCAAGAAGTTTTTTTAATGGCAATCTTAAAGTTCCCATTATCACTATCTTTTGGATAATATGTGACATTGTCCTTGGAGATAGTATGTAAATTTTAATTAGCTTAAATTCTTCTTCAAATGAAGAAACTAGAAAACATTACTCCAGTCATTTTATGAAGAAAGTTTTAAATAATCCGGCAGCCCCTTTTATAGAAATCTGCCTAGAGACTATTCTCTAATGGAGGCTGTTTTTTTATACTCCCTTATTCTTTGAAAGAGGGATGCGATGGCTCAGTGGCTAAGACGCTGAGCTTGTCGATGGAAAGGTCGGCAGTTCAGTAGTTCGAATCCCTAGTGCCGCATAATGGGGTGAGCTCCCATTACTTGTCCCAGCTTCTGCCAACCTAGCAATTCGAAAGTATGTAAAAAATGCAAGTAGAAAAATAGGGATCACCTTTGGTGGGAAGGCAACAGCGTTCCGTGCACCTTTGGCATTTAAACATGCCGGCCTCATGACCACAGACATATTTTCAGATAGCGCTGACTCTTCTGCTTTGAAACAGAGATGAGCACCGCCCCCTAGAGCCAGGAACGACTAGCACATATGTGTGAGGGGAACCTTTACCTTTTACCTTATTCTTTGAGAAACAGTAAGTGGTACCACAGAAAAAGTCCTTTATTTTGGACCTCAGAAAAGCTGAGTTGTGGGCTTTGGGGTTATTTTAGTGAGCATTTGTTCAGTTTGCCCTTCTGATGTTTAATTGCTGTACTCGGTTTGTGTAACTCTGAATTTTATTAGTTGTAATTGTCAAGTGAGCTGCCTTGAATCGGCAGTAGCCCTCACTCAGCGACCTCTCATGTAGCAACAATTCAGAGTTACAATGGCATTAAACAAGGAGGCATCGTTTTTGGCAGCATCCCCCTGTTCTATCATTGCCATTTGCAACCTTCGCTGCCAGTTTCCAACAAGCAAAGTCAATGGCAAAACTGGCAGGAAATGGTAAGTCGCGATCGTGTGATGCTGTACTCAATGACCATGCACAATTTGCTGAACAACCACAACTGGAGCTGCCAGAATTGCTATCATAGGTTAGTGCAGTCATATAATCTCTTTTGTTTGCCAATCGTATAGCTTAGTGACTTAGAGTCTTGATGGCGCAGCAGACTAAAGTGCTGTTACTGCCTGCAATTACTACAAGTTTGAATCTCACCAGGCTCAAGGTTGACTCAGCCTTCCATCCTTTCGAGGTAGGTAAAATAAGGACCCGGATTGTGGGGGCAATAAGCTGACTTTGTATAAAAAAAGAACACCGCTTAGGGGGGGCCGAAAGCCCTACTAAGCAGGTATATACAAAAGTATGAAGGCTATTGCTTAACGCATTGTAAGCCACCCTGAGTCTCCAGAGAAGGGCGGCATATAAATCGAACCAATAATAAACTTGAGTTTCCAGTCCCAATTACAATCATCAGCTCAGGACTTCCTATAGAAAAAACAAGTATTAAAGAAATATTAATAATGAGTCCATATATTATACCATAGGATCTGAGGATCCCTGAGAGGTTATATCCCTCTGGCTCCTTGCAACAATCTTTACTAAAGTAATCAGTATGTCTATGAAATATGCTTTCCAATTCGTTCTGCTCTAGACAAGCAAACTGCTCATGGAATACTTCTGCCTCCAAAAATCAGAAGTGAATTATTACTGCACACAACTGTCCCTGCAGTTGCTTTTATGGGCTTAGTAATAGCCTAACTGCACTTTCTGTTTTATAAAGTTAGCAGACTCCAAGTGTTTAATTACATTTGCAAAAGTCTTAATGGGACTAGTATGGTTAACATTATGTTTTAAATGAATCTGAAAAATCCAAGTTATCCTTCTCTTTATGCTCCAAAGGAAAGACTTAATTGTTACTACATGCACCCTGGATTTGAACAATTACTCCATTACAAACAAACTTATTTCAATATCCTAGTGCATACAAGCAGCCTCATACGTAACTTATGAACTATATGCATTTATCTCTTGTAAACTACTGTATAAAGTAATGATAATTATCATAATGAAGAATGAAGTCGGACAGGACGCAATTTTTTCTTTTACTTTTCAAGAGAACAACATGTCATCTGAATGCAAGTCCTATATCCTATTTTCTGAATCTCATTAGAAAATTAGTCATCCCATGCTTCATCCATCCTGTCACAATCTGTCCTAATTCGTATAACATCTTAACTTCAACAGACAGCTTTCAATTACCACCAGTATCGGGGGGTTTTCAGAATTTTTCATCCAGGTCCTCTGTCCTAGAAATTCGAATCAAGTAACAGGTATATTTATAGCCAATTGTGTTTTCAAACATTTTCAACTATACAATGAATTTGATTTTTGTGTTAAAAATCTTAAGCAAAATCATTTTATAGCTTTATATTTTTTATAAATACATTTGATAGTGTGACACTATTTTACTAGCCTTATAAATAGGCTATTGTTGGCCTATTTATAATAGTGTGGTCATAAATAATATACAAGGAATATTCAATAAAATCATGCATTGAGAATGTATGGTGCTGATTAATTAAGGATCAAATAAATATTAAAATAGTAGTGGGAACAGGAAGACTGATAATTTAATAATATAATGTAATAATTATTCAATTTCTACCTTTTCCAAAATTTCTGGTATCTTCCTATCTTTTCTCCATAATTTTTAAAACTGGCTCTAATTTGTATGCTTGTTAAATTGTATATTAGAATTTTTTCATTCAAAGGAATTTGCAGATAGTATTGATACAGTGACACGAGTGGAAAGACATGCAGTTTACACAGTGAGTAGTATATGTGGTGTGGAAAAAGTGTTGCTGTTTTTATGGTGACCCATAACATTAAGATCTTCCCGAGGCCTACTACAGTATTATTTTTGGATTGATATCCCTGGTAGCTTTAAGTCTGATCTATTTAAAGCAACATATCATTACAGTTCTTGGCTTTAAAAAGTCATTTTTGTAGCAATTCTGAAGCCAATGGAATGCTGGCAGCTGGCACTGACTCAGCTATTTTATGCCATAACTGCACTTGCAGCATTGCCTTACCATTTTCAGAATATCATCTTTTTGGACACTGATGTGAACCTTTTTCTATATTAGAAAATAAAATTAGCCAGTTAGGAAATCAGAGCCAACTTCTTGCTAAAGCTGCAATAAATCTTGCCTTCTAAAAGAAGGACATGGGAATGTATAGTTGCTAAAAACAAAATAATAAACCTTCCAGTGGTTTTCAGAACTGAATATCACATGGATTATAACCCATGTTCATCAAAAGGATCTGATAGATTCCATGTCCAGATTAAGTCAGTTTGACATATATTTAAGCACAGTGAGCTATGTGTTTTACATGCTTTACTGAGATTTATATATTTTCTTCATTAGTCCTAAAAAAATGAAACTTGAGTTGCAGCCCTGGAAATTTACTTTAGGATGCAACAGTGGTTGTAGATAGCTGGGGAAGGAATATTATAATGTTCATACTGAACATTATGATATGATAAGACAGAAAACCTAACATTTTATTATATACACCTAACATTTATTATACATTTCAGAAGATTTGCAGAGGCATGTGTAAAGTTCCGAATTTTTATATAATTATTAGTACTGCATATTTCAACATAGAAATGTATCTGCTACAGAGTTTTCATTAAAGCTGTGGATATGCCTTGAAGTCGTGTGTCACAAAGTCCAGTGGGAAAAACTTAAAGGAGTTTCTAAAGGTATATATATTCATGTGAATGGAGGGAGTAAAATCTGACAGATGGATTTTGATAAAGTAAAATTTTGATAAAGCAACTTAGAACTAAGGAGAAATTTCCTGACAGTTAGAACAATTCATCAGTGGAACAACTTGCCTCTAGAAGTTGTAAATGTTCCAACACTGGAAGTTTTTAAGAAGAGATTAGATAACTATTTGTCTGAAGTGGTGTAGGGTTTCCTGCCTAAGCAGGGGGTTGGACTAGAAGACCTCCAAAGTCGCTTCCAACTCCTGTTCTGTTCTGTTCTCCTCAGTAGAAGATTAATTTCAAGTTCTTGGCCTTCCTCCTTATGATTGTCCACCTTTAAAGTGGACTTGACAGGACTGTAATTAAAATAGAAAGCTATTTTTTCTAATATACAACTCCTGGAAAATCCAGGCCTAACAAGAACAAGAGGCTTGTAATGAACGTCAGGATATTTTGGTTCTCAAAGACAATTGCTTCTTTTCCCCCAGGATCATCACTTCTATAAACCCTAGCCTGCTTAAGCATTAAATAACAAGTGTTTGGTTAAAAAACAAGACTATGCTATACTATTCCAGCAGCTGAAGCCCTTCATTTGATCTTGTAGAAGACTAATTTCATCCTAGTTATTGTTTTGAATCTACTTTGTCAATATCAGCCAGCAATATAAAGGCTACTTTGTACATTTTGTTAAAGAAGGAACCTGGATCCTGCAACAGAAGATAGATCGCAGGGTAGAATTGTCTGTTCACAGTGCACTTTGCCTATGTGAGGACTAGCAAGAATAAATACTTAGCAAATAGAAAGCTGGATTTGGAAAAATATGTCCAATATTTTAGTCTCAACCCTCTGTGATTATCTGTAAAACTATGAATTTTGTGTTAAACAAAATGAGGAATTTGAGGCATTTTCTTTACGACGAAATACTGGAAAATGAAAAAACAATTATTTTACAACACTGGAGAGAAATGTTTCCTGTGAGGCTTAATGTCTATAACCACAATGGACTTGCAAAAACGAAATGGCAAATGAAGAGTATTGAAGGAAGGCTTCATAATGTGTAGTAATTACTGCATAGTAACAAAGAGAAGTATTTTACAGGCATTAGCTTATATCTTTTAACCAAGGGTGGGTTTCTACCGGTTCACCCCGGTTTGGGTGAACTGGTACTGGCGGCGGCGGGAGGCTCCACCCACCCACCCGGACGTCATCACGGACCCTTTGCGCATGCACAGAAGGTTCTGCGCATGCACCAAAGCTCTGTGCGTGAGCGCTCCCAGTTCTGAACCAGTAGTGAAGGTAAGTGGAACCCACTACTGCTTTTATCCCTCCCTCCCTCCCTTCCTTACAGCATCCTTTTTATAAAGATTGTTCTGCAGAGACAGGGAGGAGTTTTAAAGTAATGCAGGTTCTTTAGAATTATTTTTGATGCAAATTAAAATTAAAGTAAGTTACAAAATTCAACAATTGTAGTGATTGCAAAGACAGGCAAGTGCTTCTGAAAGCATTTAACTGTAAATTAAACAAAAGAAGATTTAAATTAAAGGATTATGGGCCTGAAGTGTGACAAGTAAATTGATAGAGGTATAAAGGAAAAGAGTATTTGAGTAACAGCCATCACAGGAGTAAAATGAGATAAAGATCAACAAAAATACAACAGAGAAGGAAGGAAAGGATTAAAGTAATGAGATGCAAGAGAAAAAGGAAACTGAAGAAAATAAAGAGGATTTCCCAAAAGTCTTGGCTACAACTATGGAAAATGGATAATAAAGAATGCATTTTGTTTAAGTGCAGTACATGTTCTTCAGCCAACTTTGGTTCACACTCAGGGAGGGAAACTTTTGCAATTTATGTGACTATACCAAGTGTGCCCCCCTCCAGCCCTTTCCCCCCCCCCCCCAGTTTGGAACCAATGCATGATTTGGAATCATTGGAAAGACAGAATATAAATGTCACTGCCAATTAGGATAGTGCATTACCACAGTAGCCCTCCTAAATACCTCCCAAGATAGGCCATAATTGGAGGAGGAGAATCAAAATCATTGTATAATCGATTGTAAAATATGGTTTCTGTCCAAATCAGTGTTTCTCCATCTTGATAACTTTAAGACGTCTGGATGTCAACTCTCAGAATTCTGGGAATTGAAGCCCAGACATCTAAAAGTTTTTAAGGATGAGAAATGCTGGTGCAAACTACTGTTTTCAGATCGCAATTGCCATCGGTCATTCATATGCATTGAATCCAGTTGAGGATTTATGGTTGCAGTGTTTTATTTATCCTATTACCCATGTTTCCCCAAAAATAAGACCCTGTCTTATATTTTTTGAACCCCGAAATAAGCGCTTGGCCTTTTCGGGAAGGTCTTATTATTTTGGGGCGTGTTGAGCAAGACGGGGCTCCTCTTGCCATCTTACCTGATTTCCAGATCTGTCTCCCTAACCAGAGGAAATGGCGGGGACCGGCTGTGCATGCTTTTAAATATTTTTGGGGAGGGCTTATTTTCGGGGGGGGCTTATTTTAGCACATGTGTTCAACAGCCCATTTGGGCTTATTATCAAGGGATGTCTTATTTTCAGGGAAACAGGGTATCTTATTTTCCTCCGAAGTGTATCTAACTTATCTGATAGAAAACTTCTTGCTCCCAAATAATTATCTGCAAAAATGTGTGTTGTCTTACATTTCCTGAAAGTGGGGGAAAACCCCACCAAAAAGGAATGGTAGGAAGTGCAAATAGACGCCTTTGAAAATTAGCTGTGCCTAAGAGAGGCTGCTTGCTTGCACAAACAGGGATTCACTTTCTTTTTGTTCCATTCTGTGGTTGCCCCTCACCTCATCTCAAGCCAGTTTTGTTATTCCCATTCTTTTTACTTCTTTTCCAGAGCAGTAACTTTATCAAATCACAAACCTTAAAAAAAAACACTTTATACAAGAAGATGAGAAGGGTGTGCACCAATTCTTTCAGGACTGGGCATTAAATGTTATTAAATATTTATTGACTGGTTATTAATTATGGTCTGACTGTTGGACTTCCAGAATGCATAAATAGAATTCCAAAAGGAAGGAGCCAGATAATTGCAATATTCAGCCATTAGAACTAAGAGACTGCAAGCTGATAAAGAGATCTTAGTAATTAAAAATCTGAACGCTAATGTAACACTAGCACTTAGCTTTATATACTGCTTCATAGTGCTTGATAGGCCTCTCTAAGCAGTTTACAGAATCAGCATATTACCCCCAACAATCTGGGTCCTTATTTTACCAACATTAGAAGGATGGAAGGCTGAGTCAACCTAAACCGGTGAGAATTGAACTTTTGGCAGTTGGCAGATTAGCCTACAATACTGCATTCTAACCACTGCGCCACCACGGCTCTTATATAATTATTTTATGTTGACACATCTTAAAAATACTAAGAAGGGATAATAGTATACAACAAAATAAAGCAATCAATGCATCAGACAAACTGAAGAAGAATGGGAAAGCAAGTAGAAACCAAGATTGAAGGGGAAAAAAGGGGTTTAACAGTGAAATTAAGAGAATTTTACAATCAGTGGGGAATTTATAACATTCAGTTCAATGAGAGGAAAATGGAGAAGTTCAAAAAACATGTGGCATTTCAAGAAATGTTTTATTGTAAAGGGGCATCTACATAATGCAGCTGAAGATGGAGAAACTTTTTTCTGACATTTCTTTCTTGTTTAGACTGGCTCACCTATTTCTGCTGAATTGCAACTTAAATTTTACTGATATCCTACTCATTTGCCTTAAAAAAGTAAAATAATTCAAACAGATATTAAAATATAATTGTGGTTCAAAAGTGTAATTAATAATTTAAAACAATACATTCTAAACCATTTTTGCTTTAATAAAGGTGGCTACCATTTATTAAATGGTACCATTTGTACGATTTATAAAGAAATTTTCAGATTGGCAATTCCAATCTGAAAACAGGAGTTTTGATCAGTGTTTCTGAACCTTAACCTTTTCTGCTATATAATACATATGGCAAATGGCATGTGGTGAGTGGCGGCCATTTGAAGTTAAATTCTGCTGGAGAGTTTTTCATTTTTAGATTAAGAATATGACAGTACTATTCTGTTCTTAAAAATCCTTTATATTATAAATTTGTGATTACATCTGCCTGTGATAAACATAAGCTGACTTTTAACTTCTCGAATCATTTGTCCAATTTTTGGCTCAGTTTTGTCTTCTCCAGTGAGCTAAGAGCAGCTCCTGAAGTGTGAGCCACTGGTCTTTTACCTGACATGATTTCCCTTAACTGGATCATCCAAGAATCACACCTGGAATCTCTATTCAGCTTTTTTAGGCAGTGTCTTTTGATGTACCTAAATCAGAGGTGGGCTTCAGCAGGTTCTGGCCAGTTCTGGAGAACCAGTAGCTGAAATTTTGAGTAGTTCGGAGAACCGATAGTAAAAATTCTGACTGGCCCCACCCCTGTCTATTCTCTGTCTCCCAAGTTGATTGGGAGAAAATGGGGATTTTGCAGTATCCTTCCCCTGGATTGGGGTGGGAATGGAGATTTTACAGTATCCTTTCCCCTGCCACGCCCACCAAGCCATACCCACAGAACCGGTAGTAAAAAATTTTGAAACCCACCACTGACCTAAATGTGTTGTTCTGTAACATCTGATTGGGTACTTGCTACACAGAAAGAAGGGGGAAATGCATTCTGCCTCTAAAAGAAAAGTCAGAGGCAATGAAAGAAGCATGGATTGAGAGAATGATCTGAGAAAGATCTGGCTTTGCAAACATCTATTTAAATTAATGAAATGTAAGAATACCATGTTTCAAGTACAGTATATCCGAGCACAAAATCTTAGTAGATCTGAAGGATAATGCAGTTCCTGTTTATATAATCCCCACTTAAAGTAGCCAATGCTAGAGTGTTTTTTTTTTATGCATTACAAATGATGATCTCTTCCAAATGCAGTCAGATTATTCAACCACAAAAGCTTAAGTATGAGGCATTTTATATTGGTGACATGCTGTTCCTTTGAGCGTGTATCGTGTTCTCTTCAGATGTTCACACTGGGTATGATGTATCACTGTTTCTTGTGTGACCCTATCCTCTCAACTAAAGCCAAACCTCACTTTAATTATATTTCCACAGTATAATGTTGTCTGTGGGGAAAAAGAAAATATTTGTGGATTCTTTTAAAAAATATATATATTTATTATTTGTAACAGAACAATCGTTAATCTTAAAAAAAAAGGTTAAAAAATTAAAATGCAAAGTAAGAAGGAAAAGAAAATATATATTTATCCAGTCACTGGTTTAACAATGAATTCACTATTATAATATAAGAAATGTAAGATACTATTGTAAGTTCTTTAGTCCATGTTTGAAATATCCCAAAATACTCTTTTTATAAAGATACGTTATAGATTTCTGTAATAGATTCCCTCAAGCAAGAAACCAATTTAGATGCCTTTGAGGCAATCAAAGAATATGGTCCATATTGATTTTTCAGAACATGCTTAAGCTGATGATACCTCCAATGTTGTGAACTGGGAAGACCAAATTCAATCTGATGTTGAGAAAAATCGTTAAAATAGTACTACATAGCAATTGATTTAAAATCATAATCCCAGCTTCTGCCCAGGCTTTCCAATAAAATAATTTCACTAGTTTTCAAAGTAAATTTATTTTTCTAAAGAGTTAGATATTCATGAATCTCATTATCAAAACTCAGTTTAAATCCCAATACAGCCCAAAGGTTTCTCACTGCTTGTATTCCTAGATATATGATACATTTTTTGCTATATATTGTTCCAAGGACTTGCCATAATTGCAAAGGAAATAGATATCAATTTCTAAGGAATACTACTCCACTATATTTTCATTCCACCAGCAGGTGGCTGATAAAATATTGGCCCATTTGTATTTTTCCTCAAATTGTAAAGTAAATTTAACTAAGGAAAATCTTAGTGATCCACCCTCCCTGAATTATTTCTTAAATTATCATTATGAATCCAAAAGAAATATTTATTTTATATTAACATAGAATACCTCCAAGAACAAATCAAACAAGGGACAATGCTCATTTTAATAACATTAACTTAACCCCAGAGACTTAAAGGATTTGAAGAGTCTAAAAATCCCAAAAGTCCCCATAGTATTATAGGTCAGAAATAGCTGTTTGCAAGACATTGGTAAGGTAAAGATTGCACAGGGCTAAAATGCTGTCAATAGATATCTATTTTTAATAGTGAGGGAATGGTTTATAGTTGTCTTACGGCTAAACTGTCCCTTTATTGATTTTGTTATAAAATGTTATATATTGACGGAAGAATACGTAATAACTACTGGAAAGTAATATTGAATGCCAGTTGATCTATTCTGAGGTTTAAACTAACCTCTACTCATTGTTTTTTATTTATATCTCTGTCAAATTAGAATCAATATTCCTGTGTTCTCAGCTAATAGGCTGAACTAGTTTTGAGTTAAGTTGTACTTTACTCTTAGCTTTTGGCTAGCTATTAGTTTTTCTGTGTGGTTAGATATGCAAATATGTTAGCCTCAGATGGATTGGCTTGTCTGCTTGTGTTGACATGCCATCAAGCTGAGTTTACCTTAAGTTACACAGGAAAGCAAGAAACGGTCAGAGTTACATGTAAATAAATTATTAGTACATTGTGGCATATGGAATCCTCCTACAGCCATCTGTTAGGCATTCTGATGCCAATCTTACCTTCTGCTTATAAGACTTTACACTGAAAAACCTACAGCTGCTACATTGTGCCACGGTAAACAGTTTTCCTTTTAGTGTTGTTTTCTGCCTGTTGTCTAGACTGGGTTTTGTATGAATCTGTTTTAATACAAGTAGTCTAAGCTATTTGTGTGCTTTTATGTATTTTTCTATTTTTATGGACTCTTTTGGTTTTGAATACCACCCAGAGTCAACTGAAGTTGGGTAGATATTACAGAATTAACAAATAAACAAACAACTAAATAAAGTTTATGTTAAAGCTCTGCCTTGAATGCAAATTCCCTAATTAGGGTCAGATTGTATCCTAGGGAAATTCAGTTCCAAAAAATCCCAAATTCCAAATTAAGAATAAAATTCTTCAAAATTTTATTATGTTGGTGTTTCTGCAACTCTACCTCACGGACCTAGTTAAGCATGTTATAAGAATTTGGGCTTTTAATGGAAAGGCTTAAGCATCCTCCAAAGTATAGGAGCAAGGAAATCCATTTTTGATTTTATTTATTTATTATTTATTTATCAAATTTATATACACCCACCCATTTCACCTAAGTGACTCTGTGCAGTTTACAAACAAAATACCTGATTTTATTAAAGGAGATTGTGCTATTCATAATTACCTACATGTACACATAAACTTATGCATATATCAAAAGGAGAGAAGGAAAACAAACAAAAGCTATGTAAAAAATTTGTGATTCAGGGTGCAAAAGAGCTCTACAACCAAGGATGGAAGTCAAATGCAGGAGAAACGAGGGTCATCTTGATACATCTTGATAGCTGTTATATTCTCTGAGGACAACTCTACTCTTTATATCTCAATCATATGAATCATACACATTTTTACTACACAACCTATCATTTTCTTTATTTAAAAAAAGATTAGCAAAGTAATAAGACGACATGGGGATATGCAGTTAGACAATGACAATATTTTCACACAGTAAAATTGTGCGAAAGAGGCATGGTCTAGGTACCAGTTTCATTTATTAGAATAAAACAATCCTATTAATTTAACTGATGCTTATTTTCCTTATTAATATTTCACTCTTTCGCCATTAAGATTATTGCACTTCTCTGGCAATTTAACCACTAGCTTCTGCATTTTAAAATGTTGCTCAAGGAATTGTTTTCCTCATGGTTGGCTGTACCTTGTTATTTTTAATGCAGCACACAGGATAGGTAAGCGTTTTAATTACCTAATTGAGGAAAACAGCAAATACATGATGTTTAGTAAAATAAATGGCATAACTGGACTGACATTTATAAAACTATTGAAATTATCTTTGTAGCTTGTTTTATTAGAAAGCAAGTAGCGCGTCCAAAATTGTAATTATATTATTATCTGCTTAAGATCAGACATAAGCTACAGCCTAAAATGCAAAATTCACTCAGTTCTGAAGCCAATATTGCATATAAGACTACGTGGCCATTGGAAATAAACTACTGTACCTTGGAGAAAAAAGGTTTACTGGAAATGCATTATCCACATTTCAGAGATAATTTTCCTTTTCTTGGTTATAGCGTAGATATGGTGAAAAATTCAGCCATTCCTTTTAAATTATTCAGAAAAGTTCGAAGGTATCAAGCTGACTCTTTGATTTCAGCCTTCTATGCTTTCAGTTTGAAAATAGTAAGGATTAGAGAGTAGATGTTTTCTGATGAATATAGCTCTGTTTCAGTGGTGGGTTTCAAATTTTTTTACTACCAGTTCTGGGGGGGGGGGCTTGGTGGGTGTGGTATGGCTTGTTGGGCGTGGCTTGGTGGGTGTGGCAGGGGAAGGATACTATAAAATCTCCATTCCCACCCCACTCCAGGGGAAGGATACTGTAAAATACCCATTTCCTCCCAATCACCTGGGACTTGGGAGGCAGGGAATAGTTGGGGGCAGGGCCAGTCAGAGGTGGTATTTACCTGTTCTCAGAACTAGTCAAAATTTCCGCTACCGGTTCTCCAGAACTGGTCAGAACCTGCTGAAACCCACCCCTGCTCTCTTTAGTTCTAAACCTAACCTAAAATTAAGAACTTCCATAGGGAGTCTGTGAAGAGGCAGATGCAAGAAAGACAAAGTGTGCAATAAACAACTTTTAGCAATAACACTTGGACTTATATCCCGCTTCACAGTGCTTTACCACCCTTTCTAAGCGATTTACAGAGTCAGCATATTGCCCCCCAATCATCTGGGTTCTCATTTTACCAACCTCGGAAGGAGGGAAGGCTGAGTCAACCTTGAGCCCATCAGGATCGAACTGCTGGAGTGAGCAGTGAGTTAGCGTGCAGTACTGCATTCTAACCACTGTGCCACTACGGCTCATTTTTTGGAAGCTAGATTGAAGTGCTCTTTACATATTTATGTATTTATTTATGTGAAAGTTACACTGCTTCAATTCATTCAACTCTTAACGTGTTTCTGAGGTCCTGGATCCAATAGACAGGCAATAAGCCTTTTTCTTGTCTCTCTTCTCTGCCTCCAACTCTAAACCCATCATTGTCTGTGTTTTCCTAGAAATAAAACATTGCATTTGACCATGGTAAAAATTCAGATATAAACATCAGCTCTCATTTATCATTTTACTATTTTACTTTTTACAACACACAGCACACGTAATATAAGCACACACGGAAACTCTTGCAAATAGACAGGCACATATTGAAACATACTACACGTAGTACTTGACTTACAGTGGTGACCATTTTCTTAGCTTAAAATATGACCAACTCTGCACTCATTAAGGTGATCTCTGCTTCAAACACACCTATCTTCTTGCTGCAGTATAACTCATGACAGCCTCTCCCAATCCATTTCCCTAAATCAAGCAAACAAAATCGATAACATAAAATGTGATGATGCTAATAATAATAATAATAGTAGTCTACCTCCTTACACAAATTTTTCCTTCCCAGCAGCAAAACGACAAACTGCATTTAAGTGTTACGTAAGTGCTACCCTGCACTCTACATCTTTACCTAAAATACTAATGAAGCCTGCTTTTTTTTTAACATAATGGTTTTTAAACTGAATTATTTACAAATTGATTCGTGTATTTATTTATTTGCATGGAACAAGGACTGACTTAGGATTTCTTTCATGGATTGAGTTACTATCCTATCAGAGCGTCACTGATATCATGGCTTTCTGAGTGTAGATAAAAGATAGGTTCCAATTTTCTGAAAACCGATCCCAACCATTTTGTTGATAAATGGTCCCTTACCTCTTAAGTTAGCACTTTGTCAAGAGTGTCAAACTTGCAGCCCATGGGCCGGATGTGTCATGCACTGGTCATGCCCATGCCCGGTTTAGTGAAGGGGGGGAAAAGTCGCAATACGTCACGTGATGCCGCTGTGATGCCGTGAGTTTGACACCCCTGCACTGTGTACAGTTGATAGGATCACGATTTCATTAGCTAAACACATCTAAGAATATCATTTATATCAATGATTTCTGTGCCATTTTGCAAAATCATTAAAATCCATTAAGAGAAGATTTCATCTTCTTTTGGTTACAAAATTTCACTATTTGGGAATATAAATCCAGCTTTAAAAAGTTGAACCTACTTTACTATATTGCTAAAAGAATATTATCTTCCTGTGTATGCAGTAGAATAATATCCTGTGGGGGTTTTTTTTGTTGAAAGCTATGATACAATGGGGATACAATTGTCACCAATTAAGCACAATGAAGAATTGCTGGATCAGATTGTGGAAGCATATATAAGGTACGAGATTAGAATCCATTTGCATGCTAACATGTTTTTAAAGTCTCTGTGGAGACTACATTTGGCAGTCATAAAAGCTATTTGAACACCTTGTCTTCTACCCGATTCCAGATATACATGTAGTGATTTATCATTGAGGAGAGAGGCACATTTATTTCCTCTTTTTCACTGGTAGATGTTTTTATTTCAAGGGATTTAGAGGGTTTATTTAAATAAGAAAAAATCAACCAGCATACAGATGGAGACTCTAGAATAATTGGACTTGTCTTAGGGGACCAAATTTTGTAGCTGCTTCAGTATGTTGAGGAGCTCCTTGGGAAAATGCTCGGTGTATTTAAAAGACAAGTTTCTGGCTGCGGTAGTGTTTCAGAAATTTCCAGCTGGAATCCCACCAGGATTCTCATGCATTCTTTATTTTGACAAATTAGTTTAGGAAAGTTTATAGTAAGCTGAACACTGAATCAGGAACTTCTTTTTTTAAGACCATAGTTTTCCTTTCTTTTCAGCATGCAGGGTCAGATTCATATATATATATATATATATATATATATATATATATATATATATATATATATATATATATATAAAAATAAAGCAAATTGGACATAATGTCACACAAAACTCCAAAAATGGGCTGGACAAAATCATTGGCACCCTTTACTTAATATTTGGTTGCATACCCTTTGGAATAAATAACTGAAATCAGTCGCTTCCGATAACCATCAATAAGCTTCTTACACCTCTCACCCGGATTTTTGGACAACTCTTCCTTTGCAAACTGCTCCAGGTCTCTCTTATTGGAAGGGCGCCTCTTCCCAACAGCAATTTTAAGATCTCTCCACAGGTGTTCAATGGGATTGAGATCTGGACTCATTGCTGGCCACTTCAGAACTCTCCAGTGCTTTGTTGCCATCCATTTCTGGGTGCTTTTTGATGTATGTTTGGGGTCATTGTCCTGCTGGAAGACCCAAGATCTCCGACGCAAACCCAGCTTTCTGACACTGGGCTCTACAGTATGACCCAAAATCCGTTGGTACTTCTCAGATTTCATGATGCCTTGCACACATTCAAGGCACCCAGTGCCAGAGGCAGCAAAACAACCCCGAAACATCAGTGAACCTCCACCACATTTCATTGTAGGTACTGTGTTCTTTTCTTTGTAGGCCTCATTCTGTTTGCGGTAAACAGTAGAATGATGTGCTTTACCAAAAAGCTCTATCTTGGTCTCATCTGTCCACAAGATGTTTGCCCAGAAGGATTTTGGCTTACTCAAGTACATGTTGGCAAACTGTAGTCTTGCTTTTTTATGTCTCTGTGTCATCAGTTGGGTCCTCCTGGATCTCCTGCCATAGCGTTTCAATTCATTTAAATGTCGACGGATAGTTCGTGCTGACACTGATGCTCCCTGAGCCTGCAGGACAGCTTGAATTGCTTTGGAACTTGTTTGGGGCTGCTTATCCACCATCCGGACTATCCTGCATTGGCACCTTTCATCAATTTTTCTCTTCTGTCCACACCCAGGGAGATTAGCTACAGTGCCATGGGTTGCAAACTTCTTGATAATGTTGCACAATGTGGACAAAGGCAAATCTAGATTTCTGGAGATGGACTTGTAACCTTGAGATTGGTGATATTTTTCCACAATTTTGGTTCTCAAGTCCTCAGACAGTTCTCTTCTCCTCTTTCTGTTGTCCATGCTTAGTGTGGCACACACAGACACTCAATGAAAAGACTAAGTGAACTTCTCTCCTTTTTATCTGCTTTCAGGTGTGAGTTTTATATTGCCCACATCTGTTATTTGCCCCAGGTGAGTTTAAAGGAGCATCACATGCTTGAAACAATCTTATTTATCCACAATTTTGAAAGGGTGCCAATGATTTTGTCCAGCCCATTTTTGGAGTTTTGTGTGACATTGTGCAATACTTTTATGTGAGAAATACTTCATTTTCTGGAAAAATTTCAGGGGTGTCAACATTTACGGCCATGAGTGTGTGTGTGTGTGTGTGTGTGTGTGTGTGTGTGTGTGTGTGTGTGTATATATATATATATATATATATATATATATATATATATATATATTGTCAGTGTATAAGAAATTATGAGCTGGGATACCCATAACAAGTAAGCCAATGGGAACTGTTTGATGACTAAGAAACAGGATCTGTTGTGAGCCATGGGAGACGGCTTGGAGCCTGGGTGTGGCTTATCTTAACTGGTCTGTATATAAGAGTTAGTTTGTCCTTGGAATATTGATTCTGGATTCTGTGCTTCTGGATTCTGAGTTCTGGTTCTGGTTTCTGCTGCATGGGTATTGTATACATGCATCATGCTTTATATTATTGCATATAAAGAAGTTTATTCTATAAATGAATCCTGCTGAATTATTTACTTGTGCGCTGGTTGGATAGCTGCAAACTCTGACATATACACACATAGGTTACAACTATAGTTCTGTTGGTCAATGGGAAAGAAGAAAAAAAATCAAAAGTCATACTTGAGTGATATCTGTATTATGAACAACCGTGTTAACACTGTAGAATTGTTTTGAAATCTCTTATATAGCATTCTTGATTTTTTCTTATAGCAACCTGATCAATTTTAATATATTTGGAACATTGCTTAAGTATGTAAATTAATCCATAATTTCAAAATGTTAAAAAATATCTTTACACAATCAGCATCAAGGAAAGGAATCCCCACAGATTCCAGAATTAGATGCACAATAAATACTAATTCCACATAGAATTAAGCAAATAGGTATCAGCAGAGTGTAAATAAACTAATAAACTTTTGTGTTTCTCAAAGTGAATCTTGACAATGGTTTGAAAAATTCAGTAGCGCAGAATGATGCCTGCCAGCTACTGACAGATACATCTGTCTCATACTAGTTTCAAGCTTAATTCAGTGTACTCATTTTGATTGTTTAAATATGCTAAAAAACCAAGCTGAAATTCTCAGAAGATGACTTTTTTCTGACAAATGCTCAGAAATGTTAATTTTTGAGCTGAAAGAATTACAATCTATCCCAAAAGATATTCAATAAAGTGGCCTTCACAATTTCTTTAGTACAGTACTCTTTTGCAATACAGGTAGTCCTCGGTTTAAAACCATAGTTGTGCCCAACATTTCTGTTGCTAAGTGTGACAGTTGTTAAATGAGTTTTGCCCCATTTTATAACCTTTCTTGCCACAGTTGTTAAGTTAGTAACACGGTTGTTAAGTGAATCTGGTTTCCCCATTGATTTTGCTTGTCAGAAGGTCGTAAAAGGTGATCACATGACCCCGGGGACCCTACGACCGTCATAAATATGAGTCAGCTGCCAAGCAGCTGAATTTTGATCACATGACTGTGGGGATGCTGCAACAGTAGTACATGTACAAATGGTCATAAATCACTGAACTGTTAATGTTATAATATAAAAATCAATAAATTTTCAATGCCATTGTAATCACCTATTCTTTCAAAAGATTTTCTAATTCATGACTTCTTTGTGTCCACTAATGTTCACTGATCTGGAATTTTTTAGGATATGGTTCTTTCTCATCTACCCTACATTAAGTACTTTCTCATCTACCCTACATCCACATTTCCATTTTTGGAAAATTCTGCCTTTTCTCCAGCAAAATCCAGAATTCCCATTTCTTTGTTTATAGTTGGTGCAGAAAACTATAGGTCAGTGATGGTGAGGAAGTGCTCGCATGTCTAGACAAGAACCCAGAAGAGGAGCTGCCCAGGGTGCATGCGCGTGCTGAAGATTAACTTCTGGTTTCAGCTACCGAACTTCCAGTTTCAGCCAACTACTCTTCTGGGTTTCTGGCAAGTATGCCCGCGCAACGATCAGTTGGCTGGCGTGCTTGCTCACGCAGGAAAACGGAAGATCAGCTCTTCCAGTTTCCAGCACTGCTGCATGCAAAAAGGCCAGCTGATCGTCATGCATGCATGCGCACCAGAAACCCAGAAGAGGAACAGATGACGGCGCGTATGCTAGGCGACATGGCTCCGCGTCCCACTTTGGGCACGCGTACCATAGGTTCACCATAATGACTATAGATTGACTTGAAATGTGTTTTCCCTCATGATATTTCTCATACTGTAGTCCTGTTCCTCTTTTGAAGAAATGCAGATATACATTATAGGAGATTCTCTATAGTTAGCCTTAAACTATGACACTCATTTTTGTTAATGTTTACTTGTGAAATTTTGAATAAAGAACTTGCTTGTCTGCTTCTATGATATTCAGCAATTTATATTTTAATGTACTGTGTGTTAATGAAATAAAATGGCCACAGTTATATGGCTGCTCAGTTTCCAAAATGGCACAACAGATTTTCTCTTGATTAATTCTTTAAGCCACCGATAACAACACTTAATTTGGTTTACCATATACATTTACAATTTTTCTTCATCCAAAATTCTTATCTTTACATTAAAGGTTGCTAGAGAAATTCAAGAGAGATTGGAATAAGGACCACTTATCCCTGTTGAGATAAAGTTGCTAGGTAACCTTGACATCAACCTTAAAAAAAAAACATCTGTAGGAGGATGAATTATATGCAGGATTCAGTCAATAACTGAGCTGCCTTTGTTGGTATAACATAGTCCTGACAAAATCTACTATCTTAAGCCATTTTATAAGCTGGTCAGGACTTTCTGATTAAGCTGAGACTCTATAATGTTTGAACCTGACTTTCTTTGGAGGACAGATTGAGAGAAAAATTTCTGTAGATAGCAAAGAGAAAGCGTGGGGGAGGGAAAAGATATATAAGGAAGGCTAAAAGTATCATGGGAATCCTTCAGAAAGCAAAAGAAGCGTGGTTCTGTCCAGCAGGACAATCCTTCTCTTCTTCCATTAGAGAATGAAAGGCATCCTAGAGTAGGGGGAGGTGTCAAGAGGGGTTAAGCTAAGGGTCCTTGCACAGCAGGAAGCAGTCCAGATCTTATCTTCCCCAGAATCCCTGAAGCCTTATCTGACCATTTACAAGAGAATGCAGTCAATCTGGCAAGATACTTGTGAATAGGCATGCAACAATAAAGAAATAATCTTGATTAGCTCACAATATCATTATGGTTCCTTGTGCATGACAATAAATCTGCCTAGAGAAAATAACTCTCAAATGAAGAAATGAAATTATTCACACTCTTAGACCTCATCGGAAGGTCTATTTCCAATAATAATGTGGTTGTTTTGTCACAACTGAGTTGGCCAGGACAGTATTCTATACCATCATGCAACTGACATTTTAATGTTTGACTTCATCAGCTCAGTATTATATGCTCAGATGATGCAAGTAAAGCAATGTTATTCAAAGTTAGGGATGATAATGTCACTGGAGAACACATTTTTTCAAAATATTTGCTTCCTGAAAAACTTTTGGTGGTTATGATAGACCCTTTCCAACTGCAGTTAACTTTTAATGGCTATAATGTATTTAATTGTATAACATTTACAATATGTTGCATGAGTTCAACAGGACCAAAAGTGTTTTGCTGTTGATTTTCATTTGTACTCAGTATCTGATGCATTTTGCTGAAGTGTCCAACAATAATCAGTCTGCATTGATGGATTACCATTGCCCTGGTACCATTTTTCCATTGCCCTGGTACTGTTTTTCCATTGTGGCAATGCCCTGGTAAAACCTTTCCCCATGTTTGTTCCTGACTGTAATTACATTTTCAGGCAAGAAGTCTAAGTGTGTGAATGCAGAAAATGAATATTCAGTGACATGTTGCACTTGATGTATACTGTATGATGTTTTTAGCCAGCTGAATGTACTGTATATACTTGAGTATAAGCCTAGTTTTTCAGCACATTTTTAATGCTGAAAAAAGCCCCCATCGGCTTATATTCGAGTGAGGAAAAAATGCCTTTTTTCCCTGCAACCCGTTTTGGCTTCCAGGGGCTGCAGGGAGGCTTGCTAAGGCCAAAACGGGGCGTGGGGGTGTGTGCAGCGCCCCCCCCCATGCCCTGTTTTGGCTTCCAGGGACTGCAAGGAGGCTTGCTAAGGCCAAAAAGAAAGAGGGAGAGGAAAGAAAGAGAGAAAGAAAGAAAGAAAGAAAGAAAGAAAGAAAGAAAGAAAGAAAGAGAAAAAAAAGAAAGGGCGCACACGAGAGAGAGAATGCAGGTATCTCTTAACAGAGGCTTAAACTTGCCTGAAATTAGATCAAGCCTTACTTTTGTGCTCTGTAGTTACCGAGACAATTCTCAATGACATCCTTGATCTTTTTCTAGGCAATTTTCTCTGGCCCCACTAACAAATCTTCGGACCCCTTATCAACAAAAATCTTTGTGGAAACAAAATTTTAATCAGTCTGAATTTTATGTAACAGTGGAGGCAAAAAATAACTTTGTCAGGACAACAAGTGGTTCATGTGCCACTTTTTCTGTCCTGGAACCAAATTTTTTTAGAATGGCCATTTCTTTTTAATATATTGAGACTCTCTTGCATGGCTATTCCATTTGCATAGGTAACAACAGCACTTGGTATATCCAAGTTGCATTCCAAACAGCAGAGCCACTATTAAATCTCCATGGATATTCCAGATGTACTTGGTATACTGGATATGCTTCAACAAAAGTCCCATGTTTTTGTATGTTTCTTTCATGTGTGCAGCATAGCCAATTAGATATTGAAGAGTGTACATTGCTCTTCAATGTGTAAAAACAGAAGATCTCTATAAACAGGTACATGATAGGTTAAATTATATTATTTGTGATTAGCAGCCAAAACTCTACAAGATACACCCGAAAGGGTTCAGAAAGCAAAATCTTTCTTGCCCAGTCTTCAGAGCAGATCAAAGACAAAACTCTCTTCTGAAAGCTAGCACCATTTCATAAATAATAGAGAACTCCCAAAGACAGCATGGAACTCCAGGCATAAATCCAACAATGTGCAGTGCAAGTAATCTACTCTTGTATGATTCTTCTTTACAATGGTAACAACAGCATTGATACTTAAATTGAGTCCATTGAATCTCTTCTACACCAATTTACATTTCTCAAGAAATAAATTAACTAATTTAAAAGTCTTCTAGGGAAGTCATGGTAAGAAATACATTAGTTGTTGAGAAGCACTTCAAGAAAGAATAGAAAGCTTCTCTCTATATAAAAGTAATGATTGCAAACATTTTTTCCGTTTGAATGAAGTTAGCAGACTCTTTTCTAAGAAATAATATAGATGATCCAGAGAAGTATTTTCCTTGTTTCCTTGTGGAAACAAGTTTTCCAGGGAAAGGCAAAAAAATCAAAGCACAAATATATATTAGAAGCTATAAAGTAAGTTTATATTTCTGAAAAACATTTTCACTGAAAAGTGATCAAACGTGTGTGTGTGTGAGAGAGAGAGAGAGAGAGAGAGAGAGAGAGAGAGATAGACAGAGATTGTGAAAATAGAGGAAGTAGTCACAGTTTAATCATTCAGAGAATTAGTCAATGAACTGAAACGTGTTTCCTGGGCTTTTATTGTTCACATATAAGAAGGGTTACAAAGATATGAATGAGGATTTGAATCTGGATCTCCTAGTTCTTATAAAATATTGGGACTTCTAATCAAAAAGGTTACTTAACTATCTTCTAATAATTTTGTTATAAGGAAAATTTGTTATGCATACATTCTTTTGAGATAAGCACAGTTTAAGAATTTAGTAGCTGCAAGTTATGAATTATATATAGATAATCATTGAAAGATTTGTCATCTAACATGTAGAGCAATGTGAAATTTAAGTCCACATCCCTACAGTAACATGTCTCAGTTCATTGGAGTTGTGGATATAATTTAACTTATGTGGATATATACGGATATACAACTACACTAATCAAGTGCTTCCATTCCAAAGTAACATCTCAACTGCCCACAAGAGAAGCATTCAATAAGAGAAGCATTCAATAATATTCAGGCAAACCCAAACACACTTTACCAACCCAGAACATCAGAAAAAAAGAAACAGATTACCAATACAACATCTTCCAATGGATGGATACACACACAACTTTATCAAAAAGTGCCTGACCACTCAACCAACACAAGCTATGAAAAGAATAGCACTGCCATACATTAAAAAACCTCAGAAACAGCCAACAGATTATTACCACCACATGGCATCACCATAGCCCACAAACCAACTAAGTAAGATGATGATGACTCTTTAATTTCACAACACATGGACAAAATTAACCATAGTTTCAACTGAGAAATGGTGAGCATCACAACCAGAACACCTCCTCGCCAGTAATCAACACCCAGAAAAGCAGGAATTAACACCAGGAGCAACACCAGACAAATAATCAAATTGTAAACAATACCCTAACCAAGGAACTATCAGCTCAGACTAACAATAAAGCAGTGAACAGCAGCCTAATCAAGGAACTACAAAGAAGAAAATATCATCCCTACCAACAATGACAGAGAAGGTACTGTATATACACAGAGAGCAAATCCCACTCCCTTTTAGCACTGAAAATGTTACCTAGCCAGGTAATGAAATGACTGCAAGAAAACAACCAAACTCAGAAAGTGCCAAGGGCTCCATGATTTCACTTGTTTGAAGTCTCTAATTTTAATAGCTTGAATAATCTCTCAGAATCCCTCATTGTTATAACTCAGGCAGTTTGCTTTAGTAGTTACATTTCTTTCCTTTTATAGACTTTAAGGCTGCTTATCTGTTGTTTTCTGGGAGATTTAAAATGAGAAAAATAGGATTAGAGCAAACATCTCATCCTGGTTCCAAACTCTGACATAAATATCCACCATGGCTGTCAAACATAGTGTCAAAGTGTGAATATTAATGCTTCAGCTTGCGTAATATATTCACTTTTCATTATTCATTCCTCAAAACCAATACTGTAATTACAAAACATCAACTTTTCAGAAATGTTTCTTACTACTTTGGACTGGCTGGCTTCAAAATCTTAATTGCATTGTCCCCGCTCTACAAAGACACAGGTACTTATTGATAAATTCAACTTTTATCATTAGATTCTGTTGTTTACTGACAATTGCCGTCTCAAAAAGAAAACAGTGCTCTTCTTAAATATCTGTATTATTAAATAAATGCATTAATAATAACTGATTGGGAACACTCCAAACAGTCAGAACAGTATGTTTTATAACTTTTTACATTAGAATGTAGGAAAACATAACTTTTGGTAATTCATAAAATAAAAACTAGGGTGCAGCAAGGAGTTTAAGGCTCCAGTATAATATAAAAGCACATCTCCAATGTAATATAGGAAATATATCTTACTCTTGCGGTTAAAGTAAAGTATACATTAATGCAAATACTAAACGCAACTGTTAGTCTAGTTGTTTAGTCAAATTCTCATTTTATATTTTTAACTAACATATCAATTAAAAAGTATTCTAAATAATAAAAGTAGCATATACAATGTTATGCAAGCAGATTTCTATATGATACGTATTTCCATTTGCTTGCTCTCCTCTGTTCCTTCTATGGGTCTTCCAGATTGGCTCTCAAAGGTCACCCAGATCTTTGTGAGAGATTTCAGAATCAGGGAAAGACTATTCTGCTGGAAAACCTATTCTGTCAGTAGGCAAGCTTTATGAATCTACAACAGAGGTCTTCAAACTTGGCAGCTTTAAGACTTGTGGACTTCAACTCCCAGAATTTTCCAGCCAGCATCTGGGAATTCTGGGAGTTGAAGTCCACAAGTCTTAAAGATGCCAAGTTTGAAGACCTCTGATCTACAAGAAGCTGTAGGAATCTGTTTCATCAGGTTTCCTCTTCTTTTCCAATGAGAGAAATTAGATCAATAATGTCCACTTTTGCCATTCTGAAGAGATTAAAAATGACTTCAGCATTAATATTCAATTACGTACATTAATTGAAATACATTGAAGTATAGTTTGACCTAAGCTATAGTCTTGTTTATTATAAGTGAAGCAAAATTGAAAGTATATAAAAGAGTTCGGAAGCGATCATAGAAGAAACATTACAGGTTGAATCTTACAGGAAGGAGGCAGGATTAAAAGGGCTTCCCAGTGCCTTTCATTCATTCTACTAAAAGACCGCTTGATATATTAGAAGATATCTTGCTCCCTTGAGATAGTTATCTTTCAACCATTTTGATTAAATGGTAATAGTCACTAGGGATGTATAAAACAATTTGTGCACAAGCTGTTCTATGAGTGTAGTAGCTAGTTCATGTAATGTGTACCCAAATCAAAATGTACACCTTTAGTCTATATATAGAATGATTTTTTTTTCCATTCCCAGGAAGAATGATTATGGTTGCAGAGCAGTTTTTGCCTGTAAATGTGTTTCTTGGAAATTTTTGAAGTGGTTTTCACCTATTTTAAGTTTCTCCAAAACTTTAAAGTTGCTTATTTATTATAAGTAAGTGTTTGTACATTGTCTACTTCTGATAGACTTGAGTTCAAAATTTAGAAACAAATAAAAATAATACAATCCAGCCAATACAAAAAATAAACACCAACTAGCAGTCAGAAAACACAATGAAAATTCCTTAATCACACAAAAGATGAACAGACGTAACCATAGTTTCAACTGAGAAACTGAGCATCTTAAACCAAGCTAAATCCAAAAAAGCTAAAGAATTCCTGGAAGCGTGGCACTCTGACAAATCAACCACCAACAGGCAGATAGAAACAAACAAACAATATCTACATAATACATAATTTTGCAAGCTGGTTGAAGGCAGGGATCAGGGGTGATACCTACTGTGCTGATCAGCTGATTGGAAGCTTGTGGTATGATGAACCAGCAGAACCACTGAGTAAAACTTCTAAAATATCTCTGTGAAGACAACTGCCATGTGTTTTGTGTTCTGTGTTTTCTACCTCAGAATAATAGAAACTGCAATTTGGCAGAGCAACTTAAGGGGATTTCAAATTTTAAAAAGGAGGATTTTCAAGGCCTGAGATCATAGATTATCCTCCCAGTTTAGTGTCTAGGATAAACTCAAACATTGTGGCCTATTCTATGGTTAAAACAAATCAAGTTTGTATGTTTGTGGGTAATTATAAGCAGCTTTTCCAGTTTATGGGAACTATCCCAACAGACTTATATAAGAAGCAATCCACCTCCAAATTTGGTAAATTTGTCATTAAAAGATTTGGTTGTGAAAAAGTACTTCTGTCCTATACTCCCTATAGTTCACAGAAATAAGAGAGGCCAGTTCAGACAAACTGCATCATATACATCACAGAATTAAAACAATTTGAATTTCTAATTTGGGAACAAGTTGCTATCAGGAGTTCATTCTTCCCTTCTTAAAGTGTAACTATTAAGACAGAAGTTACAATTGCCACAATCTTATTTTCCAATTGAAGAAAAGCTTAACTATTATCTATTCTTCTTAATTATGCTACTAAACCTTTATGTGGGTAGTTCTGTGAGCTCTCAGCTACTGAAATCATAGTGTTATAAAGTCTAAAGAACATCTCATTTAGCATTCATACTTATGCTTATACATTTACAAACTGCCCTATATGAAGGGACGCTTATGCTACATACGATTTTTATCCAAATATTTTTTTAAAATTATAATAGCTTTGGTCAGTTCTCATTTTACTTACATAAACAAGTCACACTGAAAGTATAAGTGATGGAAAATATAATCCTCCTGGCTTGTATTACCAAAACTGTCAGTGAAGGCTAGGTTTGAAAATAGCCCATTTTAAAAGGAAGGAGTTAGCATAGAATTTAAAGTTAATTTTCCTTGTGTAAGGCATGTATGAAATAAAGGAGTAAAAGAACTGCCACGATGTTACTATGCTTGACCTTGGTAGTTACCATGAACAAGATGTGATTAAATTCACTGTTATAAAGTATGAAGCTAGGGCAACCACAAAGGAATAAAAGATCTTAAATGCCATGTACAGTGGCATAATGAGCTTGTTAATGCACACTCACTTCTTCCAGCAAAAGGTTTCAGAAAACCACTGGTTTTACCAAAGTGAAAAACAGTAGATACTGCACCGGGATATTTCCATTGTTAACCACTGTGTATTGCCATGGCTCGATGAATCCTTTGTCATGCATGTACAAATAAACTATAAGGAAGTAACTTAGTTAGAAAATTAGCAAATATTGTTATGAGTAAAATACCCAACCTATTATGTGTATATGTAAGGGTTAAATGTATTTATCATTGTGCCCCTCCCAAGCTCCTCCTTACCTTTCCTTAACTCCTCCTCTTGTATATATAAACCGATGTCCCCCCTATTTCGTGTGCTTGTTGTGATACCCTATGGAAAAGAAACAATAAAGGATTCTGATTAGTTTTATACTGAGTCTCTGGTCTTTTGGGCCTAAGGAATAAAAGAAACAGATTGGTAGCAGAGGATGGTTGGGAAGATCCAACCATCTTAATAAAAATGCAAGACAGCATAAACATAAGAAAAAGACCTACCACAAGGTCATCAAAAAAAATGGCAGCTCAAATAACTCCCGCCAAAAATGCGGGCAAAAATGAGCAATTCCCCAAAAAAGAAAATACACCAAAACTAAAAGACGACCATCTGATCCTAGAAATAAGGAAAGAAGAAAAAAGAGATTTAATAGAACTGATAAAATCAACGCCGGATGATCCAACTCTGCTCGCGAAACTACACAGCGTAATGAAAGACCATGGAGCAGCAGCAGAAAGAAAAGGAATAGAGAAACACCAACAAAATGAAGATAATCCGGTAAGAAACTACCAACCTGAACACCCGACAGAAAATAACACAGATGAACTTTTCGCGCCTTTTAGAAGGCAGCCATCTTGCCTGACCAGCCCACCAAACATGGCCGACCAACTGTCCATCAAGGTCCTGGGTTCAAATCCCGACACGCAAAACGGGGCCCGCGAAAAAGAAAAACACCAAAAATTAAATTTTAAAGAAAAACAAACATGGCAAAAGTCAAAGGGACGACCCACTGAAACCGAAATAGAAGATGCCATGCAAGTGCTCGAGGCTGCATTTGGGGGTAAATTAACTATATCTAAAACGGAACAAGACGACCCTGAAGCCACCACTAACCTCACGATTTCAAAGATCCAAAAAAGACTATGCTACCTCGAAAACCCATCCATAACTAGCAAAGGAAAACACTCAACCCCCAGCCACGAGCATTCCCATGAGGAACCCGACTCATCCCCAGAGAGGAGCCCAGACCGCGAACCGACCAAACGACGCCAAAACTTCGAGAGGAAAATCTATACTTACCAAAGCGACAGATGCATCCCATCGACCCGAACTGCTTCCAGATCGACCATCGACTATTGGGGGCCATCCGGAGCTGGCACTGAGAAACACCAGGCAGATTGGGGCCTTCCATCAGCAGCAGCGAACCCAAGCTCTTCCCTCTACAGCGACAAAAGAAAAATGAGTTGTGAGCATGTGCAGAACCCTCCAGCAACCAGAAAAGAGGAAACCCTAGAAGCAAGAAAGTACAGATCCACAGGAAACATAGAGACAAGTCAATGCAGATACATCTCAAGCGTACCTTTACCTTATTGTGAGTACATTCATGATCTGAACCATGGACAGCAACAAACCTTAGGTAATTATACACACCACATAAATACATTTACAGCTGATGTAATTAAATTAAAATTAGATGGGTCTAATTTGCAGGAATGGGGGCAACAATTAGAGATTATGTACCTAAAAGAAAATATGTTATTCTTTATAAATAACCCACCCTGCAAACCATGGACACGTGACCTGGACTGCCTTCATCACAAAGCATTTTATATTCTGATTGCCACTATATCTCCAAGTATTTTTCCCAGCATTGAAAACAATTTGACTGTGTCAGAGATTTTTCAGAAATTGTTCAATTTATTTCAAAGAAATAATGCAGCATCTACTATTAGAAAATCTAGAGAATTTTATGCAGCAAGATTGAAGAGTGGGATATCAATGAGTGAGCATATTCTAAATTTGAATGCAGCCAGGACTGAGCTCACACAAAGGGGGGAGGTTATATCAGAAAGCAGCTTTAAAAGCATAATAATTAATTCACTTGATTCCAGCTGGGACAATTATATTACAATATTGGATAGCATGAATATAGAACAGCTCACGTTAGAAGACATAACTAGTAGGCTTATAGCAGAAGACAAAACCAGAAAGGAGAGATCAATAGGTCTTAGAGATGATAGAATCAGAAGAAGGACAGAGTCACAAAGCAGGGATAGGAACACAAATGGATGCCACATCTGTGGGTCATACAACCACTACAAGAGGGATTGCCCAAAGAACCCAGAATATAGGA
The DNA here is from genome assembly GCA_012654045.1 of Ptyas mucosa. Classification (NCBI taxonomy): domain Eukaryota; kingdom Metazoa; phylum Chordata; class Lepidosauria; order Squamata; family Colubridae; genus Ptyas; species Ptyas mucosa. The sequence continues at coordinate 202,110 of WNWU01000017.1, read as the reverse complement.
ACCAATACAATACAAAAGAAAGGCAAGATAGAAGGGTCAATTTCTCTAGTAGGCAGTCACCTGACTACAGAGACAAACGTAGTGGATCACCTAAAATAAAGGGTAGATTTAGATATAGAGATGATTCTAAAGAAAACAGGCACGGTTACCTCTACGGATTGAAAAAGGACAATCCAGAAACTTTAATCACTCACGCTAGTTGGCTCATCGATTCGGGGGCCACTAGCCACACAACTAATCACAAAGAAATATTAGAAAAATTCACCCCAAAGAACTATTACATTAGAGTGGCCAATCAAGAAAGGGTTTTGGTAAGTGGAATAGGCTGTGTGAACATAGAAGGAATTGGAAAAATAGAGGGGGTACTTTACATACCAGATATCCCACAGAATATACTAGCCATAGTAAAACTAACCAAGGAACATGATGTTACAATCACTTTCAGTAACGGAGAAGCATATATGTACAAAGAAAATAAGCCTGTAGATGGAATATTTGTTAAAGAAGGGCTTATTTATCTACAACCAGTTAAAAGCAATGAAATTAAGATTTTGGCCAAAACTAAGAATGTGGGATTTAATACTGATAATCTGGAGATCATTGAAAATGTATCTGATAAAACAAACTGTAATAATTCTATTGTGACTGACAAAATTACAAATGGGAAAATGATGCACGATAATTGTGCACACTTGCTGCACAGAAAATTGGGTCATGCCAATTTCCAAACTGTACAAAAAATGTTAGAATGTTCAGAGGATGTTAAAGTAAAAAATTGTGACAATTATTTAGATTGTTCAGTCTGTAAATCTGCCAAAATTAGATGTAAGCCAAAACCAAAGAAAGCCACACGCACAACCCAATCCATATTTCAATTAATACATATGGATCTCGTCGGCCCACTCAAACCCTCACTCAAATATAAGAAAAAATACTTTCTCACCATTGTTGATGATTTTAGCAGATACGGTTATGTTTACACATTAAACCACAAATACGAAACATTCAAAAAGGTAAAAGAATTTTACAAAAGGATAGAAACTCAACATGGCATAAAAATTAAGCAAATTATGACTGACAGAGGTTCGGAATTTTTATCAAAAGAATTTTGCAATTGGATCAATGATCAGGGTATACTACACTTCAAATCCTGCCCTTTTTCGCCATTCCAGAATGGAATCGCGGAGAGGAAAAATGGTTTACTACAAACCATGGTTAGATGTGTCCTGGAGGATGCTGGTTTAGGTCACTCTTTCTGGGCAGAAGCCCTCACATATTCAAACTACACCATAAATCGACTTTGGTCAAGCACAATAGAAAAATCCCCATATGAAATTATGTACAATAGAAAACCAAAGATAGGTCACCTTCATATTTTCGGGGTAACTGCGGATGTATATATTCCAAGACAATTAAGGCGAAAAGGGGAAAAGATATCAAAAAGACTCAAATTTATGGGATACGAAACCGGTACTAAGGGTTATAGATTCATAGACCATAACAATAATTTCATTATCTCCAGAACAGCAAATTTCCATGAACACAGTAATTGGTCAAGGATACATCTCAACGACTTATGTTTAACACAAACAAATACCAACACAGAGCCAAAGGAACATAAACAATCAATTGCAACCCCTAGTCTTGTTAAAAAAATCAAACCAGATCACACGAGAATATCCAAAAAGGGATGGAAAGAAGGCCACCCTGAAATACATGTAGACTCACTATCTCATAAGGAGGCTAGATACATGCATACGGACGAAACACCTCCAAGTAGACCAGTTAGGTCAACCAGATGCAACAAACCAAAAAAATTACAGGACTACATTTTATCTATAGATACAACAAGAGTAACCCCAAAAAACTACGAAGACATCTTTAGATTACCCATAGAAGAAAGGTCAAAATGGGAAGAAGCCATAAAAAAGGAAATGGATAGCTTAAAGGAGTTAAAGGTCTACACACCTGTTGACTCACCTCCAGAAAAATCCCCCATAGGAACAAAGTGGGTGTTTAAGATAAAAGAACTAGAGGATAATAAATTATTATATAAGGCCAGACTAGTTGCCCAAGGGTTTGCCCAAAGGTTTCCCGATGATTATGAAGACACATATTCCCCTACTGTTCGGTCCGAGAGCGTCAAAACCGCTTTCGTTCTAGCATCTATTTTGAATTTGGATGCACACCAATTCGATGTACAAACCGCATATTTACATGCTGATTTAGATAAACAAATATACGTAAAGGCCCCACCTAATAATATTTCTCAAACTGAAAAATTCTGGTTATTAAACAAGAGCTTATATGGTCTGAGGCAATCAGGCAAACGCTGGTATGACTGCCTATCAGAAATCCTCACAAGAATGGGGTTCAAGGCAACATCAGCCGACTTATGTTTCTTTGTTAAAATCACCAGCACCTCCACAGAATATGTGCTCGTCTATGTTGACGACATTTTATATTTTGGTAAACAAAGGGCAAAATGTGATGAGTTCGCAAAAGAATTAAGTAAACACTTTAATTTGAAAATATTAGGAAAAGTAAATAAATATTTGGGCGTGCAAATAGAAAAGACATCCAAAGGCTTCAAATTATCCCAAAAAGAAAAAATTATAGAATTAATAAAAAAATGCAACATGTGTGAATCTAAACCATCAGATACCCCCATGTCCACTGATTTTATTAAAAATATGAATGAAGTATATGAGCCTTTTACAGACAATACATTATATAGATCCATTATCGGGTCATTGTTATATATATCAAATTGGACTCGACCCGACATCACCTTAGCCGTTAATCTCTTATCAAGAAATGTAAGCAAACCAAATTTATACCACTGGGAAGGTATAAAAAGAATATTAAGGTATTTAAAATCAACTGTTGACTTCTGTCTGTACCTAGAACCATCTTTATCACAAAAACCCATATTGTCTTGTTTTGCTGATGCTGACTGGGCTGGTGATTCTAAGAGTCGCAAAAGTACATCAGGCTATGTTTTTGCTGTGAATGATTGTCCAATCTACTGGTTCACCGGAAAACAAAACCTAGTGGCAACTTCAACGGCTGAGGCCGAATATATCTGTTTATCGAAAGCTACAAACAGTTTAATCTGGTTTGACGATTTATTGACCGAGATATGGACAGAACCCAGCTACCCAATACACATCAACGAAGACAACCAGGCAGCCATAGACATTTCAGGAGCTGAAGCAGTGGGTAAAAGATCCCGTCATATCGACATCAAATTTAAACATGTGAGACAACTATCAAATATAGGTTTTATAAAATTAGTTCATTGTGATACCTCCGAACAAACTGCTGATGTGCTAACCAAACCATTACCTACAAAACAACATATGTACTTGTCATCCAAATTATGTGTAAAAATTTGATATTGATATTCATTATATTCTATTATTGGGTATTTTAGAGGGGGATCTGTTATGAGTAAAATACCCAACCTATTATGTGTATATGTAAGGGTTAAATGTATTTATCATTGTGCCCCTCCCAAGCTCCTCCTTACCTTTCCTTAACTCCTCCTCTTGTATATATAAACCGATGTCCCCCCTATTTCGTGTGCTTGTTGTGATACCCTATGGAAAAGAAACAATAAAGGATTCTGATTAGTTTTATACTGAGTCTCTGGTCTTTTGGGCCTAAGGAATAAAAGAAACAAATATGGAGTAATTCATGCCATAGTCAATGGTAATGTAACAGCCATTGTGTGTTTCTTGCCCAAGAAAACATTGTCAGAAGTGTTTTTTATCTGCTTCACAGCTCTTAATAAATTATGTCATGGTTGAAGAGAAGGATGGATCTGAACTTCACCATGTAGGTGATTGAGATAGATAAGAGGAGTCATTATTTTTTCCCCAAAACTTTTCACGACTGCCTTTCTTAGTAATGAAATATTCTGCCAATCATCAGCAAGAAAGCAATAGCTGTTTGTCACACTGCATTAGAATTTGCTGTTTGTTTTTGCTTTTGCATTTTAATTTTGGTTTGTTGAATAAGCTATAACTGGTTTTATTCATGTATAATACTATTCCATAAATCATGGCATACAAGCCACCAAGATTAGGTTCGCTGTGTTAAGCTAAGCATTTCTTGTTAATCAAAAGAATTAAAAATCCCAATGATATTATTTGGAGGAAAACTCTTAGAAGTTGATCGTGTTTCCATCAGTAAGGAGTACAAAAAAGTCCTTAGTCTATGGCAGGATGGTTGATATTTCATAGCTTTATTTCATACAATGCACAGAAGAGCATGGCCAGTGGCCCACATGGCTTGAAGAAGACATTTCCTCTTCAGCACCTATGCCACCTTTTATGCTGTAGAAGAATTTTACAGGATTCTTTAAGTAGATGTCGTGATGGGAAGGGTTGTAAAAGAAAGAATGGGTTAATGTCACTATTAAAGAGCCAGTTTGGTTTAATGGCTAAGGAGCTGGCCTAGAAACCATAAGATGGTGAGTTCAAGTCCTGCCTTAGCCATAAAAGCTGACCGGGTGACCTTGGGCCAGTCTTTCTTTCTCAGCCCAATCCACCTCGCAGATTGGTGTTGTGCAGAAAATAAGAGGAGAGAGGAGTGTTAGATGTGTTTACCACCTTGAATTACTTACAAAAATAAAGGCAGGATAAAATGTAAATAAGGAAATAGTTGGCTTTAAATTTAGATGTGTTTATTAACAAAATGGAAAAGATAAAAGGATCAGTTTCAACATGCATTGATTCATACAGATATGAATAAGTGGAAATGGATTACTGTATTGTCAGGCGTGAATAACCAGGAGCATTTGTTGAGTTCAAAGCGCAGAAGAGTTTATTATTGCTACCTATACACAAGAATCTATCGTCAACTAATGGTCAAAGCTACATTGAAGCTAGGTAAGGATCAATGGAATTCATGGGGAACTGGACTTGAGTCGCTTGTGCCAACGCAATGACTCCAAGTTGATGACACATTTAACTCCAACTTCCAGCTTAGCCTGCTTTTCTCCTACATTTCCACATTTTCACCTAATTAATTATAAGAATCTGTGCATGTTAAATCTGTTTATGCATATGAAGTCTGTTTATGCAATTAGTCAGGTTTATAACACCTTTCCCCATAGTTTTACCTTGACAGTCAGCTTGGGAAGTAACAGCAAAGGAAAACAAGTAGCCGAATTCTTTAGAAGGGGTTCCTTCTACCCTCTTATCCCATCAAAAACCTACTAGAAGGGCTGAAGGATTCCACACACCCCCCCTTGTCTTCTTAATATTAAACAGCTGCATCTAGACCCTATAGCACTCCTGCCCAAGAAAAGTCCTCTTACCTTCTCACTAGCAATCTTTTTAAGGAATGCCATGGGTGCATATACATTTTTGCTCTTTTGTCATTTGTGATATTTTAATTATCGTTGCATATTTACTTGTCTATCTAGTTTTGCTACTGTTCTTGCTCCTATTTTTGTGTTATATATTTCTGACTTACTGTCACTTGTTATAAAGTGCTTAAAACTTTGCAGATAATCTTCAAAATGCAGATATTTTAAATAAATCTTGTAGATCAATGTTTCAGTCCTGCATCTGCTGTGGTGGGCTGGGGTACAGAGCAGATTAAAGGAGGGAATGAGGGACAATTTGCTTTGCTGATGTGTCTTTCCCATGGACAGGGAGATGTCCATGGAATAGACAAATGGACATTTGAAAGACAATGGGATTGGGGGAGGCCTGAAAAAGCTCAGTTATGTGAGCGCTTCTTTGAATGGGCTTTATTTCAATCATTTGTGTAAGAGCATTTGTGTAAGAGAAAAAGTTACAAAAATAAATCATGAAGCAACCTTATAAACTTAGTATGGTTATTGTGCACACATCATGTAATGCAACTTACTCCCATTGTCCCTTTTCCACAGTGTTATCGTATCTTTAAAAGAATAGGAACATGGTTTTATATCTTTGGATGGCATTAATAAGCTCCTCTAGTAGGGTATAATTCCTTTGTTAAAAGTTGGGCAGCGTACAACTTTTATTATCATTATCGTTCTGAGATCAGAATACTTCATGTATTTATAGTTCTCCTTTAGCTTCTCTGTCCTCAACTGTTTTTGTCCTTTTTTGTTTTACAGTTTTCTCCTTGTGTTTGGTTGCTTGATTTTGTCAGTATTTTCTACTATTCCTGAACATACGTGGCTTGCCGCTAGTTGCCTCTTCATTCTGGTAAGTAAAATTTATAAACACATGTAAATATTCTGCATCATATACAACTTATGCATGTATCTCCTTGACAGTGCAATTCTACTCATGCCTAGAAAGAAGTCATGCTTCCAGTAAATGGATGTAAGGTTGTAAATTAAATCTCTCTGTTTTTTTGTTTTTGGTTTATTATTGTAAATGGGCTATATGTATATAAGTAAACTGGTACAATTTATGCAACCCAAATGGAAGAACAATCACAAATGAAAATTCTTTTCAACAAAAATATTTGGGACCTCCGTAAACTGGTAATCCAAATGAGAATGAAATTCAGTTCTGTTCCAATGTTCTTTAAAAAACGGTAGGGTTTCATTGCTACATAACTGATAAAGGAAAATCTAAAGAAATTTTGTTGCAATTAGATGTCTTATGTATATTGGAATTCAGTCTCTAAAATTCTCTAAAATCCAAAGACCTGCTCAATTAAATTCCCTGATATATTTTTTGATAAATTGTCCTATTCATACAAATACTGTACCAGTAGCATCAAATAAATAAAGTGTGATATTGATACAGCCTTTAAACTGAAGATCAAATCCAAGAGTAAATTGTTAAAATAGCAGCTTGAGAAGAAACCATAAGAGTTGGGTCAGATAATCAGAAATAACTGATTTTGTATCCCACCTTTGTAACATTCAGCATCGAAAGACTTTTGCTCATAAGCAGAATCAATTCCCACTTTCTGACTCCTGATTTATTTCTGATTATCCTTCCAAAGCAAATTTGAAAAATGCAAGGCAATGTAATGCTGCCTGATAAAAAATATTTAAATTGGAAACGAAGCTCATTGAACAAGTTCAGCATTTCAGCTATTCCAGATGTTCCCTGAAATCTGAACTTTGAACACTAGTCATGCCCAGCTGAGCTACACAATGACTATTTACAAAGATAGGGAGTATAGGGATATCCATCCGAGTATGAACTGTAATTTTATTAAGAATGCTGTAAGAAATTGTATCTTGACATTGGATTCTTTGCATTAAGATGCATATCCAGGTCATGCATATATTTTCTGCTCTAAGAAATTCACATAAATAAGCCTCCTTTTTGTATCTTTCCTCCTCATTTGAGAATCATTTTAATGTATTTACATTTTTAATATTCAACTTCTACTGTCAAGAATATTTTATTCATAGTTTGGTCTACAGCTTTAAAAGTACTGGTATAATCCTTGTTGTTTTTTGTAAAATACCCAAAAGTAATCAAATATCTGAAATCATTCCTAAGGTGAATTGAGAGCAATGAATATGAACCTAAGTATATAAAAAAAAAGCATCTGATTTTTCCATATATTGTTATATTAGCCTTTTATCTTTAAATTAATAGAACAGTGTTTTCCACCCTGAGACATTATAGACAGGCAAAATAAATAAATAAAATACTGATGCTTAACAACAACAACAAAAAAAGATAAAACAGCCCAAAAGTATGGTATTTCTTGTATTAATATTTATGTATTATTGCAAGAGATCAGTTAACAAAGTTAAAAGAAATGGGTGGATAGACAGAAGTATAAAGTTTTGGAACAGATTTCTGAATACTGAAAAAATAAACATAGAAATAGGAAGAGATGGGAAAGAGCAGGAGGCCAAATACAAAAAGCTCTCACATCCTATCTCCGTTTAAAATACATACATAAATCTTTGCACCGTTTTCACAATGTATGTGTGTCGCATTCAAATTTGGTCTGAAAGTACAATGGTTTCATTGGTGTATTATAGTAGCCAGATCATTCATATTTTGAGAATGCCACAATTTTGCAAAAGGTTATAGCATTTCCAAGACTACAGATTTTAAAAGAGCAAAGTACAAAAATCTCCTCCTGACATTATCATGGCAGGGTGGGTATGACTTCTTCTTTTTTTCCCAGGTGATACCTAATGCTCCTACTCATGTTATAAGAGCCAGTTTGGCAAACCTATCAGTAGTGGAAGTGGTTGCTTACTAAGAGGTACTATGTGCAATCTTGGATGAACAGGAAGAAATGATCTTACATGGCAGATGCTATAACAGCAAAAACATCCTTAGCGCCTGCATCATTTAGTTTCCTCTGCCAAAACAACCATGATAACACCTCCAGATTCCTGTAATTTTCAGTTTTAGTCCCAGTAGATTTAGTACAATCTAATAATTTTCTATTACTCTATTCTTCCAATCAAGGGCTTAATTTCTGGTTATTGTGGATACCTGCAAATTATCTTCTCTCATCTATCAAATGATAGAATTATTTTTAAAAGAGTTATAAAATCGATCATATTCTCAAAAGCATAGAAAATCATTATTATTTTCTCCTTCCTGTTCCATATTGTTGAAGAAGATTCCCTCCCTTGATTTTCAGAGATGCAGTTTGTTTTGCTAGATACTTCAAATAAATGAGACTAAAAGCAGCTACAGCAACTTATTTGTCATAAACTAGAATGTTCAAAGCGCTTCAGGAAACACTAAGTTCTACAAAACAGTAAAAAAAATAATAATAATAATCCAGCCCTGGGAAACAGAGTAATTTGGAAGTGCTTGCTTATGCAATTCATCAAAGCAAGAAACAGTGCGGCAAGTATATTGTGCAAATTAAAAAACCTTGAAGTATGGATTTGAGTAATCTAAAATGTTTAGCCATATTTATACTCCTAGGCCTTCCACTTGTGAAGACTAAGATTGTAATATTTCAGAATAAGACCTTCAGCGTTTTAAGCATAGATGACAACTCAGTGGAATACGTATCTTGGCAATAAAATGGAACAGTTTAAACTGAGTGAATACATGGAAGTAGTTTTTCGAGTAACGTGTTCCCATGAATGGAGATTAATAAGGTGAATGAATATGCCTAAGAAATGCAGCAAGAATTCTCGTCTTTTTTATTTGAGGAATTGAGGAATTAGGATGGCCGGGTAGTCTTAAAAAATGACCCCCAAAATAATCAATTTTTTACAATTTGATTATTGATAAGGATTGAAATATGGAAAGATATTTTTTTATTGAAATACTAAAGAAGTTAACTGAAAATTGTTTATAATATTTGGGAGTCATCTTTTATATATCTTTCCCTTTTTTAAAATTTTCTTTCTTTACGCTCTTTGGACTTTTCTTTTTCTCTTCTTTTTTTATATTTTTCTGAGTTTCTATTAATCTTTTATCTTTGCACTTTTAACTTTAATTTAAATAAAATATTATAAATATCCAAATCATAAGATTTAAAATGTTTAAGGACCATCCTTGGAACATCTTGCATGCATCAGTGGTCAAATTGCTTTTGGAAGCAAGAACGGATCTAAGTAGAGGACTAAACAGTAATCTTTGCTTTGTGACATTCAGTGATCATTTGAAGTTCTGATGGCACTCAATTAGTGGTACTTACAATCAGACTTTGAAGTTGCAGCCATTGCACGACTACACTGGTCTTGTGATTGTGATCTGGGAATTTGATAACCAACTCATATTTAGGATGCCTGCAAAGTTCCGCATTCACATGATCATCATTTGTGATGTTCTCTGCTGGCTTCCAACAAATAAAATAAATGGAGGAGATAGCAGGGAAGGTCAGAAGTAACTCTGGTAAGTCTCCCTTGCCAATCAGCAATCATCCTGGCTGATACTGATAGCATTACAGTATTACAATCAGTTTGGACAGTATTATGTTCTAGCTGCTTCAAAAGAATACTTATCCCCTTACTAAATAAGAGATATCTGTCCAGTGTCAGCATCTGACAATGCTATTTATTTGTCTTATAGATGTATGTGCAGATTTACAACAATTCATTTAGCTACAACATTCATTCATTGACTTACAACAATTCATTTAGCAACCTTTTGAAGTTACAATTGGCACTGAAAAAAAGTGACTTACAACCTGTCCTCACACTTACAATTCATGCAGCATCTCCATGGTCACATGTGATCTAGTGGTGGATTCCTCCCAGTTCCGCCAAGCCGGTAGCGGTGACGATATGACGTCACTGAACCGGTTCTCTCCCCCCACTCCCCCACCCCCGCGTTATTCTTACCTTTTATTTGGCCCCACCCCCAATTTATTGCTGCCTCCTGAGTCCCAGCTGATGGCTAGAGGGAAAAAAACTGTTTAAACTCTTGCCATGGGGCTTCAAAGGGCCGCCCTACAGCTGATCAGTGTTAAAAGAAAACAAATGAGTAAATACATGAGTCGATTAGTGCCTGCAAAAATAAATGGGTAGACCAGTGCTTGCAAAAAATAAATGGGTAGATCGGTACAGCTCTGCAAGCAGTTAAAAGCCTGGTAGAACAGTACCTCTGCTAAATCCTAAATAATTGTCACATGACCATCAAGCCACGCCCACAGAACCAGTAGTAAAAAAAAATAGAACCGCCTCTGCTTACAACCAGTCCTCACACTTACAATTCATGCAGCATCTCCATGGTCACATGTGATCAAAATTTGGTTGCTTGGCAACCAGCATGTATTTATAGTGGTTGCAGCATCCAGGGGTCATATGATCATTACGATCTTCCTAGCCGTCTTCTGACAAATGAAGTCAATCAGGGCATTCAGATTCTCTTAATGACCATATGATTCACTCAGCAATTGCAGTAATTCGCTTAACGATGGTGGCAAAAAAAGGTCGTAAAATCTGGTGCCACTCACTTCACAACCACATGCTTAGCAAGGAAATTCTGGTCCAAACTGTGGTCATAAATCAAAGATTACCTAAATTCTAACCTTATGACGTGCTGGATTTTGGGACAAGAGCTATACTGAAAAATTACCTTAACTACTGTAGGTAGCTTTGTGGGGATATTTCTCTTGATTAAGGTATCCAAAATTCTGAAGTCCCTGCCCAGGAGTTCAGTTTTTCTGTAACTTCAGATAAGTGAAAATTCAGGCACCCTTCGGTGTGCCATTCCCCCTGCTTTAAATATTGCATTACGTGTTCCTTTAATTGCACATTTGCTTTTTAAAATTATGTTTTTAATAGGTATTACTTTGGTTGCTGAAAATAGGATTAAACTTTTGGGTTTTATGTGAACAATGCCTAGGAGAATTCCTATAATGATTTTCAAATAGAGGAATATTTAGTCCCAAAGGTGCTTTTTTTTCCCAAGAGGCAACTGGACCTTTTGGTTTTTCTTTGAAGATATTTCGCTTCTCATCCAAGAAGCTTCTTCAGCTCACGACTTGGATGACTGAGAATCTCCATAGACATGAGTATTTAGTAGTTCAAAATCTGACATAAATACTGCTATATAGGTAGTCCACGACTTACGACCACAATTGAGCCCAAATTTTCTGTTGTTAAGCAAAATAATTGTTAAGTGCATTTTGCCCCATTTTACGACTTTTCTTGCCACAGTTGTTAAATGAATCACTACAGTTGTTAAATTAATAAGATGGTTTTTCTGGCTTCCCCATTGACTTTGCTGGACAAAAGATCACAAAAGCTGATCATGTGACCCTGGGACACAGCAACCATCATAACTATGAGTCAGTTGCCAAGCATCTGAATTTTGATCACATGACTGTGGGGATGCTGCAACAGTTGTAAGTGTGAAAACCAGTCATGTCATGAGTCACTTTTTCAGAGCCATTGTAACTTTGAACAGTCACTAAATGAACAGTTGTAAGTCGAGGACTATCTTTAGTAGTATAAAATCCTGATTACTGAGTAAACTTAATCCGTTGCTTCAAATAGATTGGGTATGAGCAACCTGCATGTCTCCCACAAATTCATAGGTTCACCTCAAGAGCTCCTCCTAAAATTGCTACTGAATTCTCATTTTTATATAAGAGTAATGATATTAAATATAAAGGGATTAATCCTATTAACATTTTTATTTATTTTTTTAAAAAAATTAATCCTGTCAATTTATACCCGTTTGGGGAGTGGCCCCAGCTGATTATATGATCTTTAAACCAATAAAATTGTATGTTCCCAATTATCAGCAAAACTGTGGTGTTGTAGAACATAATGGTAGACAGGCTTCAATATTTGTCCAAATTTCTGTATTGGGGCATCTGCACATTAAACCTACACTTACAGAAAGATCTGAGGGCAAAACAAGTTATGTTTTTGGTGCCATATTTTTGTAAAAAAAAAAAAAAAAAGCAGAAAAATGGAGTGTTTGACTCTGGCCAGAAAGAAAAGATGCCAGTATGGCTCTCGTTTTAGTAGTATCACAAGATGTGGAAAGGAGCCACAACTTTCCTCTCCACATGGGCTGTGAAAGACTGGTCCAAGAAAGCTTTTGCCCACCATTAGCAACCACATACTTGCTGGCTCTTAGGTCAGCTGCTGCAATGCAGGGCCAATTAATGTTGCCTTGAGCCGGGGGTGGGGGATGGCGGGGACGGACAGACGGAATTCCTCCTGCTGTCTCTTGTGTCTTTGCCTATCTTATGCTTTGATTAATGGTCAGCTAAATGCTGCATGACTCAGGATTAAGAGAGCCTCTTTTTCTGTCTTCAACAAAATGCTGTGATTCTAGCGGCAGCAACAATCCTAATAACTATTACTTTGGTCCTGGACCAGTGTTAGCTCTTCAAGGTAGGCAAGTTAGGAAAACAGACTCCTCACAAGATACTAGAACTCCATTTAGCACTTAGACTTATATACCGCTTCGCAGTGCTTCACAGCCCACTCCAAGCAATTTTACAGAGTCAGCATATTGCCACCAACAATCATTTAACCGACTTTGGAAGGATGGAAGGCTGAGTCAACCTTGAGCCTGATGAGATTTGAACTTCCAAATTGCAGGCAACCAGCAGTCCGCAGAAGTAGCCTGCAGTACTGCACTCTAACTCCTGTGCCACCATGGCTCACTTACTGAGATTGTCTATAATAATAGAATCCTGAAAGCCCGATAATGTTTCTCCCTTCTACCTACCCACCCTGTTGTACAAAAGGGAGCCAAGGTAAGGTCAAATTTAAGTTTCTTTCTCACGCTTTCCTGTTTTCCCAGACTGAGCTCATGTTTGGCTAATGTCCTTCCCATATCTTTGCGAAGGTCATCTCTGTGTTCTCTACAATCAAGGAGAGACACACAGCAAATTAGATGCCGATGGGAAACTATTCTGCCTCCTCCAGACCACCCTCCTCTTTTCCTCTCTTGAGTTGTGAAGCTCTGTCCAATCCATCAGATGTGTAGCTTGGAAGCGGAGTCAGGGGAGGCTTACCTGCTGATGGAGACAAACTCAGACCCTCAGAAGGTTCAACGATAGGGTTCACAGAACAGATTAAGCCATAATAGTGATTTGCTTGATTTTGGCTTAGCAGTGTGTGAACTCAGCCAATCTTTCCTAACCTCCTAAGGAGGATCCATTAGCAGATGACTAAAGATATATATTAGACACAGACAGATGCATTTATCACGCTACAAATGAAAGATCCTAGCCAAAACAATGTCCCTCAAGCGCTGGTGTACATGTCCTCCTTGACCTCTTGGCAACAGCAACATTATTTGGAGGGTTAAGAAAATAGACTATATCTCTCCACCCTACCTTCATTTTTTGCCTATTCTGGCTCATGTCCTATGACAATTTAATATTCAGTTCTTTTAAAAAACATATGCTTCATTTATCCTTGGATTCCTATGTGATAATAAAGATGCGGCTTTGATTGCTTTTCATTCTGACAACTGTTCCCCCTTTTCTCTTCCTCCCCTTTTTGTTTCTAGCCTTTATTTTTTCATTGTTTCATTTTCCCCAAATTTTAAGGATCCACTTTCAAAAGCACTTGCATCTAAAGACATATTTATTCCATCAGGCTGGCCTAGCCTGAATAGTTTTTAATGGGATTTTTAATTTTATAATGATTGGGGTTTTAAATTGGGAGGCTGATTGATTTAATGTATTTTTTAATTATCTTAACTTTTGTATTTGTATGTATTTTTAATTTTGGCTGTTCACCGCCCTGAGTCCCATTTGGGAGAAGGGCGGTATACAAATTAAATTAATAATAATAATAATAATCATCATCATCATCATCATCATCATCTGTGTGTTTGTATGGGGGGGGGGCAGAGGTGGGTTTTAGCAGGTTCAGACCAGTTCTGGAGAACCGGTAGTGGAAATTTTGAGTAGTTTGGAGAACCGGTAGTAAAAATTCTGACTGGCCCCGCCCCCATCTATTCTCTGCCTCCCAAGTCCCAGCTGATTGGGAAGAAATGGAGATTTTATAGTATCCTTCCCCTGCCACGCCCACCAAGCCACACCCACAGAACCGGTAGCAAAATGTTTTGAAACCCGCCACTGGGGGCAGGAGAGGGGGGGGGGGCATCAATGAATCTGCACCATGCCTATTCAGAAGAAAACATTATGATGTTTCCAAATAAACAGGCATAGTAATAAAGCCTTAGAAATTTAGTACAGGAGTGGAAATGTGAAGATAAGCATTTTATCAGCAATATGAATTATTTCCAAAGATTTTTTAAAGTATTTGGGCCACTTTTGGGAGGCTTAGGCTGCATTCAAAATTGTGGAGCACACCAGTGGTGGGTTCCTCCCGGTTCCGCCTGGTTCCGCCGAGCCGGTAGCGGTGATATGTCACCGAACAAATTCTGGCCCCCCACCCACCCCCACCCCGCTACCCCATGTTAGTCTTACCTTTTATTTGGCCCCACCCCCAATCTATTGCTGCCTCCTGAGTCCCAGCTGATGGGCTATAAGGAAAAAAACTGTTTAAACTCTTGCCATGGGGCTTCAAAGGGCCGCCCTACAGCTGATCAGTGTTAAAAGGCAGTGTGGTGGTAGACCGGTGCCTCCAAAAACAAATGAGTAGACCGGTGCCTGAAAAAATAAATGGGTAGACCAGTGCCTCCAAAAACAAATGAGTAGACCGGTACAGCTCTGCAAGCAGTTAAAGGTCTGGTAGACCAGTACCTCTGCTAAATCCTAAAGAATTGTCACATGACCATCAAGCCACGCCCACAGAACCGGTAGTAAAAAAATTTAGAACCTACCCCTGGGGCACACCAAAGTTCAAGTGGTCAGGAAAAAATTGGACCCCAAGGGGAAACAAGAGAAAACAAAAGACACCATATAAATTTGATCAATCAAGTGGCCTTCTCTCTCCCCCACCCCCCCATCAACCCTACTTTGGAAATGTGTGCTCATATTCTAAACATTGTGAAAATTACAGTGCATTATCTGACCTCCCAACAACAGAAAGATTCCAGAACTGTTATCATGAACTCTGATATTTTCCCCCCTTCTAAAACAGTGGCCTAAGGTTACAAAAATCAAGAGGAGACTGTATTGAGAGTGAGCCCTCTTCACCATCTCTCCCCAACTTTATAGCCCGTGTCAGTGCCGGGGCCACTCTGCTTATGGAGGGTCATTTGCAGGACATGTTTGTACTAGAGGAGGCAGAATCAGAGAAGTTGGCTTTCACTGGTTCCATTAAACACATACATCTGAATTTACACAGGGGATGTGAAAAGAAAAAGTTAAACAAGCTAGTATTATTTGCTTTAATCCTTCCTAATGTTTATTTTCGTATAGCCAATTAACCTTCAATCTCCATTCGATATTAGAAAATATATGAGTCTGGTTTTGATATATTTTTTCCCCCAAATATCTTCTCTTTTTTACAGAGTAACAGGTGAAAACTATGGAGGACCTCACGACCCAGTATGCATTCTGCAAATTAACCTAAGGTTAGGTTAATGTGGAGTTTTAATTATTGCTAGTATTAATTAATGGGAAAACTCATTTTAATTTTAACGTTAAAATTACTAAAGGAATTTTATTGCTAAGTCCACCAGACAAGCAAAATAATTTAATCCATTTGATTACTTTGAGTATACAAAATAAAACATCAAGCATAAAGAACATACTGCAAATAAAATGAGTACTTTAATGTCTTATTAATTTAAATAATATATTTAAATATACAGTATTCCTAAAGAGATGTATTCTCTTAGATTTTGGTCTTTAATGGCAATCATCACATTAATTGCCACCAAAATTAAGAATGCTTTCTCTGTATGTTAATGTGTGCGATCCCAGAGCTTTCTTTAGCCACAGCAGCTATGATTTATTCATACGTAAAAGAACTACAGGAGCTTTAGAAATATTGTACTCTGTTCTGAAATCTGTAGATATTAATTATGTCTTAAGCAGGCAATTTGATTATTGGAATTATTTTAGGACAACTTTTCACTTGAATCCACAGAATTTTTGAACAGGAAAGCAAAGGTAAGTTAGGAGAGAAAATAGATCAGTGCTGAATATGAACATGCAATTAAGCTGAAATTTTTCCATTTCACATTTTGTGATACAGCATTTCAGGTTCAGAAGAAGATCTGTCCCAGAGCAGGGGTGAACATGTCCATATTTGGCCAATGACTATGCCATGTCAGGCCAGAGAAGTAGGCAAGCAAATAAAAAGCTTAATTTGGTTTGGCTGAAATCTAGATTTAATTCATATTAGATTACTTAAAACAATTGACCGGATTTCTCACATATATTTAATGGTTTCCTAATTCTGTCATGTTAAAGAGTACAATTTTGTAGTAATTTCTAAATAAACACTTCAGAAGTCAGCACACGTTAGTCACCTCTGTTCTGGAAAACATTATGCAGTGCCCTCAGCTATGAGATGTTGGCTGGATTCCTATAAATTGCACCCACTCATGGTTTCTTTTAAGCCTTATTAAAAAAGATCAGTTGCCCTGGATTTCTACATTGCATTAAGCCAGGAGGAATATTTTAGAATGAGTAGGTTCACATATTGCGAGAAAACGAAATCTATCATTAGCATTACAGTTTAGCATTACAATATTAATCTCCTCAATTCCTAATTCTCTTTCTCATGCAACTGTTTGATAATAAAGGCATATTGGCATAAAGCCATGATTGGCAACCCTCTGTTAGTTTATTAAAACCAGAATTGTCCTGCAGATGATCAGGGGGACAAAAAGTTTTCTTTAATTTCCTGTTACTTATGGTACACTAGGAAACAACATCATCATAATTCCCAGTATTATGCATGACATCCTGCTTCCTCACATGACTGTACCAAAACCAGTGATCACATCATCAAAAGTAACATGGCAGTCCTACAGAGAGAGGCAGTATTGATACATGAGTGAACAGTGAATAATTATTCCAGGCACAATCATCAGCAAATACAATGGAATTCCCTAAAATGGTAAGAGAAAATTCTGTTTCCTTCACCTTCCCTTGCATATAATGCCATCCCAAATATTGAGAAGCTCTTTAGAGCAAGTCTCTTAAAGTACTTTGCTGCTTACACAAAATAGAGGCACTTTATGCCTGTTCTATTTCATGACTTCATTGGATAGAGTCCAATAGATTAAAAACTCTGACTTTTCAAATGGATTGGAGTAGAGCAAAGGAAAACATTTGTAATTGTTGGGCAGATCGTATTAGTGTGCTATTTGATAGCAATAGCAATAGCACTTAGACTTATATGCCACTTTACAGTGCTTTACAGCCTTCTCTGAGCGATTTACAGAGTCAGCCTATTGTCCCCAACAATTTGGGTCCTCGTTGATGCAACATACCATCCCTCTGTGTAGCAAGTTTATTTCCATAGGCCTTTTTGTAGCACTATACCTGTTTGGTGAACAAAGCTGGTAAATTCCATCAGCAAGACCCACGAGGATTTCAGAAAGATGTTTCTAATGCTAGTAGGATGAAAGCATAATTTTGAAAAGCGCAAAAGTAAATTCTCAGGTAAAGTCCCCCACCTCTGGATGGGTTCTGTTGCCTCAATTGGGACCAGCTAAGCTCCTTGTGGTTCTTCTCTACCTCTTACGCAGGCCATAACAACTTGCAAGCCATGATTTTGGGATTAGCAGTTAGAAAGTCACCGTGAAACATTAGAATAGAAGAATAAAATAAAAAAAGGGACCTTGGAGGTCTTCAAGTCGAACCCTCAGCTTAGGTAGGAAACACTACACCATTTCAGACAAATGGTTGTCCAATTTCTTCTTAAAAACTTCCAGTGTTGGAGCATTCACAACTTCTGGAGGCAAGTTGTTCCACTGATTATATTAAACCAAGCATCATTTATTTGTAGGATTTTCTAAATTTTGTTATCCATAAAGAAGCATCTGCACAACACTTTAATTTGGAAACTGAAAAGGTACTTTTCAGGGCTTAGCACCTTGTCCAAATATATCCTATGTCATACAGTATACATTTTTTAGCATTGATCTTTTTACATTCTACAACAAAGTCACAAAGTGGGATAACAGTGTCGTGTCTTGCCCCTAAAACCTACTACTCTGAGATGTTTGGAAAGCAATAACTCTTGCAGTAAATAATATTTTCTCATTTCCTTGCCACCTAAGAAACCCTATTTAATATCATATCACCTTCATTTCTTAATATGTACATATATACCAGGGATGAAATCTAGCATGTTCTGACAGGTTCTGGAGAACCGGTAGCAGAAATTTTGAGCAGTTCGGAGAACCGGTAGCGGAAATTTTGAGTAGTTTGGAGAACCAGCAAACACCACCTCCGGCTGGCCCAGAGTGGGGTGGGAATGGAGATTTTGCAGTAGCCTTCCCCTGCCACGCCCACCAAGCCACACCACGCCTACCAAGCTACGCCCACAGAACCGGTAGTAAAAACATTGGATTTCACCACTGATATATACACTATCTCAAATTTAATTTAACTAATTAACTAATCAACTAATTTGAAAAAGAATTTCTACCCTATAGTTCCATATGACAGTTTTTATGTTGATATGTAAACATTTTCTATTTTGGGGAGTTATTTGACATTTTACTTCTTTTGCAAGTACCTACCTTTATCAGAATGAAGTGGATTATCTCCATTTTTTAACCCCCCTGAAATGACATTCTATCCATAGTTCTTCACATCCTACTTTATATAAAAAGATTGTGACATGTGCAGTAGAGCTTTTGCTATTATGAAGCTTAACAGATTGTATAATTAAATCCACATTTATTTGCATATGAATAAAACAATAGGTGTCAAGAAAGAACCACTCATTTTTAATATGCTGCTGTTTCACAGCAAGCTCCATATTGTCTATGAGAAAAGAAAGGAATCTCTCTTCTAAGATAAAGACTGCAAGTTTTGTAATACTTTTTTTGTTTTGTAGTACAACAATATTCATTTGTGAGATGGGTGACCATATAAAGCAATTTAAATAAATAAGTAAAAACATTTTCCAAAATCTGATGCTTGTCTAAAAGGGAGAGAGAAAGAGAGAGGGGGAGGGAGGGAGAGAGAGAGAGAGAGAGAAAGGGAAGGAAGGAAGGAAAGAAAGAAAGAGAAAGAGAAAGAGAAAGAAAGAAAAAGGAAAGAAAGAAAGGAAGGAA
>WNWU01000017.1:163113-182565 GCA_012654045.1 Ptyas mucosa | reverse complement strand
GAAAGAAAGAAAGAAAGAAAGAAAGAAAGAAAGAAAGAAAGAAAGAAGTAACACCCTCTATTTCATCCAAGGATAGTATTATATTAGTATAATAATTTAAATAGTTGCTGGTGCCTGGATATAAAAGTTAATGCATCGACAAATTAGGAAATGATGTTAAGGGCATTTCTGAATTGTTGCTCAAACCATATTTTTGTTTTAATGTCTTTAGACAGTGGATGACATCAGTTCAATTTCTTTCCATTCTCTGCATTAAAACTAATTCTGCACTATTCAATAATAGTGACAATATAATGCCCTCCACTATAATGATGAAAGCAAAATAAACTGTTCAGCCCTTAAAGAATTGTCCTCCAAAGCTGCTTCTCACTTCTTAATTCTCCAGTTCTTCCTGCTAATTCCCCTTAAATGGAAGAACTAATGCTAGCTATCTAGAATTCCAAAATAAAATTGAGTTTTAGTTGGCCAACTGTACTTTACGTTTTCAGTCATGGTATTATCTTGATGCCATCATTGAAATGTCTTTAAACAATAAGAATATATGTACTATTTTTTTAAAAAAAATCTTGATACCTGGCTGATATTTTTTTCTGATATAGCCAAAGTCTAAATTAAAATAATTCAATTTGTGGCTTTGTAATGATTGCTTTAATTACTGTGATATGATGGGAACGAACAAACCTAGGCTTGATCTAGCTTTTAAATTAACAAATTAATTCAGTAGAAAAGATGTGCAAGCATAGATGTTCACATATGGACCTCAACTTTTATCATTTCCTCAGCCAGAAGGCAATCAAAAGGCACCCAGAAACTCATTCTTCATGCTGGTAATCACCTACGTAAAGGGTGGGTTCTACTTACCTTTACTACCGGTTCACAACGGGGCCACGTGTGCTTCTGCGCAGAAGTGCAGAAGCGTTTTGATTATGCCAGGGTCAGTGGGTGAAGCCTCCCGCCAGTTTTACTACCAGTTCTATAGAACCAGTGCGAACCAGGGGCAACCCACCACTGCCGATGTAACCCTACACTGGCACAGCAGGCAGGTTCTTTGCAGGCATGCCTGTCCACAGTTGTTTCTGCTCACTATACCAAATCCAACAGGAAGGAGATGCAGTCATCTAACAGGTCCAGGAGAGATGCCTTCTCTATTGTAACTTATCATATGAAGCAAAATTATCCCCACTCCCTGGGACCTAGGTGGATCTGATCCTCTTAGTCTTCCACAAGCTCTAAAGACATTGCTTTTCCTTCAAGCACTGGGACTGGGATGTTAGGTGAGGCCCAATTGGTTTGTCTACCTGTTATTGATTTGCAAGATGGAAAGGATTATTTGGACTGCAGGATCATTGCATTTGATTGTTTGTCATAATTATTTTTAACTATTTTGGGGTGTTGTTGCTGTTGTACATGTGAAGAACCACATATACAAAACGGTGTCCATGTAAATTGTTTAAATAAATTAATACTTTCACCATTAACTATTTGACAGATCTACTCATCTTCAAATGCATGCATGCATAGAAACCTTCCACTCTACCACTGTGGAAAAAGCCTGTCTCACTAATCTAAAGTTAGTCATTACCTAATGCTATGTCCAAACTAGTTCCCTACCCTATGAGTGCCGTAACCAGAGGTGGTATTCTGCCAGTTTGCACTGATTCGGGCGAACTGGTAGCGGCGATTGCGGGTGGGGCCCTGCCCCCGCCCCAGCTACAAGTCGTGCTATTTAGGCAAGTTTTCAAAGCCAGACACATGTGGGGAAGGCACACGAGTGAGCAAAGCACATGTGTGGAAGGCCGGGCACATGCACGGACAGTGTGCGCAAAGCTAGTGTGCACGCACGGGGCGAACCAGTGGTAAAGGTAAATGAAACCCACTCCTGGCAGTAACCTTTAATACTTTCTATTAAGCCAGCAAACGGTTGATTAGCTCAGTATATGGACTCAACCATTGTGATATGTAAACTATCATTTATGTTAAAGCATTCTATGTAAACTAGTCTACTTTGACTAGTTTAAGAAACTATGCTTAAAACAAATTTGGAATAACATGATAGGTGAACTAAGCCTATATATATATTGTTAATCTCAATGCTTAAAACTGAGCTTTTTATTTCAAAGAAAAAAGAATCTCAAACCAAGGTACCATCTCCAGGGGAAAAGTAAGCCTCTACCTGATTAATTTTCTTGAAGATGTTGTTTGAAATAAACAGCCACTTGAAGGCAAATAGCAGTAGTAATTTATTTTTATTTTACACTGTTATTATATCAATCCCCATCCACCCTACAACACATGGCAGCTCACAGTAATTAAATAATAATAATAAAACTATAAAAGAAACAATTACAATGAAAGAATGAAGTTAATAAACCCAGCTTGTAAAATAAAACAGCAGAAGCCCACATTTAAGATCTTAACCAATTGTTTTAAAATTCTGAATATCACTATATAAATATGAGGGTTCATTTGGAAAAATTAGCCTTCTATTCTAATAATCTTTAATAATCATTTAATTCTCAAGAAGGGTTTTTTTTTAGTATTAAATGATTTTAGTTGGAATCATATCAGTAGTGGGTTTCAAATCCCATTGCTACTAGTTCGCTTGTGGGCGCTTGCACGCTCGCATTGCTTCTGCGCATGCGCAGAGACGTTCAGGTCAGTGGGCGGAGCCTCCTGCCACCACCGCTACCAGTTCGCCCAATCGGGGCGAATCAGTAGCAACCCATCAGTGAATCATATATTAGTTGGAACCATATATTCTATTAAATTGTGTGTTACGGTTTACAAGTTATAAAGGCTAGGTTCAAAAAGCATAGTAACAAAACAGACTATATCATAATTTTCTCACATGCTGTTGCTTATAAATTCTATGGCCATGTTCTTTGGGGGGAGGTTTCCCCTCTCTCTTTCTTGTTGAAGTGTAGCTTGGTTTTTGTACCCACAATATCTTGCCAAATTATGAATTCATTTTAAAAAGCTAAACATATAAATATTGTAAAATCAAAACTTTATGTGATACAAAAAGACTGAAAATAGAGCTCAGTAGCCAAGGTTTCCTTAAAACAAAAAAGCATTAGACTAGTGGTGGGATTCAAAAAAATTTACTACCGGTTCTGTGGGCATGGCTTGGTGGGCGTGACATGGCTTGGTGGGCACAGCTTAGTGGGTGTGGCAGGGGAAGGATCCTGTAAAATCTCCATTCCCACCCCACTCCAGTGGAAGGTTACTGCAAAATCCCCATTTCCTCCCTATCAGCTGAGACTTGGGAGGCAGAGTCAGTCAGAGGTCGTATTCTCCGGACTACTCAAAACTTCCACTACCAGTTCTCCAGAAATGGTCAGAACCTGCTGAATACCACCTCTTCATCAGACTTGTATGTGCATTTTCTCTGTGATATTTATAAATGTATTCGGTATGTATTTTCTTGATGGCCAACTATGAACCCAGAAATTCCCAACAGTTATTCAGATGATAGATTGCAGAAAGGTATTTGCAAGTTTATAAAAATATAGGTTTTAAATGTACATACATACATACATACATACCAGTGGTGGGTTGCCCCCGGTTCGGACCGGTTCTATAGAACCAGGAGTAAAACTGGTGGGAGGCTCTGCCCACTGACCCTGATGTCATCAGAAGCCATCTGCGCATGCGCAGAAGCAAGGCACGCGTGCACGATCCCATTGCGAACTGGTAGTAAAGGTAAGCAGAACCCACCCCTGATACATACATACATACATACATACATACATGCATACATGAAACATTTTGGTTTGAATGGTTTAAAATATTTTTGAATATTTTGAATCTTGAATATTTTATATACAGAGATCGAGAGACAGGGATGCAGTGGCTCCGTGGCTCGAAAGGTCGGCAGTTCAGAGTTCGAATCCCTAGTACGTAATGGGGTGAGCTCCCATTACTTGTCCCAGCTTCTGCAAACCTAGCAATTCGAAAGCATGTAAAAATGCAAGTAGAAAAATAGGGACCACCTTTGGTGGGAAGGTAACAGCGTTCCGTGCTCCTTTGGCGTTTAGTCATGCCAGCCACATGACCATGGAGATGTCTTCAGAGAGCACTGGCTCTTTGGCTTTGAAACGGAGATGAGCACCGCCCTCTAGGGTTGGGAATGACTAGCACATATGTGCAAAGGGAACCTTTACTTTTACCTTTAAAGAGAGATATTTGTTTCAATACCAATTGTGAATATACCTCTTCTCACCTGAAAAGGCAAAATCTGGACATTCGGTTGACATTAGAGGAAAATCAGTTATCTGGTGTCTATTAATCTTTATATTTCGAATCTCCTGAAGTTCAGCCTGATATATCACTGAGCTCACTAGATTGAAAAGAATGCCTTCTGTTGATAACTGCATTCATTGATTCATGTTTGCT
The DNA here is from genome assembly GCA_012654045.1 of Ptyas mucosa. Taxonomy (NCBI): domain Eukaryota; kingdom Metazoa; phylum Chordata; class Lepidosauria; order Squamata; family Colubridae; genus Ptyas; species Ptyas mucosa. The sequence continues at coordinate 178,170 of WNWU01000017.1, read as the reverse complement.
GGAATTTGTGAAACTTTATTGGATGTAATAATTCATTGAAAATTTTACATACCTTTGATACATTGGCAGAGCTGCAAGAAACAACCTGACCAGTGGTGGGTTCCTCCCGGTTCTGCCCGGTTCTGCTGAGCCGGTAGTGGTGATGATATGATGCCACCAAACCGGTTCTACCTCCCCTTCCCCCCCATTATTCTTACCTTTTATTTGGCCCCACCCCCAATCTATTGCTGCCTCCTGAATCCCAGCTGATCAGCTAGAAGGAAAAAAAAACTGTTTAAACTCTTGCTGCTGGGCTTCAAAGGGCTGCCCTACAGCTGATCAGTGTTAAAAGGCAGTGTGGTGGCAGATTGGTGCCTCCAAAAACAAATAAGTAGACCGGTATCTGCAAAAATAAATGGGTAGACCAGTGCCTCCAAAAACAAAAGAGTAGACCAGTGCCTGCAAAAATAAATGGGTAGACCGGTGCCTGCAAAAATAAATGGGTAGACCAGTGCCTCCAAAAACAAAGGAGTAGACCGGTGCCTGCAAAAATAAATGAGTAGACTGGTACAGCTCTGCAAGCAGTTAAAAGCCTGGTAGACCAGTACCTCTGCTAAATCTTAAAGAATTGTCACATGACCATCAAGCCACGCCCACAAAATAAGCCACGCCCACAGAACCCATAGTAAAAAAAATCAGAACCCACCCCTGAACCTGACCTTGATCCTTTCAATGTTAGCAAATCAGTCATGAATTGGAATTCTATGAGTGGACACTGGAGAGATTCATGGGACCAATTCTTACAATGCATGTATTTGTTTTACATCCAAGTATTTCTACCGTGGCCAAACACATGCTTTGGAAGGGCACTTGATTTCTTTAGTTTTACCTTAGCAAGTTAGGTGACTCACCCAGCCATTTTGGTTTTGGAGTGTAGAGGACCACTGATAGTTTAATGTGTTCTGGGAATGTTATCTGCTTATTATTATCAAAAACTGTGTTTACTTAACACAGCACATGAGCTGATGCAACAAATAAAACTCCTTTGTTAACAAAAGGTGGACTATATAGTCAGAGGTGCTACCTTTGGTTAGCTTGATAGAAATAGGGTTTTTTTTTAAACAGACTATAAGTATGAATAATTTATGGGAGGAAAAAGTGGGAGATCACTTTCTTTGCCAAAAAATTCTTCATTTCTAATGCTTCTCCACTTTATCTGGTATGATAATCTCCATTCTGAATGACTAACAAATGAAACAGCTGAAATAAGCTGAAACAGAACAGCTTTATTCTGGACAAGGAAATGTTTTACCTGCCAAATAATATATACATCTTACCCTGTTTCTCTGACAAAGTGCTGAATAAGCTTTTTTCAAGTACTTTGTCTGCTGCAGTTATCTCATGAACTTTTAATCATTTCAAGACAGTTTAAAGTAATTATAATATCTTAGAAGTTGTTTCCAATTCATTGCTTCTTATCTTGGCTGTTATTTTTGCATTTCTAACATATCCTATTGTGATGGCTCAGAGCACTATCAATATTTTAAAATAAAAAAACATCCAGTTTTTCAACCCACCATTAGAAGTGGGTTGCAGGGAAAAGAGTCACCTTTATCTTTCTCTTGAGTTGTGCCTTCCTATTGTTCTCCCTAGCTAGCAAAGAGGAATAGATTCTCCAAAAGAGGGCTTATTAGTTTCCTCATAGTGATACACTTCTTCATCAGAGAAGAGAAGGTTGGCAGGGTATGGGTCAGTGATGGGTTCCTCCCGGTTCGGCCGAGCCGGTAGCAGTGACAATATGACGTCACCGAACCAGTTCTCCTTGTTCGGGAGCTGGGTCCTTCCACCACCCCCCGCACCCCCCTCACGTTATTCTTACCTTTTATTTGGCCCCACCCCCAATCTATTGCTGCCTCCCGAGTCCCAGCTGATCGGCTAGAAGGAAAAAAACTGTTTAAACTCTTGCCGCAGGGCTTCAAAGGGCCGCCCTACAGCTGATCAGTGTTAAAAGGCAGTGTGGTGGTAGACCGGTGCCTCCAAAAACAAATGAGTAGACTGGTGCCTCCAAAAACGAATGAGTAGACCGATGCCTCCAAAAACAAATGAGTAGACTGGTAGAGCTCTGCAAGCAGTTAAAAGCCTGGTAGATCAGTACCTCTGCTAAATTCTAAAGAATTGTCACATGACCATCAAGCCACGCCCACAAAATAAGCCATGCCCACAGAACGGTAGTAAAAAAATTTAGAACCCACCCCTGGTATGGGTGTGTTGAATGTAGAAGAAGGTCTCCAGGACAATGGAGAGGCACCTGGAGGGAGTGGCTTCATTAGAAGCCAACATCCCAGTCTTAGAAGCATAAAAACAGCCCTGTAGTGTTATATGAAACTATCACATAATTGTCAAGTTATGAAAAGCAGGAACCTAAGAGTTCCAGGGAGTTTGAATTGGTGTGCCATGCAAACTTTAGATTGATGCAAATAAAAGTAAGAGTGTTAAAAGTTCTGATAGCTTTTATTAAAATGTTCCACCAGCAGCTGAGACAGAACTAAGAGCCAGTAATTTAGTCAAAGGTTTGCAGAGTTCAAAGATAATTTTGATTGCCTTGTAAATTATGCCAGCCCTGAAGACTGCTAACTTGAAGACCTTGGAGACAGGATTGCCCAGAGGAGGAGTCCAAGCTAGTCTATAGATCAGAGGCCAAAGAATTGCACAGAAGTGATCCATAGTCAATCTGAAAATCTAAACACAGAGCAAGGAGGCAAGAGGAATTTGAAACAGGTTCGGGCAAGAACCCATGTCTAGAACACATGCTTCTATAGCCAGAGTTCCTGTCGGTACATAATTAGAGGAGTTAATGCCCCTTCATCTCAAGAAGCTATGCCAGTCATGTAGAAGCAATGGGCAACAGAGTCCAACAGAGTCAAAACAAAGTAAAAAAAGGGTGGAGGGAGCAGCACTGGCAGCTGGAAAGTAGCTCTCACAGGACCTCAAAAGAAAATCAGAAATCCATGCATTGCAACAATAACACTACACAAAGGACATTAAAAGAGCTATATCACCAGGGGTGACAGAAACCCCCAAGAAAAGCCAGGAGGACCAAGTGGCAGTTGTAATCCAACCATCCTGACAGTAGGTCTTTGCCAGGCTTAAGAAATAAACTAGCAAGAGGAAGATGACTGCTGTGTAGTAGACTGCAGGGATGCAAGGAATAGGAGATGAAAGCAAAGGGCAAAGAGAACAGAGTATAACTGTATAGGAATTTTGATGTGGCAACAAATACTATATAACCCGTTAAAATAAGAAGTTGCCAAATGGAGAGAATATAGGATTCTTAGCTAAAGCATTACTGCAACTAGGCTAAGAGGCAAAAAAAACCCCCCACCCCAATATAATATAAAGAATAAAAGGATAAAGGCAAAAGTAGAACTATAGGATCAAAAAATAAAAAGCAGACTGGGCTGTAGAACAAAGAGTTATAATAATAGATCATAATTAAGAATGTATGACATCAAATAAAATCATAAAGATTAGAGGATAGTGAATAATGCATAGCAATGGCATAAGAGAGAAGAAAGATACAGCTGTTTAATTGCCTATTATAAAATCAACTTTGGTTTTTATAACTTTATGATTATAATACATTTTTCCCAAAAGGAATTGGCCTGTGTCCTACCTTCCCCTGAACTATCCCTGAACATATAACAATGTTCAAAAAACAGAAATTCAGAATGCTTCTGAAACAAGAGACACTGGTACAGTTAAATACAGGCTTAAATGGAAATTAGCTGTTTTAATATGAGCAGGCCAAAGTTCAGCTAAAATACTGTAAAATACTAAAATACTGTACCAAATCAAGTTTAGCAACGGAGCATATTGTACTGTTTGTTTTCTTCCCTTATTATAAGAAAATAAATTTAAAGCAACCAGATCCAGTGTTGAGGGCCTTATCTAGAGCATCACTTTTATTTTAAGGAGATCCTGGCAGGGTAATTTCTAGTGCTTTCCCCCTTCCTGGTTTCTTCCAATGGCCCAGGCCATTGGCCTGCTTAGCAACAATGACAATATTGTCACTTACACTATTTTAAAGAAAAGTATTTCTCAAAGTTTCAAAACATATAGCAGCTGAACCATTGAAGATGCTCTGTTTTGAGTCATGAAGCTAATGCAGTAATTCATTCCCCACTCTTGGGACAGTGAGAAGTCCTTCCTCTCACATCTCCATTCATTGTTTGTACACTACCAAAGAGAACATTTGTCTAGTTCAGGGTCTTTTTTAAGCAGCCAGCTAACTACGCAACATTTTCATAGTAAGGGTTGCTGTTCTCAGTGCAGTGGGGGATCTAGAGTAGGGATCTCATTGTCTGCCCCAGCTTCCTGTAGTTTGATACCCCAAATTAAATGCTTTTTTTTAAGCATGTGTAGCCAATAAAGATAACAGAAAAAGTGCAAGCACCTGAATGAAGTACATGCAGGGGTGAAATCCAGCAGGTTCTGACAGGCTCTGGAGAACCTGTAGTGGAAATTTTGAGTACTTCGAAGAACTGGCAAATACCACCTCTAGCTGGCCCCAGAGTGGGGTGGGAATGGAGATTTTGCAATATCCTTCCCCCAGGAGTGAGGAAGGAATGGGGATTTTGCAGTGTCCTTCCCCTGCCATACCTACCAAGCCATGCCCACCAAGCCACACCACGCCCACCAAGCCACGCCCACAGAACTGGCAGTAAAATAATTTGGATTTCACCACTAAGTACATGTTCCTTTTTCAGATAACACACTATAGTACAGGTAGTCCCTGACTTACCACCATTTGTTTAGTGGCTGTTCGAAGTTACAATGGCACTGAAAAAAGTGACTTACGACTGGTTTTCACACCTACAACCGCTGCAGCATCCCCATGGTCACATGATCAAAATTTGGGCACTTGGCAACTGGCAGCTATTTATGATAGTTACACTGTCCCTGGATCATGTGATCACCATTTGTAATCTTCCCAGCTGGCTTCCGACCGGCAAAGTCAATAGGGGAAGCCCGATTTACTTAATGTCTGCATGATTCAATTAACAACTGCAGTGATTCGCTTCATAACTATGGCAAAAAGATTGTAACATGGGGCAAAAGCTAAAAATTGCCTCGCTTAGCAACAAAAACTTTGTGCTCAGTTGCAGTCCTAAGTCAAGAACTATCTGTCAGTCCTGGAGGCCATCTTTTTCTTTGGATCTTCAGGGTTGCCACACTTAGTGCTGTGGGGAACTGGGAGGGGGAATTGCATAGAGTGGTGGAGATATTTAGCCATAACAACATTCCTTTCTCTGAGAGCCAAGGACATTTGGGCCTGCATCTGGAGTGGCGTAACTGGGAGGCATCTCCAGTTGGCATGGTGCATTGATTGGACCATGTGATGGACATGTGGCTGCAGGGGAAGGGACTTAGACTTTTTTTGGGGAAGCTTTCAGATTCGGCTTTTCCCAGGTGCGCCAATATGACATCTCTAATAAAATGGAACTTTGAGAAACTTCTAGCTTTGGAGCCTTCTTTCATTGGGGGTGTTACTTGGAACCCTGACACTATCTGTATAAAGCACCTTAGGTACCTCTAACTTCCAGCAGGCTTTTCTAGGACATAATATGCTATATGTGAATTGCAGCAATAGTTAAATGGGCCCTCCAGCAGGATTGAAACATTGCACTGAGTTATGGTTTGTTTTCATCATAATTTGTTAAAAATTTAGTTCAGTCAGCACAAGACACCAAGCCATAAAACACAATTCACAAACCTTAATTGCTTGATTCATATAATGTACTAAGCCAAAACCAAACCATTCATGTTTAGCTGCATAATATGTAAACCAAGCCATAGATTTTATCCGGAATCATATTCCCTCATCGCAAAAAGTATGATGCGTAAATTCATCCAACTAATTTTGCAATAGTCCAAGAAATTCTGATTCCAAAGGCAGAAAATCCAAATTGTGTCCCCATCTGGTTATAAAAATATCACAAAAAAATAATACTTTACTGCTCTTTAATTATACCCAAATTTGCTGAAGGCAGACGCATTATTCTGTTTAATTTTAGGGTCAGCCCTACAATAATTTCTTCTGTTGTCTGATCAAATAGATAATGCTAGGCTTTGAGGCATAAAAAAAGATAGCAAAGTCTGTACAACAGAAGAAAAATACGTTCATACTATACGCAATGACTTTTTAGTATCATATCACATTGAACTCTGTGGAGAAATTCTGCTACAAGTTGTTCTGTTCTAACAGAAGGGTCAAGCTTCATGTAAAATGGGAGATTTGAGACTGGATTCTTATAGACCTATTGTTCAAATTACTGACCTGCTGCCACCATCTAAACATTTGTATTAAATTTTACCTTCATATATGCACCTAATGGTTCCCATGTTTCGGTTATGAGATTCATTTAAGCAGTGTTGGATTTAGAGCATTGATTTGCTTCACCCACTGCAGTAGGCTGTGGCTTGTTTTAACTGGTTTGTTAAATCATCCAGAATAGTTTGGTTCACACATTGCCATGAGGAATAAAACATGGTTGAAACATTACAGTGGTTGGGATAATTTACTAAACCAAAGTAAATTATATGACTTAATCCACAGTTTCTCTCAGCTCAGGGGAACCCCACACCAAGGGCTTGGGGGTTTTAAGCATGAAAGTTTTAAACTATAAATTCTCAAGCTTTGATGCTGAGATCCTCCAAAATAATAAATTATTTTCTGTGACATCCCTTGATCCCTCATAAAATTATGTTGATGAAGTCTAAGTGCCCAAGCAAGCATGCTATCTTTACCAGAAGCTTCTCAAAATAGTGAGTTTGGTGCCACACATTCTTTCTAGTTCTGAGGATATCCTCCAGGTCTTCAGCCCTCTTTCCTATCCAACCAGCCATCACTTGAGCTGTTGTCTCTTTCTCTCTTGACTACACCAAGAGCCAGAGCTGTGTTGAGGTAGCATTCCCTGCCTCCCTCTATTAACTACCCAGAGCTGGAAGTGTTTGATTTCACATCTTGGCACCATTGACATCAAGTGTAAAGCTCCCTCCTGTAGTGATTTTCTTTGAGCCTAGCACGCCAGGGAAGCCCAGCCCTTGTACCTGTTTCCCATCCTAAATACAATCTCCAGAACAAGTGGAGAAGGTTGTTCAACATCATCTTCTCCTTCCCACTGTTTCTACATCAGGGTCCTGCCTTCTCTAAAAACCAGAGCTCCAAAGAAATTGTTTCCTGCTCATTTGTCTTTCAGATCTTCTGGTTACTCAGAAATTTTTGATCCTCTTTCAAATTTGCTCACAAACCTTCGGGTCTTAATTCAGAGTTTGAGAGTACTTGCTTTAAGTTTGTATAAGGTTTAACACACAAGTTCTTAACTTTCTAACTTGTAAAAAAGTAGCTGTGGGCTACAGAACACCTGGATGATTCATTTCCTTCCTAAAGGCGCTAATGCTGTGATGACAAGCCTATGGTACATGTGCCCAAAATGGCACATGGAGCCATCTTGCCTGGCACGCGCAGCATCACCCGTTCCCCTTCCGGGTTTCTGGCAGGCATGTGCGCGCGACGATCAGCTGGCCTTTTTGCATGCAGCAGTGCTGGAAACTAGAAGAGCTGGTCTTCTGTTTTTCTGCATGAGCATGCGCGCCGTCCAGCTGATCGTCATGTGCACTAGAAACCCGGAAGAGTAGCTGGCTGAAACCGGAAGTTCAGTAGCTGAAACCAGAAGTTCAATTTTGGGAGGGGGCAGCTCCTCTTCCGGGTTGTAGCCCAGATGCACTCTTGTGCCGAAACGCCCTTGGTGCCGGGTTGTGGCCCAGACGCACTCGACGTTCTTCAGCATTCAATGCCGAAAAGGTTTGCCATCAGTGGGAAAAAAATAAAATTATTTGATGTTTTAAGTTTTGGGGGTTTTTTTTAGTCTTGGAATAAGACCTTGGAATATTCCAGAGAATATTCCTGTTTGTTGATGTAAATATATCAATCTATTTATCCCAATTAGTATTTATAAGTATTATATAAGTATTTCGTATTTATAAGTATTATATAAATATTATATAAGTATTACATAAATAGATGGTTTAAAATTCCAATGATCTTATGGGGAAGGATGCAGCTTGTCACAGAGAGGCTCCACCGACAGTATGGCAGCATAGTCTTTGTGAAGCCTGGTATCCAGGTTTGGTCCACAAAAACTTCAGAATAAATAAAATAGAAGTAATAATTGTAGAGCTAAGCAACTGTATGTTCACCTCAGTGTATAAACCGCAACTAATTGAGATCAAGGGTGACAAATTTAATACATTTAATAAGGATAAAATAAATTTTGTTATTGGTGACTTTAATAGTCACAGCAGCATCTGGAGATATCCCAACGACTATAAAAATGGAGAACTCTTTTAAATGACAACAAATTACCGCATTATTTAACAGTGGAAGGTGGTACAGGGGATATAACCTGGATTTGATCTTTGTGAGCAATGTATTAAAGTAATTTGCCCGCCTATTCCAAATTCCAGACAATTATGTGCCAGGTTACCGCTGTAGTCTGACCTCATAGTAACCCCTTTGGACATAATTATAACTTTTAAAAAGCCGACTAGCTTAAATTTCAGAGACTATTGGACAGTGCTGTTATTCAATTAATACCTAAACCAAACTATTATAACTAATTTGTGGAGGCTGTTAAAAAATTCTCCCGGCTATCAATTCCACAGGGCTGTAAAACCAACTACATCCAAGGCCTTATAGCGGAAACAAAAGACAAATTGCAGAAGCATCTCATGCTTTTTGAGGTTGATCTTATGGCACAGGACTTATGGCAGCAGTTAATTATTTCTATAGCTGAAGCTAAGAGAAAAAGCTGGATTAAAACAATATGAACTTAAGTAGCCACAAAGCGTGAAGATCATTGAGTCATCCCCCAACTCACTCTCAAGATTATGCCAATGTGACAGCAGACCCAATAGCCAGTCAGCTTTTTAAGAATGACAATCCACATCAAAGGCCACCAAAACACAAGATTAGGATCAACAGATAGGAGGAGGATGAAATGACTAATTTATTGAGGCTATAAGTGTCAACATCCAGTTTAAGTATCCAAATAAAAGTCCAGGATCAGAAGAGTAAGCCACAGAAAACTGCTGGTTTGGATGACATCTTTTTTGAACAGATGAAGCAATTTGGACTACTGGCAAGACAGTGGCTACTAGAAATGTTTAATGAATGCTTGGAACAATGTAAGATTCCTGATATCTGGGGAAATGCTACAGTTGTTTTAAAATCAGGTAAAGAGGCCAATAACCCTAAGAACTACCATCCAATTTCTCTCTTGTGCCATACCTACAAAATCTTGCCCCCAAAAAGTTGCACCAAACAGATCCCGCATTTAATCCAGTACATCGAAGGTGGATCCAAAAGGGCAATATAACAGAAACTGTATTCAGAGATCTCACGGCCGCATATAATACAATCAATCTTAGAAGACTGAAGCAGACATTTTTTTTTGCATTAAAAAGTTTTACAAAAGGTTTACATGTTTCCCCCCCTCTCCCCTCCCCGCACCCCTTCCCCTTCCCATCCACCCCCCTCTCCCCCTCTTCCCCTCCCCTCCCCCCCTTCCCAGATCAAATACAGGGTATAACATTCAATAATCAAAATCCAACCTAGTCTAAATAAGACTGAAGCAGAAATTTTATGATATGACTAAAGATTTTAAACTTACAAATATCATTAGGCCTCTGCTTCAGAACCACATGTTTTTTGTGGAGTTCCAGGGGAGACAAAGTAGATGGAGGAATCAAAGGAATGGCTTACCACAGAATAGTGTATTAGCTCCAATTCTTTTTAATATTTACACCAATGATCAGCCACTCCCTGTATGTATGCTGATGATTGCGCAATAACTGTACAGGGAAAAACATTTGAGGAGGTTGAACAACCTTTACCTGAAACCCTGGTAGAGCTGGGTGGAGACTATTGTGATAACCAGTTAAGGCCAAATTCAGCAAAACGTCAGGTATGGCCTTTCCATCTTCGCAATTAGCTGGCTGCTAGGAATCTGCACATTATATGGAAAGGGACGTTATTGGAGCATTGCTACAGCCCTAAATTATTAGAGGTCACTCTAGATAGGGCCCTAACATATAAGCAGCACTCAAATGAAAGTCAGTGGACAAAATAACATCCTTAGGAAATTTATGAGCTCTACCTGGGGTGCCAGACCAAGAGTCCTTAAGACAATAGCTTTAGCTCTTTGTTGCTTGGCAGGCGAATATGCCCGACCAGTTTGGTATAAATCAGCATATGCTGGGAAAATAGATGTTGCTCTGAATGAAGCTCACAGAATTATTACCGGGTGCCTTAAACCATCTACCATCTAGCTGGCATTGCCCTGCCTGCTGTTCATAGAGAAGCTGCAGCACACCGAGAATGTGTGTCAAATCATCAATATCTAGACAATACACACTCTACAGTCTGCAACCAGTTCATCAGAGATTGAAATCTAAGAAAAGCTTCCTTAGGTCAATGGAAGACTTTGAAGAATTTAAAAGCAGAAAGGACCTATGGAAAGCTACAAAGAACCAATGGATAGAACCAATGGAGGAAATGGCACCTGGGTCTGGTGAAAGCTGGGAAGTATGGAAATTGTTGAATAGATTGCACATGGGTACAACAAGATTCAGAGACACTCAGAACAAATGGAGCTATCTGCCCTTTGCAATTGTGGTGACGTGAAGACAACAACACATATGTATACCTGTCCTTTCTGTCCTGATCAGTGCATATTTGGGGACCTCGTGGCAGCATGACAGAACACAATTAATGTTGCTAATGTCTGGGCAAGATCTGCTTAACTTGTACATATTTGAATCTTGTATTTTATATTTTATGCCACTTAGTATGCCTTGTTGTAATCGTGATACATGATACAGTATCCCATATTCATTCCTTTGCTGCTGTTCTCTTGGCTGACTTCAACAGCTGCCTCTTTTTTTCGTTTCCTCCTAGGAATCAGTGATGATTGTTGTCTTTGGTTTGGAATTTATCATACGCATCTGGTCTGCTGGCTGCTGTTGTAGATATCGTGGATGGCAAGGAAGACTGCGATTTGCAAGGAAACCTTTCTGTGTAATAGGTGAGTTGTTCAAGTATGACTAATTTCATCTGAAAAACAGTACTGGTATAGAAAAAGAGCCACTTTGGTGTATTGGTTAATCCACCCGAGTAGAAAGTGGGAGACCATGAATTCCGCTCCCACCTTAGGCACAAGGCCAGCTGCATAACCTTGGGTCAGTCACTCTCTCTCAGCCCTAGAAAGAAGACAAGGGCAAACTACTTTTTAAAAACTTACCAAGAAAACTACAGGGACTAGTCCAGGCAGTTTACAGGAGTCAAGACTGATTCAAAGGCATTAAAAAAAAAACAAGTTATAGAAACCACAGAATTTTGTTTGCTATTATTTTGAACAGAATTCTAGCTTACATTTGACTGATTCCATTTTGAGAAAAAGAATTTTTGCATGTTCTGCTTTTGCTAGTGGTGTTGTCAAGAAACTGCAGATCTTTTCCTTTTGGTATAAGGAAGCTCATACTTAATTCATATTATTCCTGCCTAAGTTCATTAATTAATTAATTGCCTAGCTCCACTGCTTCTCAAATAAAAATCCTATAAATACCACTGTAAAGTGGGAGAAGCTATCTCCTTTTTCACTACCATATGATATTTTATAATTTGATTGTTGTGAGCTGCCCAGAATCATTGAGAGTTGTATTGTATCTTGGCGTGTTCCCTTCATGTATAAATTTATCCAGCATACTTACCCATTTCTTATTGTGACCTTACATGGTAGTAGAAAAAAAAATAGGCCTTGCTATTCGGTTTATAGTACACAATCTTGCTAATAAAGAAGGACATGGTGCTTTTCATTATTGTAATATCTGCATTAGTCATTTAATAGTTGGATTACCATTCTATGGATGAAGTATTTTACATCTTTAGTCATTTGAATTCCCAAGTAGTTAACGCTTGAAAACTGTAATGCAAAGCCAGATAATTTGTGCATAGTTAACTGAGCAGCTAGAACAATATACAAAGAAATGAGCTCTGACTTTCCACAATTTATTTTTAGCTCTGCAAAATTTCAAAAAGAGGGGGGGAAACCCTAATCCTTTAAATCTATTGCATTGCTTTAAGAAGATTAGATTAAAAATGTATCAACCACAGATTATTAGTATGGATTTTATGATCAATTGGTGTTTCTTTGATCTGTGGATTATTTCTGAATATCCTAAGTAATGGTTATAATGAGATTGCAACAACATTGGAAAAGAGTAGACAGTCATGATATGTCCCTCTTTTATATCAACATATTTAGCATTGTAATTATTAATACGGAGTAGTGCTTCTTCTGCTGATAAATTAATACCTTAAAACCATCCCCAGGATATGATATTGTTAATTAGACATAACCAATTAACCCTGTCAAAAGCCTTCATTGCACCTAGCAAAATAGCTGTTGAAAAGCTTTTCATATTAAATATTGTACTGAGTACTAATTAGGAATGAAGCACATTTAATCAAATGAAATCAGGCCCACTTATGGAGTGATACTTTTCTGAATCATTGGCTAAGGAAAAGGGAGCATATTTTGAGCAGGACAAAGGAGGTGGTGTTTCTAATCTTAAAAGCTATAAGAGCAATTCTGTTCCACTTATTCTGCAAGTTACAATCATCATTTATCTGTACTTTCCTGTTTTTATAGATGTAATTACTTTCTTTTCGTTATCAGCCTGCTTTTCCTTTCACTTTCTTTTTTTCATGAAGCTAATTATGTTTTTATTGTTTGGTTTTGTTTTTAGCCTCTCAATTTCTTCTGCTCTTGTCAGATTCAGAAGAGTGAAATTTTTTTTTACTCATACTGTGTTTCACCAGATTGTTGCTCTGTATTTCCCACCTTGGCAATATTCTTTCGTGTTGCCTTCAGACTTGTAGTTATGCAAGAGAAGACTTTCCAACTTTCTCATTTCAATTCAGTTTCAGTTTCCACAGATTATTCCTTCCAGTCACCCTTTTGAAATGTTATTTACCTGTATTTGTTTGTTATTATTTCTTTCTTTTCTTCTTCTACAACATGTTCTCCTGTTTTTTAAAATTGGTCTGTTTACTTTCCCTTTCATAAAAAATTCAATTTATTACAGTTTTCTTTTTCCCATGCCACTACTAAATCACGTGTTTCCTTGTCAAGTCTCCAAAATGTTTGATTCTTCTGATTTAGAGATATTTAAATTCAATGATCAGTTCAGTGTACTAAGTGACAGTGCATCTTTGTGCATATTTAGTCCTGCTAAGTATTTCCTGGCCCTTTTTGTTTGCTAGGCCAAGTATTTGCTTTTTATTTCTGGAATTCTAATTTTATTGTTAGATTGTTAGATTTCACGATTGCAACAGTGAAATGTTTTGATTTAGAATAAATAATGTAACTGTACTAGTTTTGCTTGTTTCACCATCATCTTTTCTCTTCACTTGCTCTACTGCAATCTTTTTTGCAAGTTGAAATTTCAATATCTTCTACTATCTCTATACTAACTTTCCTTCTTATTTTGTATTCTCTTATCTTTTTATTGAGTCTCTCATTCTTAAATTTCTAGTACTATTTTATATCATGTCACATCTCAAACTTGATTTTTTAAGGCTTGCCCTTTTTTATTATTCACTCTCTCTAAAATTACACTACTATTGATATTTAAAAAGTTTAATTACCCCATCAGTTTGGGCTTTTAAACAATATTTTAAAGAGTTTTGTTTGTTCATTGATTCTGGGGTTCGCCCAGAGGTTAATTCTCCCTTTCTATTCCCTTTGTAAGTTAAAATTATTAAGGCTATCATTTATTCGGTCAATGACCAGCAAAAATAAAAAAATACAATTCCAAAATAAAATCAAACAGATGAATTCAATGATAAGTCTGTGAGCAAGACCTGTCTTATTCAATAGGACCAGTGGTGGGTTTCAAAATTTTTAGTACCAGTTCTGTGGGTGTGGCTTGGTGGGCGTGGCATGGCTTGGTGGGCGTGGCTTGGTGGGCATGGCAGGGGAAGGATACTGTAAAATCTCCATTTCCTCCCAATCAGCTGGGACTTTGGAGGCAGAGAATAGATGGGGGTGGGGCCAGTCAGAATTTTTACTACCGGTTCTCCGAACTACTCAAAATTTCCGCTACTGGTTCTCCAGAACTGGTCAGAACCTGCTGAAACCCACCTCTGAATAGGACGTTGTTTGGAATACTGTTAATGCTATTTTATTACTGCTGAACATTGAGCAGGTTCTTTAGAATACCATCCCACTTTGCACTCCAAGCTCTGTCTATCACATCTACTTTGTTCACTGATTTTTAGGTTAGCCATGAACAACAGCGGAGAATCTGGAGATGCTTCCAAGCAGGGGCTTTATGATGCAGTGGCTATACAGCAAATGTGAATTTTTTAAGTAGGGCGAAGGATTCTTGCCCTCTTCTTGTGATATTTTTTCCTCCAACATTCTATCTTTTATTTAATCAAAGAAAGTTGGAGGAGGGGAGACACAATATATCAACAATTTTTAACTGCTTGCTTTAACTTAACCCCATCCCCCACCCCCTCTAGAGGAACCTCTGTCTATATTACCTGTGGGAAGGGCAGTCAAGGCAATTTTATCTCAGCTGTTTATTTTGGTATAGCTTAGATTCATGAGCAGGGGTGAAATCCAGCAGGTTCTGACAGGTTCTGGAGAACCGGTAGCGGAAATTTTGAGTAGTTCGGAGAACCAGCGAATACCACCTCTGGCTGGCCCCAGAGTGGGGTGGAAATGGAGATTTTGCAATATCCTTCCCCTGGAGTTGGGTGGGAATGGAGATTTTGCAGTATCCTTCCCTGCCACGCCCACCAAGCCATGCCCACAGAACCAGTAGTAAAAATATTTGAATTCCACCACTGACTTCGAGGCATTATGCAAAGAAACGTTTAAGATGGTACAACAAAATGATCATTTCCTGGTGTGTGTGTGTGTGTGTGTGTGTGTGTGTGTGTGTGTGTGT
>WNWU01000017.1:148431-163013 GCA_012654045.1 Ptyas mucosa | reverse complement strand
GTGTGTGTGTGTGTGTGTGTGTATATATATATATATATATATATATAGTTTACGTAGGTAGAAACCTGGCTAGATAGAAAAGCACATGAAGCCTACGAAAGAGAAAAAGAAACACACACACACACACACACACACACACACACACACACATATATACACATACATATACATATACACACACACACACACACACATACATACACACACATACACATTTTTCTTTTATCCAACACTCAACTTTAGTTTTTAACCTATCGTTTAAAATTGAAAGCAGTCCTCTTCTACTTTAGACACAGACTTGTACCCCCAGAATTAAAATGTAAGGTATGGAAGAACATACAAATAACAAGTAAGGATAGGACAGGGGTAGCAAGGTAGCAATTCTTTTTTGCAACCAGCTCTACACTAGAAAACAGATTTTTATCTCTGTGGACTTCCTGTGTAAGCAAGGATTTGAAAAAAATTTCTTAGCCTGCTTGCATTAAAGGACAAAATGGGCTACAAGACAAACGAAACCACATCTGGTGCTAAAACAACAAAAGTCAAAAAGCATGACAGGAAAAGCTTTGACACCAAGCATTAGCTAGCAGCTGAAGATTTGGTACTTCTCCAGCATTCTGAAACTAAGGTAATGCTTTAAAGCATCTCCAAACAGATAACAGATATGCTGTATAAGACCAGAATCTTGGAATAATAAGGAATTGGGGTGTGAAGAAGATGAAAATAACCCTAATAAAGAGCAGATGGAAAGCTTAATTAATAGTCCTCAGCTCCCCATTCACCATGTCTCATACAAAAGAGAGGGGGGGGGGGAAATCCTGCCAAAGTTCATTCTGCTCCTTTCTAATCTCTGATCCAGTCATGTTGACCACACACACAGCTTTCTCGCAGTGGAAACTGTAATTTTGATCTTTAAGCAGCTAACAACGATTAACAACAAAATTGATGAAGTGGAACAATTGCTTGAGCTATTCATGCAGGACTGTGGTGGGAGGCAAAATAGACAAAGGTCTGTTTCAAGCATGAACAATGTTAATGTTCGAAAGAATTCTGGAAAAATACCCATTTCATATGTGGGTAGCCAAACATAACTTATTGGATTGCTGGAAGAAGCCCTAAAGAACCCATATTTAAACAGCAATACTGTAGCAGTGACCCTTATTTCAGCTGAGGCACAACGTCAGAGAAGAATAGCAAGGGGGTATAGGATTTCGAAACAATTCACAGATCATTTTACTTACGGGCCTGGAGCTTCAGATAATAATGAATAATACAACTAGAGGAAAACGTCATGATAAAAAACTAATGCAAACTTCCTAAATGCACACTTCCATCTGGACTTAGAATTGCTTGACTTTCTGCCCAATAGGGCACCAAGAGGATTTTACTAGCCTATAAGCACACAGTTGTTCCATGGATGCTCTTAAAAAAGAACACAATTCTGAGCAGTTTTTAGATCATTCCAAATCAAATCCTTAAGGATGTCTATAATGCCCTTCTTATAATTAAAAGGAAAGCTTCCCAGTTATCAAATAAAAGTTGGACTATATAGTATCAGATGATGGTAAAAATATAAATATTTCTGTTCAGTCAGAGATGATCATTTTCTCCCCCACAAATCCATGGTCAATCTGATATACAAGGATAACAGCACTTACAAATCAATGAATGGGATGAAGAACATATATTATATATTTTTAAAAAAATCTTCTGGATTAGATATCCTAAAAAGCTCTTTTACAACAATTATGGACACTGCTTAAAAAGAGCCTTGGATAGTACAGTGGTCTAAAGCCCTGTTATTAACATCAGCTGCCTGCAATTATTGCAGGCTCGAATCTCACCAAGGCTCAAGGTTGACTCAGCCTTCCATCCTTTCTAAGGTAGGTAAATTGAGGACCCAGTTTGTGGGGGCAATAAGCTGACTTTGTATAAATATACAAAAGTATGAAGGCTATTGCTTAGCACATTGTAAGCCGCCCTGAGTCTCCGGAGAAGGGCGGCATATAAATCAAATTAAAAAAAAAACAACAATAATATCACAGGGATGGATAGAAGAGGCTTTAAACAATTTAGATAGTACTCCTTTGTCTCAGTGTTGAGACAAAGAACATTACAGATTTTTGCAATGTATTGTAAAGAAGAAAGAGCCACTATAAATTACTGGAAAGCCAAAGTTAGGTTCTTTAAAAAATAAAATAGACATAAATGGCAGATCAGTGGCCATGTTAACAGTGCAAGAGAGGCAATATAAATACTTGGCATACAGGTAGTACATCAACTTATGATTACAATGGAGCCCAAAATGTATGTTACTAAGTGAGATATTTGTTAAGTGAGTTTTGCCCCATTTTACGATCTTTCTTGACACAGTTGTTAAGTGAATCACTGCAGTTCTTAAGTTAGTAACATGGTTGTTAAGTGAATCTGGCTTCCCCATTGACTTTGCTTGTCAGAAGGTCGCAAAGGCTGATTACATGCCCGTTGGACACTGCAACCATGAATTTTGACCATTGGGATGATGCAACGGTCGTGTGAAAAAAACAGTCATGAATAGCTTTTTTTCAATGCCATTGTAACTTTGAACGGTCACTAAAGACATCAATATTTGCTGGTTTTTGAGGTGTTGTTTTTTAATCAAACTGATGGCTAATTTATACACCAACTTCCAGGTTTTCCAGAGAATAGCAGCTGCCCAACTCTACTATACATAGATATACATTTTATACACCTATAAAGACAAAGGCATTTTTACCATCTTGAGAAATTTCAATCTAAATTTCAAAGAGTAATTTTTGAAAAAATTACAGTGTTTCTAATGCCATCCTATGAACTGAAGCTGTCTTTATTTCCTTAGACCAGATTTGTCAAAGCAGGCTTGTGTACTCTGCTGCTTTAAGATAATAAATTATACTTAAGGCCTAGCTCCTTTAACTTTGTATAAGAAACTTCACTCCAGGTAGAGAATTCCTCTGGAATCAAAATAAGAGATTTCACATCTCTTATGCCATTTGTTGATTTTAGCAGAACCATCCGTTGATGTGTAGTCAAAAATCCAGCTTAATGGTTTCTCCTATCCTCTGTCCAGTTATGCAAAGTAGATCTGCTGGTATCCCATATGATAAATGTCCAGGCTTTTTTGGATCTGTTTTGGTAAATTGTGCTATTCTTCTACAGGCTCTTGATATTTATTCATAGCATCTCTTCTAACCAAATACATAGGCAGACCAAATGCATTTTATGTATTCCTTATTTTATTTTATTTTATTTTATTTTATTTTTTTATTTGATTGATTGATTGATTGATTGATTGATTGATTTATATACCGCCCTACTCCCGAAGGACTCAGGGCGGTGAACAGCCGACAATAAGATATATACATACAAAATTTAAAATAGAAATAAAATTGAATTAAATAGTTTGGCCCAGACAGACAGATTAAAACCCCAATCAATTTAAAACCAAATATTAAATTTAAGTATAGAAATATTGAAAAATATTAAGATATTAAAATTATTTAAAATTATTTAAAAGAGGGAGAAGTTAGGCCAGGCCCGCCTGGTGAAATAAAAAAGTCTTTAGGGCGCGGCAGAAGGTGCGCAGATCCAGGATCCTCCGTATCTCCGGGGGGAGCTCATTCCAGATAGTAGGTGGCCCCACGGAGAAGGCTCTCCCCCTGGGGGCAGCCAGCCGACATTGTTTGGCCGACGGCACCTGGAGGAGCCCCTCTCTATGGGAGCGTACCGGCGGGTGGGAGGCTATTGGTGGTAGTAGGCGGTCCCGCAAGTACCCAGGTCCTAAGCCATGGAGCGCTTTGAAGGTGGTGACCAGAATCTTGAAGCGCACCTGGAAGACCACCGGGAGCCAGTGCAGCTCGCACAGGAGGGGTCTTACATGGGAGCGCCACGTCGCTCCAGTTACCACCCGCGCGGCCGCACTCTACACGGCTGCACTCTGCGGAGGCCAGTTGGAGCCTCCGAGTGCTCCTCAAGGGGAGCCCCATGTAGAAAGCGTTACAATAGTCCAGGCGATTTAAATCAGATTTAAATCCAAGTATCACCTGTAAGGTGCCAAAATCTTTTTCCACAGCTATGGCTAGTAGGAAAAAAAATGGAGTTAAAGATTCTATAAAGGTGAAATATATGCTTAGATTTAATTTTCCTACTGCCAGCCTTGTTTTTTTTTCTTAGTTCTTTTTCTCTGTTTTGTGCTATTTTCTTTTCTTTGACATCATTTATGAAACCAAATATTCCAAATCCAGTTTAATTGTACTAATACCAGTTCTTAATTTATTATATCTTATTGTCTAAATAGTTTAAGAGTATTTTGTGGGGGGGGGGGAAATAGCAAGTTTTCAACATCAGATAGAGAGCAATCAGCTGTAAGTTTCCCCATCTCTTTGACACATTTTCTAGGGCAGAATACTGCCACGTCAATATGTGTTTATGGAATTGGAAATAGATACAGACAAGCAATCCTCCTTGTATAGTGACAGAGTCTTAATGTTTGACAAGGACTGTAAGAAGATAAAAGTACTCAGTATCAGTTTGACTAGCTCAGCTTTCACAGCTGAATAGTGAAGCTGTTGTCAAAATAAATACCACTTTCGATTACATATTACATTACAATTTATCAAAAAGAGAGCCTGTTTTTTAAAAAGAAGGGGGAAAAAAAAGAAAACGTACATTCTTGTTCCTTTGCTAATATTCTGAATAGAATATGTTAGACTGGACGTTATATAGGAGGAATGCAATAATTTAGGTTCAGCCACAACTATTCTTCATAGCCACACTAAATTCCAAAATTAAATGACAAATATTTATAGATCTATCAGTCTGAAACCATAATTTAATAAAAAGAAATGTGTTGTCAACCTATATTGAATTGTGGCTTGAATTACTTTCTTCTTCAGTGATTTCCAGCTCCTGGATAAATTAACCATTGTGGTATGGATTAGAGATAATTGAGTCCATATACTTCTGACAGAGTTCTGTTTACTGAAGAAATCTCTTTTGGAGAAGGGAGGAGAGCAATTTATGCCTATATCTTCTAAACTGTGAGAGAAAAGGCATCTAGGTTGAAGAGGAAAGAGAGGGAAGAAGGGAAAGGGAGAAATCATTGCAAGTTCAGGGAGAACTTTTAGAAGAAAACAGCGCTTTCTACTACTCTCTTAAGACTACAACTGTAAAGGTAGTCCCATCCTTTGCACAAGCCAGTATCAGGAACTGAATAAACAAGTCATAAAGGCAAGGAAAAAGGCAAGAGACACAGTGAGGGGAATCCAGAGCTCTAAGGATACGCCAGGAAGGTTTGGGCAATAGAACTGAGCCTTAAAAAGTTGTTCTCTGCATTTTTTCGCAGGGAGTAAAGCCAACAAATAGCCAGTTCGGTGTAGTGATGAAGGTTATGTCCTAGAAACCAGGAGACTGTGAGTTCTAGCCCCACTTTGGGGAATGAAAGTCAGCTGGGTGACTTTGGACCAGGAGTGGGTTTCAAAGCCAGTTACTACCAGTTCGCTCGTGCACGTGCGCAGAAGCGTCCGGGCAGGTGGGTGGAGCTTCCCACTGCCGCCGCTACCAGTTCGCCCAATCCGGGGAGAACCAGTAGCACCCCACCACTGCTTTGGACCAGTCATTCTCTCTCTCTCTCAACCCAACCCTCCTGATGGGGAAAAATAGGAAGAGGAAGAATATTAGATGTATTCGTCATTATGAGTTTTTTGTAAAAAGAATAATAAAGGTGGGATGAAAATCTAAATAAATAAACTGAGTCTCTGCTTAACTGCAGAGCTGAGGCCTGTTGCTGCCTGGAGTTCTGATGGCCTGCTCTTGGGCAGGCGGTCTGACTGACAGAGCTCAGCTGTTGTATCTTTCAGGCAAGCTTCTGCTTGGGCTGGGAGGGTGAACTTCAAAGTCTGAGACACTGTCTATGGGTTGAGGCAGGAAGTCCTGGAGGTTGCTGGAGCTGTCTCAGCTAGAGAGGGCTGATTCCCACCCTCTAGGATTGTTATCCCTAGATGTCCCTATTTATTTATTTATTTGTTAAATTGTCTATGCCGCCTGACTCTCAACAATTCTGAGTGGCTCTGCATCCACCTCTTCCTGCTGAGAAGCCCAGCAGAGCCATAGCTAGTGGCTTTTTGAATTGTAGAAGGAATCATTCCATAAATTGCAAGACTCCTTTTTGCTCTAGTTTACTCCAGGGAGAATTTGGACACATTCAGATTTTTGCCCAACAAATCCCCAACCAGGTCCATGCATCATGCTATTGATAATTATGATTTAATGACCATTTATTAAATGAACCATTCTTAATAGAGTTTGCACAGTGTTCTAGGTCATAAACTTTGCTTCACAGATTACATTGGTCCAGACAACATACTAGCTAAGCTGGAAATAAGTCATGTTATAATTTAGGGCAATATGTTATCACGGTCACTATTTCACTGCCTTATATACCTGATTTATTATGAAAGAAAAGTAGGGAACAGCCATCTATTCAGAGGGTAAAGATATAATAACCTTATATTATAAGCTAAAATATGAAAATGACTGATGCACAAGGCTAGAAACAAATATCTCCTACCATTTGCTATGACCATACCATAATAAACTAATTGAAGGTAGCATTTATGGGATTGATGTTCTAAATAAAAACTTTTACTCCAAGACTAATAGCTCTTTTATTTACAATGAATAAATCAACAACTCTGCATATCAATATCTATATAATTGTAGCACAAGAGAGTATATCTTAATCATTAGACAGGGAATATTTTAAGATACTGTAGATGTTTTCTGCCATTTCAACTACAATACCATGTCTGGATAGCTGATAAATCTATTACAAGCTTTTAGTGTCTTTAAAGATTGGGCAGAAATTATCTAGATCTATTTTAAGATCAAGACAAGCTTAGATCAATAAACCATATATTCCCAGCAGTTAGTTGTTGCAGTGTGCTGGGAAACTATACTTTTGCTGCTGAGCACCACTGCATGAAGGACTGGCCTTAACCAAAGGCAGTTTAAGATAGAGATGCGAGTTGCTATGTCAATATTGTACAGATGCACGATTGGTACCAACACTGGGAGTGATATCTGTGGTTCATTTAGAGTTATGTGTTGAAGTAACCATTTTCATGTCTCTGCCATCTTGTAACAATCTCAAGAAAATCAGGCAACCCAGTGGAGGTTGGTTGGTGGTGCTTCTGTGCATTGATTACAGGTAGTACTCAACTTACGACCACAACTGAGTCCAAAATGTCCATTGCTAAGCAAGACAGTTAAGTGATTTTTGCCCCATTTTATAACCTTTCTTGCCACAGTGGTTTAGTGAATCACTGCAGTTGTTAAGTTAGTAACATGATTGTTAAGTGCATCTGGCTTCTCCATGGATTTTGCTCATCAGAAGTTCGCCAGTAAATACATGCCAGTTGCCAAGCTTATGAATTTTGATTGGATGACTATCAGTGGTGGGTTGCCCCCGGTTTGGTCCGGTTTTTGCGAACCTGTAGTAAAACCAGCGGGAGACTCTGCCCACCCACCCAGACGTCGCCATAGACCGTCTGTGCATGTGCACGATCCCGTTGCGAACTGGTAGTAAAGGTAAGTAGAACCCACTCCTGATGACCATGGAGATGCTGTAACATTTATAAGTGTGAAAAACATTTTTTTCAGTGCTGATGTAACTTTGAAGAGTCACTACATGAATGGTTGTAAGACAAGGACTGCCTTTATGTATATTTAGCTCTTTTTTTCCTGCCCCCACCTTCTTCTCAGTTGACATTTGTGGCACTTTGCAGTATTGTGCTTAAAATACATACATTTCTTGCATTTTGAAAATCTATGTATATCGTTCTTTAGCTTACTGAATGCAATTCAATGTTCAGATTGTCAGAGTAATCACAATATCTCTTAAGCAAGTACCATTGAACAGAAATAGAGAACAATGCAAACTGCCACGAGGCTTTCACAACACAGAACAAAGATAAACAAGCAACCATAGACTGAGATGAATGGCCTTAGAACAGTTCTAAAACAGAACTATGTAAAATCAGAATAATAAGCTAAATACAGTATAATTGCCTTTTGATATCCCTGCTTTTATTTTATTTTTCTTTCACAACAGCTAATGATAGGAAAATCCCAGAGCTAGAAATAGAACTCTGAGCAAGCAGCAAACTGGAAAACACATAATATATATTCAGATGAAATGTTTCCAACTCAGCTGGAGGCCAACCTGCAAATAGACTAAATCTGTTTGATCCAATCTGTATTAAACTGTACCATTTTTAAGGATTTTTAGAGAGTACTTAAGCATTGAAAAATGATGTATATGTATGCTAAAATAAATAAAATTGAGGCTTTGTTTTAAGTTAATGCAATGTCTCTGCGCTCATTAAATAAGAGGTATACTCAGGACAATTGGCATAATAAAACATTATTATACCTAGTTTAATATTTACAAGGATAAGAGGAGCAAAAGAATATAATTCCTCTGAAGATACATCAAATATGTACAGGTAGTCCTCGACTTACAACACTTCATTTAGTGACCATTCAAAGTAACAGCATCTCTGAAAAAAGGGACTTACGACCATTTTTCACAGTAATTACCTTTGCAACATACCCATGATCATGTGATCAAAATTCAGTCACTTAGCAGTTGGTTATTTATGACCGTTGCTGTGTCCCAGGGTCATTGCAACCTTCTGACAAACAAAGTCAACAGGGAAGTCAGATTCACTTAACAACCAGGTTACTAACTTATCATCTGCAGTGATTCCCTTAACAACTGAGGCAGAGAAAGTTGTAAAATGGGCCAAAACTCACTTAACAAATGTCTCATTTAACAATAGAAATTTTGGGCTCAATTGTGGTTGAGGACTACGGATATATTTAGCTGTTGCGTTTGCTTCCCCCCCCCCCCCCCCGCTGTATTATATCTGCACCTCATAGTAAGAGTTCAGAGCTAACTATGTTGACTATTAAAAGTCTTAGGCCACCAAAAGCATGTATTTGTGCCACCCTGGTCAACTGTCATATAATATGGGAACACACTTCTACTTTTTTGTTGTTCTGAATTAAATTATTTCTTTTCCCAGACTGAGAGTGCTATAGTAGCTTCATAGAGATTGTTAAGTAGATAGTTTAGGGTAGAGATCAGAAGAAAAATCAAATCAGCATGTACTGTAAGATGAGATACAGGAACTACATCACAATATTCTAGTGAAGAACATTACTTTGGTGCCTAATTGTGATGTCACTGCTGAGGTTCAACATCTTGCACTTAATGGATAAAAAAAAATCGACTGAACACATATATAATTATTGGAGTAATTGTTCTTAGACCACATGTAAAGTGCAATTCATAGAATAGAAAATAGTAGCTTTTCTTAAATCTTGTTTGTTTTCTTCAAGGACCCATCTTTTTACACATGCCACATACCTGCAAAAAGGGGTATGTTGCATGCCTAGTCATGGCCACTGTTTTTTGATATCACTGATCTCTCTTGTGGCCACCCTGGGATGCAGAGTTTGGAAACAGCAGACGACCTCTTTTTAACTAGGGTTTTAGCATTCCTTTGAAACAGAGCTAGACTTGTGATTTAAAAACCAAGGTTGTTACACCAAAGGTTGATTTAAATCCAAAAAGAGAGCCAGGCGCTACTAGCTGTGTGCTGCACCACTGTTATTCCCATAGGGATTTCTAAAATATTCCTTCCAACATTCCCTCACTTCAGTTTTATCACAAATCATTTCCATTACTGTTTTTTTTTAAAAATCCATTGGCTGTATTGGATACCCCTTTTTTAATCTTCTTTATCCACTTCCAAAACATTTTTTTTTATTTCTAGAAAAATCACTGCATTTTCTCTACCTTTTAAATTTTACAAATAGCAATTCATTTTACTTTGTTCTGAACAAGAAATACCTTTTCTTTTCTTATTTCTACTTTCTGTTCATTCTATTGGGAGAGGCATCTATCTTCTGGTTTGTTTGTTTTTTTCATGTAGGACATAAACTTTTTTTCTTCTTCTTGCATTCTTATTTCTTAGATTTTTTTTTCTATGTTAACTTTTCCACAGATCTACCCATGATCCTATTAAAAGTTGGTGCATCCCCCACATTCATAATCTCTCATCTGTCTTGCATGCTTCACTAATTAGTTGATTCTTTCATTATAAACAACCCATTATGCTTTTAGATTGTGATTCTTTCCTTTGCCATCAGTACGTTGGCTTCCATTTCTAATTAAAATGATGCCAAAATGATGAAGCATCCACCATGACACACAGGCCAACCTTTCATATTTGCATGTTTGCAACACTGCTTAAAAGAGTGCAAGAGGCAGAGCTTGTATCACAATAGCCTCAAGCACATTTTCTCATTTGGTCCTCCTCACCCACCTTTAAGTGATTATGTTTTGTACTTGAGTGCTTATGCTTAAATCACATACTCAAAATAAGTAGACCTTTTTGCAGAGTGTCATTGGGCCCCATAGCGTTTATTCCTCAATTTCTAAGTAGCCTAATTACTTTTAATATACCTACTAGTCTCATTATCATTCACCTATTCATGTCACATAGCAGGATATTTTTTCCCTAGAATTACATTTATTCAGCATGTTACAGTTTTTTCCCCAAAACTCATCTCTGGTTCTTCCATTATCACTATTCATAGAAGTGCACATACAATTATCACCACCCAATGTGCACTCACAGCACCCTGAATGATACCAATTTATTTTCTCCTGACATATACTTTAGGTTTCTCATTCATAATTAAATCACTCATTTCATTCTATTGCAAATATTCATTAACTCCATTCCACAAGACCAGACTACATTCAAATTTATTATCTTTCCCCTGATTTTCCATACAGCATATCTATATAGTTTATTTCATTCTATTTTATTTTATTTTATTTCATTTCATTAATTATGTTTTCATCACTTATCCTCTTACATTTCTATATCAAAGTCATCCATATGCCCTGCTTATCCAAATAACCCCATGGCTATTGGGGTTATACTGCCACTCATCATGGTTAATCAAGGCTTTCACATAATGCTTTTTAGTAAGATAAAGTACTTACTTACTTACTTACTTACTTACTTACTTACTTACTTACGGTACTTACTTTTGTATGTACAGAATAGTTTTCAGTCTAAGACAAGTTTTATTTAATCATACATATATACATGCATACATACACTCTGTGTGTGTGTGTGTTGAAAACACAATTGAAAATATTGAGTAGTCTAGTCTGTCTGTCAGCCTATCTTTCTATCTGGCTGCTTAATCTTTATTTTATTTACTTATTACATTTTTATAATAAGGTGTCTCTGGGTAGGTTTATTCATTCATACTTTTTCTATTCATTTTTAATCAATAAAAAAAATCCCAAAGTGGAGTAGCTTTAAATTATTCTTTATTCAAAGTAAGTTCAAAATATGACTAGATAAATTCTAGACAAGAAAGGAGGAAAAATTAAGTAATTCAGTTCATGGGGTTGTCATACTGAAAACCTATTTAATGTGAAGAAAGTCTGAGTACTGTAGTTAATTTATTTTGATTGAGACAGACATAAGGAAAACTAGTATTAAATTGTTCTCTTTCATACTGTTAGAATGGTCAGGATGTATTAGATGCTAAAAGTAGATACGGTAATTCAAGTAGATTATCCAATTTTCTGAATCCTTTCTATCTTAGAACAGTATAATAACACAATAGTAGAAATCAATTTTCACCTGCTAGTACCTGCATCATTCAGTGTTATTGTGACCTCTGAAGTACTTCGTTCTCTTTATCTTAAAAGACAAAGCTGTTAAAACAGAATCACAAATACTGGAAAGACTGAAACCTCTATTTCCTAAATTGGTAATTAACAAGATTCCCACATACAGAATGCTGTGAAGAATTTGGAAAGAAATCAGACAATATCATTCAGATAATTTCCTTAAGACCTGGGGGTCAAATCCGCGGCGTCACATTGCCATCATGGGATGTTTCGTGACGTTTTCCCCATTCATGGAGCTGGGGTAGGACACATCCCCATTCACGGAGCTGGGGTAGGACACATCCGGCCCATAGGCCACCAATTTGACATCCCTGCCCCATTATATCATAAGTAACTTAAGTTGCCTCTAAGCAAAATCTGCACTATATACAAACTAAGTAAAAATATTATCAGAATATGAGAATCTGAATACTGCCTTAATATATCTTATCATACATCAAATCATGTTTATAAACTCTTATTATGTTGTTTCTTTAATAATATAAATTGCATGCGTACAAATTTAATAGACAACTACATGATACTGATATAATTACTTCAATTGTCCCTCAGTTTCTTTGTCACTTATCCCAAACATATATCAATATATCACCATCACTTGAGCAGATTGTAAGTGGGATTTTAAAGGATGTTTTCAACTTTGCCACTGGACATTTTGCATGGCTCCATCCCACAGTGTATTTATGAATAAGCCTGAACAAATCATACTTATGATAACCACCTACAATCATGTGGTTATGATTGTTGTGTAATTTTTGCCATCTGGACCCTACCAAGTATCCATCACACCAGCAAATTAACTTGGAGTAAAGCTATTAGAAATCACGTATGGATTGTTGCTACTAAATAAACATAATAATTAAAAATCAATTATTTAACTCATTTGATGATGCAAAAAGAAAAACATAATCATATTTGTCTTTTAAGCATGAAATTAATTGCAACATTAATATAAATTACCTCAGAAAAGCCCATAGATTTAAAGAGCATTTTCTTCAAAGGATATTCTTGTGTAATTGACTATAATATCAATGAGATCTTTCTTATTCAGAGATTCCTTCTCAAAGATTACTCTTTGCTACTGTCAACTGACAATTCCTAAATGCTGCTAAGTGATTTGGATAATCTAGATAATTTCTCCTCGGTTGGTTTTTAAATAGCACACCAAATAAAATTGAGCCTTAAGAATAATGTGATAGAGTTTCTATGAAAAATTCGGTAATCACCAGATATTCAACTTAATCTAGAAATGCTAGAATTTATCAGCATTAGCAGTGAACATTTTCTCTAAGAGGTGGGTAACCAATTATTTCAGTTCCTAATTCCTAATTAATCTTTAACATTAAACAACCAGTTCATCAGATGTTGGCATGCTAATTGACTATAAATGTCCCTGTCTGCATTAATATATTTTGTGATGTATTTTTTTCAGACATCATTGTTCTCATCGCTTCAATAGCAGTTGTTTCTGCAAAAACTCAGGGTAACATTTTTGCAACATCAGCACTCAGAAGTCTTCGTTTCCTACAGATTCTTCGTATGGTACGCATGGACCGAAGAGGAGGAACTTGGAAATTGTTAGGCTCAGTGGTTTATGCACATAGTAAGGTAGGGGCCCATCGATATATTTCATTTTTGTGACTATTTTGAATGCATGCTGCAAAAAAGAGAATTCCAAATTTAAATGAGTGATCCAACTAACTTGCAATATTTTGATGTGTGTTGACCTTTCATGAATGCATGCATGCATGCATGTGTACATCTGTTATCCATCCATCAGAAGTCAAAAGAACCATGGAACAAATTATTCTTATTGGAAAAACCTGTGTGGTCTTATATATGACTGCAATCTATACATTATAATAGAAATTCTCTTTTAAAGCTTGCAATATTTTTTTTTTTAAGATAATTTGAGATTTGGCATAGAAATAAGTTTTGCTGATTGAACAAAAAAAAATTAAAAAGCCCACTAGATATATCCGACTTCTGGCATAAATGAAACAGTTTGAATTCTGAGGCCCTGAAACAGCTTGAATAATTATATTTGTTAAATTAAGGGATAATTTGTACACTCAAGGAACTTTTTCACATTTAACTAAAACGAATTCTATTAAACTTATATTCCAACAAATACACGAATTCAGATAAATTGTCAGACATGTTTATTTTTTATTCTTACTTTATCTTACAGGAATTAATCACAGCTTGGTACATTGGATTTTTAGTACTCATTTTTTCATCCTTCCTTGTCTATCTGGTTGAAAAAGATGCAAATGCTCAGTTTTCTACATATGCAGATGCTCTGTGGTGGGGCACAGTAAGTACAAAAATCAATCAATCTTCGTAATATAAACTAACTTCTCCCAGTCTGGTGCCCTTTGGATTGAGACTACAACTTGATAAATTTCCCAAACAATGTCCACGGTTGGCTGGAAATGCTAGGAGGTTGCTGTCTTAACGTAACTGGAGCATAGCAGATTGACGAAAGCAGGAATATTAAATTGCAGTATTTAATATTCTTTTGAATCTTATTAAATGAATGGACCTATTATATTGTATCTTGGTAAAGGAAGTATTGATAGATTGAGGGGAAGTAGTTGCAGGCTATATACTAGCTGTGATTTTAGCCAAATCCAAAACTATAGGAGCTAAAGCAGAGGTCCCCAAACTTGGCCGCTTTAAGACTTGTGGACTTTAACTCCCAGAATTCTCCAGCCAGCATAGCTGGCTGGAGAATTCTGGGAGTTGAAGTCCACAAGTCTTAAAGCGGCCAAGTTTG
>WNWU01000017.1:122858-139185 GCA_012654045.1 Ptyas mucosa | reverse complement strand
TCCTTCCTTCCAGGAGTGTGTGCAAGATATGCCATAGGAGTCAGGTACAGTGTGCAGGAGGCAGCATTGATCACGGATGTGTGGGGATCATGGGGCTATATGAGAGGTGCTGCACAGCTCAAAGAGAACACATTGGGGGTGCAGGTAGGGAAAGGTGTCTCTGAGTGCTTGGAAGTATGTCAGAAATGCCATGCAGGTCATGGACATTGTGTGAGGGGCCAGCTTGGGTTGTGGAAAATACATAGGGTTGTGCAAAAGATAGTGTGCAGTTCAGAGGTGTGCAGGGACGGGCAGCACAAATTGGATTATGCGGGAGGTGGTATGATTCAGGAAAGGTATAGTGGAGTTCCTTCTTCCCTGTGCCTCCCTCTCATCCCTCCTTCCATTCCTTTTTCTCTATCCTTCCTTCCTTCCTCCTCTTCCCTCTCCTTCCCTTTCCAGCTGGCAGTTCACTGGCTGCTGCTGGGTAGGAGAGAGAGCAAGGGATTGCAAGACTGGATGGGATACTATCATCGAACGAAAATGAATATCACATGACTGCATCAGCAACCAGTAACACTGAAGCAGCCAAAACTTTCTCAAATTACATTTTCTCAGGTCTCGTGGCTCTCAGATTTTGGACACATTCTGAAATTTGAGATATCTTTTTTGAAAGCTGTTGTCCTATGATGCAGTTAAAGGTCATGACAACAAGTTATTATACGTATACAAATACAAATGTCCTATCACTCAGTTAAAGATCATGACAACATATTATATACAAGGTGGTGAACATACCCAACATCTCTTATTTTCCCCACAACAACTTGTGGGGTGGGGTGGGCCAAGAGAAAGAGACTGGACCAAGGTCACCCAGCTGGCTTTCATGACTATGGTGGGACTTGAACTCATGGTCTTTCTAGCCTGGTGCTTTAACCACTAGACCAAACTAGCTCTCTCATGCTCTGTCATTCCTTTTACATTAGAAAAGTAGTTGCTGCGGTATGAAAACTTAAACTAACAATGTTCTATGTAATTGCGTACTTAAAGAAGAGTCACTAGAAAAGTAGAGTATGATGGCCAATGGTTCTCTCAGAATCAAATTGCTGATAATTGCAATAGCATTTAGACTTATATACCTCTTCACAGTGCTTTACAGCCCTCTCTAAGCGGTTTACAGAGTCAGCATATTGCCCCCAACAATCTGGGTCCCCATTTAACTGACCTAGGAAGGATGAAAGGCTGAGTCAACCTTAAGCCGGTCAGGGTTGAACTGCTGGCAGTTGGCAGAATTAGCCTGAAATACTGCATTCTAACCACTGCGCCACTAGAGCTCATGGTGTAGCTAATGCAACTTAAGCAAAGGCTTCCATCAGTGGGACATGAAGAGAAGTGATTTAACATTCTTCCTAAGATATTTACAACATTCCCCCACTATTTTGGAGAGAGGATTGGGGATCAACATCCAGGATGATGTTGAAAACAAGACGGGGCAATGAAGTGACAATAAATCTCCCTAATCAAGGAAGATTAGATTAAAAAAACTAAGTTTGCCTGTTAGGTCCCCAATGTTGGTTTTCTCAATTTTTTCCTAATAATTAAGTAGCAGCATTGGAAATAAACTTACAGTGAGAGAAAATTGACTGGGAAAATGTGGCTACAGTAACAGTAATAACAACAACAATAAGGGTAAGGGGCAAAGGAAGAATTCAGAACTTGCCATATTACCCACTCTTACAGTTCTTTAAATTTTGCCTGTTTCCTTGTTTGTAGGAATTTGGCAGAATCCTGTCCCATATGATTATGAAATGCACCTGATGTTCTCCACATTAGTCCAATAATGTCATTTTAAATATTGAACCAAACCATGCTATGACATACAGGTCATGTGTATAATACTTATTTTCGGTTTTTCATATTGTATGTTTTTAATTGTTACCAGAATTGTTTTTCTGATTATGAATTTTTGTTGTATTGCATTTAAGGGCATTCTAGGGTCAGGATTTGCATTAAAAGTACAGGAACAGCATCGTCAGAAACATTTTGAAAAGAGAAGAAATCCTGCTGCCAGTTTAATTCAAGTAAGTAGCAAATGAAGCAGATTTTCAAAAGATTTTGATAACGAATATTACAAGCTTAGTTGTGCCAGGTTTCAAAGAAATACATACTGTATATTTAGGAATGATCATTCCTGTTCATTCTTCTTCATTCTAATTCAGTTGAGGAAGTAAAAAAACAGGTTTCTACGTCCATAATCCCAACTGGAATGAGAATCATGTGCACATATGTGTGATCAAGCAGCTGGGCTACTTCACATATAAACTAAATCCAGGTATCATACCAAAACCATTTGCTAAACCATAATTGATTTATTTTATACAACCCACAAACATCTCAAACTGGGTATCTAGTTAAAATGGTTTATTGGATGACTCGCAACTAGGTAAGCTGTAAATTGTGATTTACAAACCACAAGTAGCTAAGTGTATAGAACATATTAAGCCATAAAATATGGCTCACAAACTACATCATCTGAATTCACACAATATACTAAATTAAATAGCCCTTAATCAAACCCCGATACTTCCCTTTAGAAACATCACAGTTGCTCTTTTCATTCATTGTTTGTTTGGAGTCTGGATTTCACTTTGTATTTTCAGCAAGCAACCTTTTCAAAAGAAGGGGGATTCAATAACTAGTTTTACAGTAAATGGAATATAATATTTGATAAATAATGATAGATTAATGTATGATACCCTACATTTGTATATATTCAATTAATTCATAAGTAGTGGAATTCTGACAATATGCCAGGGAAAATATATTTAGTTTGAATGAAGAGTCCTTTTTCCAAAGAATTTATCGCATAGCTTGCATGAGTGTACATAATGAATTTTTTTATCTAAGGTGTTGAACATATTATAGTAATATTGTCATGTAGAAAGAATTAAAAATACGTTTAAATGTCTGAATAGTTGATGTTGTAATTGTCCTGTTATTAGTACAGTGATTCTCTCTTTTTGTTTTGAATGAATTCCTTCACTTTCTTCATACCCAGCATCCTATAATTAAAATGATTATACTCCTTTGAAGGGATTTAGTTTATGTAATGTGTGATAGATATATAGGGGTACAGAATTATTCTCACATTCTTTGGTTCTTGTCATTGTTCTTCCTGTATGAGTAATTCCTCATTATCATTTGGAAGCTGAACCAAATCTCTTCTAGGGGAATTTGGCTTCCAAATTATGCTGGATTATGGCTGTGAAACAGAAATGCCAAATGTCTCTGCAGAGAGATTATTCAGTTTTTTTGCTGGGCTGTTGTTTATGCTTCTCGTAGATGTAATGGCTGTGCAGCCACTGTCTTCCTACTCGCAAACAGAGTACTATTGAAAAGGAAAAATGCTTGCTAGAATTTTTATTATTCTATGAACTAGGTCTAGGCTCTCCCAGTATACGGTTCTAGGATATGCTGCATGCTTTACACCAGGGGTGTCAAACTCAAGGCCCGTGGGCTGAGATCTGGCTCGTAGGGCCACCCTGGAAACAGCGAAGGACCGGCCCTCAGTGCCTCTGCCAGCAG
This sequence comes from Ptyas mucosa, assembly GCA_012654045.1. Taxonomy (NCBI): domain Eukaryota; kingdom Metazoa; phylum Chordata; class Lepidosauria; order Squamata; family Colubridae; genus Ptyas; species Ptyas mucosa. The sequence continues at coordinate 135,621 of WNWU01000017.1, read as the reverse complement.
AGGGTTGCAGGAGGCTGTCGCAGCCTCCCGAGCTCTGTTTTCTCTGGCAGAGCTCTCAGGCCATCTTAGGCACCTCGACATGAGTGACATCAAGCTGGCCACGCCCACCCTAGCCACACACATCCCGGCCCCCAAGATCAAACACAAATGCGGTCCTCAATGAAATCGAGTTTGACACCCCTGCTTTACACTATAAAGACTATAAAGAATAACAGCATGGAAAAAATAGATAGTGTTACCTTAGTGTTAGCAGTTATGTTAAAATATACTTTGGTATTCCCAGACTGAAGGGAAAAAGAAGATATGGCCTCTCTGTCTATTTGTACCAGCTAGTAACTTATATAAAGTTACTAGATGGAGACAGTAGTTTTAAAGTGGGTACTCTCAGCCCAGTGACTAAATATACCTAGATGGTATATATTGCTTGAATGTGAGAAGGCCAGACCAAACAAGAGGTGAAAGCCCCTGATTCATTTGATCCAGAATGAGCCTTGAGTGTAAATACGATTCATGCCAGATGAACTGAAAGAGGAGGCTGTGACACACATTCTCCCTTCTTTACAGCAGCCTTCCCTATCTTGGGTCCCTTGAGTTATTTGGATTAGAATCCCTTTCATCCTCAGCCAGCCTGGCAAATGGTCAGAGATGAAGAGAACTGAGTAGAAACCATCTGCATGGATTCAAGTTTGGGAAGGCTGTTCAGTAAGGCTCTTTATCCCAAAGCCCACTGTAAAAAAAAACCAAACACTTGCAATGCGTCCACTCACACGTATGTTCAGGGGAGTTCAATAGGATTTATTCCCAAATAAATGAACATAGGACTGAGGAGTTGCCGACTGTACAGAAGAGTCATTCAAGAGAGCAGACTATTTCTTGAGTCTAGTTTTTCTCTTATAACTGTGTTAGCTATATCTAACTGTGTTAGATATCCATGATGAAAGCAGTTTATATTTTTGCATTTGGTGTAAATAGCTTCTTTCATCATACAATAGGAAGGATCTGAACAGTTGGGAATAATAACTTTTTATTTTAGAGGTATTAATGGGAAATTTATACTATTGGATCGTTTTGGGCACTTATATTCCAAGGATATAGTATCGCATAATGGTTAAAAAGCATTAACAGGCAAGTTCCTTGTGAAAATATATCCTGTCAGCCATGAATGTTAGTATAATCTGTCTAAAAATATAATCCTTTTGTACTGTGATCATTCAAAATGGTTTTATGACCTTTGATTAATTATTTATACCAATCTGATATATTGCAACTACCTTATTTTCAAATGTTCAAAGCACAGTTATTAACTTCTAACTTAGCCTAATGTTCTGTTATGAAGCAGGAACTATTCCATGCCCCGTTTGCTGGTATTTGTAAAAGCTGTGAAGATCCATTTTTAATTGGGTATTTGATGGATGGCATGATTTTTGTTGACATATTATGGAAGGGTTACCATAGTACACTGAGTTTTGGCCTGAAGTGATTAATTTCTACATTTCTAATCTTGTAATTACAAACTGCTTACAGTCCACATAAGCAGTATCTAAATAATGTACTGTAAAATAAGTAACTAAGATGTCTGTGGAGATTCTCAGTCATCCAGGTCACAGTTATCTCAAAGGTGTTTTTTCAAAAGGCAACTGGACCATGGTTTTTTTCCCCCTTTTCCCTTGAAGAAGACATTTTCCTTCTCATCCAAGAAGCTTCATCAGTACTAATGAAGCTTCTTAGATGAGAAGCAAAACGTTTTCTTCTTCCTCAAGGGAAAAGAAAAAAATAAATAAATAGTCCAGGTGCTTTTTGAAAAAGCACCTTTGAGACAAATAACTAAAATAGAAAATCAGCAACAAAATATCGTGGGCATTTGACAAGTGGACATATAAAAGTACATCAAAAATTTTGAACATATCCCTTAAAAAGGAAACTATGTGCACTAACAATCTCCATAATTTATCTTTCATTGTTATTCATTTTATGCAGATGATAATACAGCTTATTACTAGAATGTACTGTTGCCAATGTGAAGAATAGTAAAGAAAACAAAGTCAATTACACTCATGAAAAAAATTACAGCAAAAGACTTTCTTAAAGATTTTGCTCCGCAAGGTTGCTAGCATATATAACTAAGACTTCCTTGTTGTTTTCTTCTATATTTAAATCCTTAAATTTCAAATCTTCATTACACTGTACAAGCAAAGCCCTTCCAAATTAATTAATCCAACTGTATCCAGTTTGAACAAAATCCAAATTTTCCATCCTATTAATAGTGCTTCATTTCATATATTGTTAGATCTGTTGTACTTTCTATTGTTTCCTCAAATCAGGCTACTTGGCGGTTTTATTCTACCGATTCAAGACGAACAAACCTGACAGCTACCTGGCGATATTATGAATATAGTCTTCCATCCCTCAGGCATGTATCAGTGCTATGAATGCTACAAAAAACAATACTTGTATCGGTTTACTAATATGCTTCTCCATTTTTGTTTGCCTTTTTCTTTTATCATATATCTGCACGTAGTGTGTATGGCGTAGTTATGCAGCTGATGAGAAATCGGTTTCCATTGCTACCTGGAAGCCTCATTTGAAGGCCTTACATACCTGCAGCCCTACAAAGTAGGTAAAAATATGGCAGCTGGTGTTGTACTTGATATCTGGTTTTGATATTATACAAATCAGTCTGTGGTTTTTGTCTTGTCTTTCTACTTTCCCTTTTCCCCACTCATTTCCTTTTATTTTCTTTCACTGAGGAACTCAGGTAGCAAACTGGGGCACATACACATCTTCCAAATAAGATCAATCTAATTTCTATTTTATTTTGCTTCTAAACAAATTTTATAATTAAACATTAAAGAATTTTGCAATCCTCAAATCCTTGCTGAAACCTATCCTTTTAGGCAGGTATTGGATTGAGTTAATTTCATCTCACTTCACGTAGTTAGGGATATATGCATTTTTGGATGTATACTATTTATACTGACTTCCATTGCTTGCTCATACTAATTCTGCTTATAAATGGAAGAGTAAACAGGGTTTTTTTTTCTCACTTTACATCTTGAATTTTCCACTGTGCAAATCCATGTTCCTCAATTAAGGTCAAAATATCATATTAATCTACACTAACACAACCTTTGGTTTGTAGCATTTAGACAAAAAAAAAGCTTGTGTTGATTAGTTCAACACAAAACTGCTACTCCCACTGCAGTACAATATGTTTTTTTTAAAAAAGAAGCTTAAATATCACCTTACTATCTGTATTGCCCTTTAGTGTCATATATTTCCCTTTTTCTATGAGAAACATGTAGGAGGGTGCTAGTGATGAAACTCATAATGAGTGTTTACCAATTTCAGTCATTAGTTAATCATACTGATATGATTCTTGGGAAAGAAACATTTTCAGTAAAAGAGAAATGTGTGACTTTGTATTGCCATGATGAATTGGAGCACAGATAGATCTTTGCTATTTCTTCAGCTACTGTTTTTAGCTAGGTAACAAGTTAAGGTGATCTTCTCACTACATCTTGTGATAGAGTGTGATCAACAAATACACAATCTTAGTTTCCTTTTTTCAAAAATTTTGCTTCCTAAAAAACTTTTGGTGTTTATGATGGAGTCCTTCAAACTGAACACAAATATAATTTCAGAATGACTGTATCATATAAGAATCCTGAGATATGAAATTAACTTTTAATGACTGTAATGTATTAAATCTCATATTGTTTCCAACATGCTGCAAGAATTCAACAGATTTTCAGGAACGAAGTCCAAGTGTGAATGCAAAAAATGAATCTTCAGTGACATGTTGTACTTCATGATCTTGTATGCTGTACGAAATTTGTCAACCAACTGAATGAATGCCAAGAAAATTCTCAGTGACATCCTTGAATGATTTCCAGGCAATTTTCTCTGGCCCCACTAGATCTTCACAGCACTTGTCATTGATGATGTATCAGATCTGTGGACCAATAAAACTGCCTTCCTTATTTTTGCCATCAATTCTAGTTGGAAACATCTATCTCAAATAACGAAAACCTTAACCTTCCTTGTCCATTGATTTCATAAATTTTTTTATCAGTCCAGATTTTGTGTAAAGCAAAGGAAAAATATCTTTGTCAGGTTAACAAGTGGTTCATGTGCCACATTTTTCTGTCCTGGAACAAAATTATTTTGGAGTGGCCATTTCTTTTTAATGTAATACAACTCTCTTGCATGGCTGTTCCATTCACAACAGTAATGGTACTTGGTATATCTGAACTGCATTTCAAAGCAGCAGAGCCACTACTCTTAGATCTCCACAGATATTCCAGTTGTACTTGTTGGTATACTGGATGTGCTACAACAGAGTTCCATGGTTTTGTATGTTTCTTTCTTGTGTGCAGTATGGCCATTGTATAAAAACATACGTTTTTTATAAAATGATACATGAAAGATTAAATTACAGCTTATTTCTGTGATTAGTAGCCAAAAATCTATAAGATCACACCCAAAAGTGTTCAGGAAGCAAAATCTTTATTGTTCAGTGTATTGTTCTTAGTTAGGCAACAAGTTATTGTGATCTTCCCACTACAACTTATTGTAGAATGTAATCAACAAATATGTATTGATTTCCTATTTTTGCATAAATGTTACTTTAAATATAATAATAATGATGCATGTTTCTCGCAATTATGGTAACAAAAATGTTTGAAAGAGGTACATATGCAGCTGTAACAATATTAGACAATATCTCTTATCCTTAAAACCTAGCCCAGTATTTTGCATATTTAATACTTTCTGTAGCAGAAAGAACAGTTGGGTTAGTTTTTGGAATAAATTTGTATAGCATAGCAATTTTATTAGGCATCAAGTTGTAAAGGTGTAACATTGGCCATATCAGTTTTCTGTTCTTATAAACAAACAATTTAGCCACAGCTCTACATATTACAAGACAGTTATGGCCAAAAAGAAATGCAATTGGTCCTTTTATAAGACATCCCTAGTCTCAGTGATTAAATTAATTCTATTTCGTTACCATAGATAGCTACAGTTCTCTGTTATTTGCATATGAGCACTGCATTTTGCCTAATAAATGTTTTGTCAACTCTCTCTCTAAACATGTATAATAAGCATGTTGAGCATGCATTAACATAGCATTTTTTTAATGTCACTATAAATAAAAATCCATGCTTGGATGTTTGTGCTTGCTTTTTAAAAAAATATTTGCTTATAATTTTTTAAGCATCCATTTAATTAACAAATCCAATTGCAACTTAAAAATTATTTAATAATATTTGTAACCACATCATGATGGGTACTGCCAGCATAACAAATTTTTTTCCTCCCCAAAACCCTCTCTCTTCTATTATCTGACTCATGAAGGAAAGAACAAGGGGAAGCATCAAGCAGGTTTGTAGTGTTTTTATGTATATTGTTTAAAATCTTAAATGTTATTTTGGAAATTTTATACCACTTTGGGAAAGGAAATATATTATTTTACTGCAAAATAATTAAAGGCTGTGCTTGAATCCAATTAGGAGAAAGGGGGAAAACTTTTCCTAGGTAGATCATTATTCTGAAGCAGACAAAATGTCGCTCAAGTATAAAAGCCAGAAAGTTCTTCTGTTAAGAAGCAGGAAAATGACAGATTTCTGTAGAATGTAGCCATAGTTCGTTAGATAATTAAGGTCTAAGTAGCTTTCCATATCTGTTGAGATAGAGAGGATTTTAAACTAATCAGAATATTTTGTCTGATTTGAATAAATATTTCTTCTCTATTTTTGTAAAGAACTTTGAAAATAAAGCCAGTGTAGGAAATGCTTAAGTAATAGTTTTGATTCATTAAACATACCTTGGGCTACATTCAGAGAAAGGATCTGCCCATAGCAATCTGCTTTTGCAAACAGTGTTAGTCTTTTTAGGTTAGTTTTTTCTATCATATATTCTACTGGTGTAGTTGGTCTGTTGGAAGAATGACTAAAAACCAATATACTATAGGGATTATAAAGTTGAACCAGGGTCAGGATACCAGTGGTGGGTTGCTACTGGTTTGCACCAGATCAGGCAAACCAGTAGCAGCAGTGCTGGGGGGGCTCCGCCCACCCACCCAGACACTTCTGTGCATGTGCAGAGGCGCCGTGTGCATGCATGAGCATCTGTGCGAGAGAGAGCGAACCGGTAGCGACAGGATTTGGAACCCGCCCCTGGGTTAAATCCACATTTAAACCCACATTTAAATCCCAGTTCATCTAGAAAGCATGCAGGATTATTTTGAAAAACTCACTATCGCTTAGTTTAATTAACCAGATAAAGTGTGGTGAGGATAAAAATTTGGAAGAGGGAGTAATATGCATACCTCCTTAAGTTCCTAGAATGAAAATGTAAAGTAAATAAATTCTAAGTCTGAATTAAACCATCTAAAGTGAAAAGATGAACAAATATACATTGGGGGGGGGGGGAGAAAGTTACATGCGGTAACCACATAGCTTTTTATCCTTATTTTTATATACCTTTGAATCATTTACCAGGCTCTTCTACATATACACTTCTGTCATTATTTAAAGAAATAGAATAGTTTGCCTGCCCTGCTAGTCAGACATTTGAAACTAGCCACATGGCAGTCATGCAGGAAAGGCAGCTATCAGCAGATGAAAATCCTGCTGTTGTTCTCAGCTGCAGTCATCAAGTTCAACCAAATAACCAAGATCTGACAGATCCATTTATTATACAGCAGCTAAAGTATAGGAAGAATTCTGATTTGATTCAGTCTTTGCATATAACTGACTACCTGAGGATTGAGCAATCTGATGCCCTCTGGATGATTAGTTATACTTTCCATCATACCATATCATTAATCATGCTGGCTGGAACAAATGAGAGTTACAAAATATTTAGAGGGTACCTAGTTGTATTCACCTGCATTTAGTCCATCTTTCTCCAACCAAGTATCTCTCAAGCTTTGATCTGCTGCTGATGCAGCAATGGGAACTGTAAATCAAAGTATCTTGGGGGTTTGATGGCAGCAGCAACAGCTCATAAAAATCTCATTTAGTCCATTAAATTATTTCCAGCATGATTGGACAGATATCCCTGGAAGATTACTACATAAGCAGACTATAAATTTGATAACCATCCTCTTTGTTATGTTGCCTTCTGATAAATACATTCTTTTTAAATGTAATTAATGGCCAGAAATAAAAGTTATTTCTATAAATTGGCCTTGTTCTTTTAAAAGTATGAGAGACTTAAGTCACTGTCCCACTGGACTTCAAATGTGTATGTAGGGTGATAGAAGCACTTAGCTAGATTGATTGACCATTCCTACATACTACTCAATCTTTTTGGCATCCTGAGATTTCTCTCCTAAAATCTATAGACATTCTAGGTATTTGTTAATCTTTTTCTCTTTTCCTCACATCAATTATTCTTTTTCTCCTAAAATACAAATGTAGGAAGTCCTTGACCTACAACCATTTGTTCAGCAACTGTTTGAAGTTATAACGGGGCTGAACGTATGGTGGTTACAATCAGTCCTTATAATTCCTTATAATTGAGCACCCCTACAGTCACATGATCGTGATTTAGGTGTTTGGTAACCTATTCACATTTACAACCAGTTGACATGCATCCAAATCATGTGATTGCCATTTATAACCTCTGCTGGCTTCCCCAGACAGTCAGTGGGGAAGCCAGCAGAGAAAGTCACATATTCAAACTCGCAAACCCTCCTGCTGCTCCTCTGTGCTCACACCCCCTTCACCACTCGCAGACTCCCAGGCACACTCCCCAACCTTTATTGCACCTCCCTCACACTCCTTCCAGCCCACTTGACATCTCTTGACATCCCCCTGTGTCATGCCATCCTACTTGACTTTCCCTAGCACCCTGTGCATTCCCTCACTCCGTCCTCCACCCAGCAGCGGCCATTTACCTGCCTTGCTTGGAACTTCCTGCCAGCTGTTCCATTAATTTTAGGGGCCTGAGTGGCGTAGGAGGCTAATGCCTCCTACAAGGCAGCATTTAACATCCAGCTGCCTGCAATTACTGTAAGTTCGAATCTCACCAGGCTCAAGGTTGACTCAGCCTTCCATCCTTTCTAAGGTGGGTAAAATGAAGACCCGGTTTGTGGAGGAAATAAGCTGACTTTGTATAAAATATACAAAAGTATGAAGGCTATTGCTTAACGCATTGTAAGCCGCCCTGAGTCTCTGGAGAAGGGCGGCATATAAATAAGAATTTTTTTTAAAAAATTGTTGGTAGGAAGTTGTCTCGCCTAACAATCGGGACCCGGTTAATGATGACTGAGATTTCCAGGATTGCCATGGCTGAGCATTTGTGGTCATGCTTTGTGACTGCATCTCTTAATGGCAGATATTCCAATCCCAATTGCCACTGTAAGTCAAAATCTACCTGTAAGATTGGGCATATAAATCTAAAGTTGACTAGAATGTCTTAGAGCAGTATTAAATATATTAGATCAAAGACAGTACTGGTTGTATATGGTTTGTTAATTGTTCCAACATTGTCAATAAAAAAAAATTGTGCATCGGTTCCCAGGAAATCTAATTGCCTATGTGTAAGAAAAATATTGCCAATAATTCAGTACCTTTCAAAACTGAATTTACTAACAAGATTTTCATTAATTGTTCATATTAGTATTTATAATACTGGTATTTCAAATATTTAAACTTTTTCTTTCCTTTTTTTCCAATTGGCATTCCATCTCAGGGCAGCAACTTTATAAACTGGATTTTCTTCAAACTTGTATCATACAAATATACCCATATATTCATTAAATAAACCACCTTCAATAAAACAAACTGCCTTTTTTATTTTAGGTGTAGGTCATAATGATCACAATTCAGGTTTAGCACTCTGTTTAGTGGATATTCCCTCTATGCTGTGTTCATGTTTCGTGTAGTTAATCTCATTATGCAGATGTATAGTTATTTTCTTGTTTAATGCACAACTGTTTTAAACAGGTTAATCTGAATTAACAATTCCTTGCCACCAGAAGCCTTATAGTGAATATAATAACATAACAGGAATTTTAATGGTCATCTTCCAAATTGTTGGCTCGCTTGAGTATTATAGTGCCATCGTCTACTAGCATTTCACATGTACTCTATTGGTATCAATATACAAATTAAGCATCTTAAAAGGATAATTAAACATGTGAATACAGCCTTATGATAGCTTACATTAACAAACCAACTTGTCACATGAATAACTGTGTTTTCAAAAGATAAATGTAATATTTCAATAAGCTACCAATATTAACATTATAGGCTTATCTGAAATCTTAAATTTTTATGTAAGATTTTAGGGTTTTTTCCTATTTTACTGCATGTTGCATATTTATGACTATGACTATAAAAAGCATTTCCTTTATTAACAAAATAGCGCTTATTCATAAATATCCCATCTATTTTGGGGATGTATTATTATGCATACAGTAAGATACTAATAGGTTAATTTAATACCCAATTTTAAGCACGTTAAAGTATCTATATAGTCTGAATAAAATTAATTTCCCTGGTAGGATTTATGTTGAAAGCATAAATAGGTTACATGTTCCTCAGAGGTCAATAGAGAAATGAATGTTAGGAAAGTTGGTTTCTATGCTAAACAAGTATTTATAAAATTCCCACATTACAGTAGTCATACATTCAGGGAATATAAATCTTTAATGACTTTTGAAGGTAATTTTTAAATATTCTTTATTATAACTTGTTTAATATAAACTGTAAACTTAATAATAATTTTATGAATGTTTTATTTGTTGGTTGAAGATAAAAGCAAGACTGGTTTGGCTCACATGGAAAACCTAACTCTTTTCATCACCTGGTATGCTTAGTAATGTGATCCTCTATTTCCCCTCACTCCTAGTAAGCTTTATAGTAATAAACAGAAGCTCTTCAGGATGTACACCTCTCGGAAACATAGGTATCCAGCATCCTGTCTACTCACATGATAATGGGAATGCCAACTAACATCAGGTGCATGAAGAATTTACTTTCCCTTCTTGGTGCTTTTTTTGCTCCTTGAAGAGTTATTTCATAATTTGGGCTGGGTTTCCCCCATCTTCTGCTGCAACAGCTTCTTATAGATTTACTTGTTGCTTGCTGCCTGCAATTTTGTACCAAAATATTTTTTTTAGAAAAAAAGTTTGCCTTTTATAAATTTATATGATAGGAAAAAAATATAATCCATGAAATTAGATAACTGCATTGATTGTGTGTCTTGGTTTCAGAATAATTGTGATGTGGGGAAAAAGGACCTATATTTTTTCTGAGTAAAGAAAGCAAGATTGTGGGATTTTTTAAAATGTTTCCATAAAATACCATTTTATTTAGCTAACATTACACAGCTTTGTCCCACCTTATCTGAGCTTTGGAGGTCTGTGTACTTGTTTCTAAAAGAGTGATTTAGCCCAACTTGGAATCAGTGGGTCTTATTTACCAAAAAAGGTACCAAATTATGTTTATGAATTTGTTGAAGAAAAATACTCTTGGACCCTGAGAGCAAACAGTTACAATATTTTTCCCTGATATGTTAATATGCAAATCAAAATCACTCTTGACATTCTTTAAAAATAGAGAAGTAAGATATAGCTTGTTCTATTTTCTTTAACATCTTAATAAGTTATTACCAACAACTAAAACTACCAGGAGGCAGTGGCGCCAAACATTTAATTAAGATCCCTTCTTCAGTAGCCTTGCAATGGTATCACAGTGACCTCTAGTGTACTAAGAGTGCCGAGAGAAAACTCAGAAGAATGTGAATTCCAAACGTAATGATTAAAATTGCGTTTTCCAACAATGCTTCTCAACATTCATTGAGGCTGTACGCCAAGAATTTTTCCTCTCAATCTCAGTGCTCACTCTGAACTATTAAGATTTGTCATTTTAACCTAAGTAGAGAGTACAAGATTGGAAAAATTTGGCCTCTAACAAGATTTTTAAAAGGAAAACTGATAAAGATGGTTTTAGAACAGGAAAATAATTTTTGAGTTCTTACATTCTAATAAATTAAAGCTAAATTTAGAGAAAACTTGCTGAATTTAGTTTTTCAGAAGTTTACCGCAATCTTAAATCTGAGCTTATGTTCAACCAAAACTACATGGTTATTCATCTCACCAACAAAGAGAAGGCATTTATTTATTCATTTGTCAGATTTATATGACTACCTATCTCACACAAAGTGACTCTGGGTAGCATACAATAACACCTACTATTAAAACCTACTCAAAACCAATTAAAAACAAACAGTAATAATAGATCAAAGCAAAGCCACAAGTGGGGAAATACCATGCATAATACAACCAATACATGGATTCCTTACCCCCAGGAGTTCCCCAGGCCTGTTGAAAAAAAAACATGTTTTAAGGGTTTTCCAGAAGTCATTAAATATGGAACTAACCTCACCTCAAGTGGGATGATGTTCCAGAGGGCAGGTGCTATGGCTGAAAAGGCTCACCTCTTAGGTACCATCAGATAGGACTCTCGCAGACAGAATCCACAAACAAACATCCCTCTCCTGCCACATCTGATTGGATGCATAGATGTAATTTGAAAGAGGCAATCCCTCAGATAACTTGGACCCATGCCATCTAGGGCTTTAAAGCTTAAAAACAGGACCTAGAATTTGTTCCAACAGCAAACTAGCAACCAATGCAGCTCACAAAGCAAAGATGTAACATTTGCCCTCTTAGAGGTATATATAACTGCCCATGCCACTCTGCATTTTGCACCAGTTGAAGCTTCCGGATACTGTTCAAGGGCAGCTCCATCTAGAGTGCATTACAATAATTGATACAAAGTATTTCCTGACCAGGGTATGAATACCTGTGAGCAGAGCAGAGCAGGAGTTGTGAGTCCAGAAAGACCCCCAGTTTTCAAGTCAGATCTGTCTGGGGCAGTGCCACCTGATTCAGTACCAAATATGTTAAAGTCTCAGATCCAGAAGGCCCTAAAATCCAATCAAGATGAAGACCAACATTTTTGCCAATCATTTCCAAATATCTAAAACTGGGGATATGTAAGGGGGATATGGCCTGCAACAAAAATGGTTCTAGTAAAATGATTTCAAGTAGACAAGAGTCCATGATTCACCCAGGCAGGAGTCCAGGGTGAAATTAATTATAAGCTTCAGGAAACCAAAATTAAAAGAACCAGAGAGTCCTTGTCTGGAGAGTAAATCATCATCCTAAACTCGCTTAATATCTGGAAGGTCTGCCCAGACTGACAAGAGACATGGTTCACCAGAACTAAGTAGCAAAGCAAAGACTGGCGAATTGGAAATGTTAAAATGCTGGAACATCCAAGGCAATAAACAAATGACCAACATACACTAGCTTGCCTGCCTGCTTTTTCTTTTTTTCCCCAGGTTTCATGCTACAATAGACTGCCCTGTCTGGAACTGGCTATTTTTGGAATATCTGGATATCAGATATGGGCTCAGTATGGATATCCATCACACTAAGCCCATACAAAAATAAGAGAAATTAACTACATCATGGATTCTCAATTTCCACTACTGTACATGAATTTTGTGCTAACATAAAATATCGGCTCCAGGAAAAATTAGTTTGGGAAATTAAATAAGTACCAAAGACAAAGAGCAAGAATGTCGTCCATTACTATGCAGCCTTAATATAAACAGTGACTGGAAACCAGTGAGATAATGGATTGGAACACTTTTGCCATCCCTTAAAGTCTTCCTAGGAATTACAGTAGAGCAGGGGTCTCCAACCTTGGCAACTTTAAGACTTGTGGACTTCAACTCCCAG
>WNWU01000017.1:75790-116849 GCA_012654045.1 Ptyas mucosa | reverse complement strand
TGGGATGGGATGGGATGGGATGGGATGGGATGGGATGGGATGGGATGGGGCGGGGCGGGACGGGACGGGACGGGATGGGATGGGACGGGACAGACAGGACAGGACAGGACAGGACAGGACAGGACAGGACAGGACAGAATTCTTTACTGGCCAAGTGTGATTGGATACACAAGGAATTTGTTTTTGGTGCATATGCACTCAGTGTACATAAAAAGACAAGATACATTTATCAATAATCATAAGTTACAACCCTTAATGATAGTCATAGGGTAGAAATAAGCAATCAAATCATACTAGAAAATAATCAATATAAATCGTAAGGATACAAACAACAAAGTTACATACAGTCATAAGTGGGAGGAGATCGGTGATAGGAACGATGAGAAGATTAATAGTAATAGTAATGCAGACTTAGTGAATAGTTTGAATAGTAATGCTCCTTTGTTCACCTACAAAGATTAGGTTTGTACAAGGTACAAACCCCAGCACAATACAAGGCAACCCACTTTTACAAAACATTTATTGCAATAAGAAATTGATATGATGCAAATTTAACTTATTCCTCATTCCTGTGTTACATTTTTTAGTCATTGCACTATAAACTACAGGTTTACAAGACCTTGACTTACAACAGTTCATTTAATGATGGTTCAAAGTTACAACAGCACTGAAAAAAGTGACCGATAACCATTTTTCACACCTACAACCATTGCAGCATCCTCATCGTCACGTGATCAAAATTCAGATGCTTAGCAACTGACTCATATTTATGACAGTTGCAGTGTCCTGGGGTGATACGATCCCCTTTTGCGACCTTCTGACAAGCAAAGTCAATGGGGTAGCCAGATTTGCTTCACAACTGTGTTACTAACTTAATAAATGCAGTGGTTCAATTAACAATTGTGGCAAGAAAGATCATAAAATGAGGCAAAATTCACTTAAGAAATATCTCATTAGAAACAGAAATTTTGAGTTCAGTTGTGATTGTAAGTCGAGGTATACCTTTCCATTGTAATCGGTTTCCTTTCCAGAGTAATGCTTTCCAGTGCTAACAATCTAACCCCTCTGTACTCCTAAGTATGTTATTTTCCTAATTTTTTAAGTTGACCTTCATGCTATTTTCTCCTTCCTTCCTTCCTTGCTTGCGGTTTCCAAACCCAGGACTATTGTCCTCTCTTTTCCTGGTCTCACTTGCTAACAGCTAGCAAGGCTCTACTTTTAGCAAATGGTCATCAGTTACAACTGATAGATAATCCTCTCTGGGTTTTCTGTTGCTCATAATAGTACTTAGAGGAGGTCCTCAACATAGGACCATAATAGAGCCTGTGGTATGACAGGACAGTTATAAAACAGGTCGTGCATGTGACTTTGATTTTACAACATTTTTTGCAATGGTCATTAAGCAAACGTAGAGTCTTAAGAGCAAATCCCTGGTTCACTTTGGATGTGGTTTTGCTGAAAACTAGAAATGCCAGCTTTTGGCAAAACCGCTATAAAAATGTGATGGGATGCGCGAAACAGCCATAAATGTGGCCAAGTTACTGAGCACCTGAAGTGAGTTTGCATGACCATGGGGGGGGGGGGGAAGGCAACCATTGGACCTTTGCAACTGGGTCATAAGACCCCCTTTTCAGGTAGGTCGCAACTTCAATCAATGGCTACCTGTGTTGTCATCTATTTTCTTTACTCTGATGCCATCCTCTACCTGGCTTCTATACTTCCGTACAAGGCCTTCCCGCAGCTCCTACCAATACCCTTGGGGCAGGGGTGGGTTCTACTTACCTTTACTACTGATTTGCAATGGGATTGCGTGTGTGTGTGTGCGAGCGAAGCAAGCGCAAGTCCCTTGCTTCTGCGCATGCACAGATCACCAATGATGACATCTGGGGTGGTGAGTGGAGCCTCCTGCCGCTTTTACTACTGGTTCTTGTGAACTGGTCCGAACTGGGGGCAACCCACCACTGCCTTGGGGGCTAGATTTTAAACTGAACAGAAATCTCTTTATTTTATTTTATTTTTTGCTTGTTGCTGCAAGTACGTAGTCAATGAATTCTGTCGTGTTTGTATGTACTTGCACTTGAAGCCATTATGGATTCTCCTGTCTGTTTGCTAAGGCAACTTTTTTCTAGGTTTAAAACAGCCTTTTTGATTTGCACTGGCAAGAGACTCATGCGTACATTGCTGCCCGCCCAACATCAGTGTACTTACCTCCCAATTCTGAGATAATTTCTTCACTCCTGATCGAACACAGAGATTTGTGAAATTCTTAGAGAATTATCATGCAGTTTTCTTTTAAGACCCTATTTGCAATCAACCTGTAGCTCAGTAATTACTTGTATTCACTTCAAAACACACTTTATATAATTGTACTGGATAACTGGTATTCTGAGAAGCTGAAATTTTCAGTGCATATAACAGAAACCCAATTTTAAGCACAAGCAATTTGTAATCTAAGAATGCATAGATGTGTACAAATTTATTTGGATCTATCCCCTAAATTTTTATACACCATGATAGCTGTTACCAAAGTTGACCTCAATTAAGTATCTTCAAGAAAGTAAAGCCATAGAGGCAACTGTATTTGAAGAAACCCAGCTCATATCCTATGAATGGAACAGTTATTACTTACCCATATTTTTCGGAGTATAAGATGCACCTTTTTTCCCAAAAAAAAGAGGGTGAAAATCTGGATGTGTCTTATACTCCGAAAGTAGCCCCACCCAGCCTCTCAAACAGAGGTTTCAGAGGCTGAAAAAGGCCTCAGGAATAAAGCTTCAGAAAAAAAGCCTCAAAAATGAAGCTTCAGAAAAACCCTCCAAACAGAGCTTCAGGAAAAAAAAGGTCTGTTTCAGAGGCTTTCAGAGGCAGAAAAAAAAGTTTTTCTTGAAACAGAGTTTCAGAAGTTTCAGAAGCTGAAAAAAAAGCAAGGCACAGAGCTCACAACCAACGAACCTGTTGCTAAAATTCACCTCTGGGAACAGCTGATTGTATTCCAGGAGGCCGATCCACCCTCCAATCAGCTTTTTTCTTATTTTCCTCCCCAAAAACTAAGGTGCGTCTTATACTCTGAAAAATACGGTAGTTGTCCCTCTTTAAATTTAAGGTTTAAAGAAAGTTTTTGTTTTTTTAGTTCTATATCATAATCTATCATAAAACGTTTTATTAGGTGAATTCTCACCTAGAAGCTGCCTCAGGATTCAATCACATAAAGCAGGAATATCAAACTCAAGGCCTGCAAGCCAGATCCGTTTTGGCCAGCAGGGTATTACAGGAGGTGTCCCTCCTGGCTCCCCCACCTCCCCTGCCAGCCCGTGGAGGAGAACTACAATGCTGATCCTGCCCTTGAAGAAATCCAGTTTGGCACCCCTGACATAAAGCCTCTGCATGCTGGGGATAGCTGTGGTATTTCCAATGCACAGAAGGCATTGTCACCCTCTTCCATCATGTGATTATTTCAGGTGTTATGAATAATCAGTTGGATGCTGCTTTGACATCTGTATAAGAAACTAAGCTGAAACATCTTGCCAATAAAGAATTCAATTTAAAGTCAAATAACTTTTTTCAAAATTATATCTTATAACAAATACAGAAGGTTCACTTTAAAATCTTTTTAAAATATCAAAGGTTTAAATACGATGAATCATTTGGAATTCTTTATCATGAAGAACTGATTATAAAAATAATCTGTAGAAGTCCAACATCTCAACCTTTTTGTAATAATCAACTTCTTTCTAGATTGCTTTGAAAGGACTATAAAAACATATCACAATCTCTGTTGGCATGGCTTTTTCATTCCTTACTCTAGTCTAGCTGAACATTTTTGAAGAAACTGGAATACTTAAACTACAGTCTTTCGTAATTAATTCTTTTGAGGCTCTGTCATCCCTTATTTTCCAGGACATATTTAAAAACACAGCACAAGAAATTAATTCAGTTTGTGTTGTTAGTTGGCCACATTTACTATTAAAACATTGGGAAACTAAGATGTGTCTCCCTTTGGCTCAGAAGTATTGAAAAGTGTGGGATACAGAACTGGCTAAACAAATAAACACAGCAGCAAAGGATCCTCAAGAGTCTTTTAGAAAAATATTGTTTTACTCATATTTTGTCTCCATCTCTTTAAACTAGATTAAAAGTTTATAATTCTTAATTTATTACTTTTAATTTTGTATCCTTGGTATTCTGAACAGAAATAATGCATATAGATGTTTGTGTTTCTATTCTACATACCCCCAGTGACATGTTGGAATTTTACTTTTTCTATTTCGGGAGGTTGTTCTTTAGCATGCTTTTTTATTTTAGCTTTCTTTCAAATGTAAATAAAGAGGAGGCTTTGCGAAATGGCTATTTCTAGATGATGATCCAACACAATCAAATGGATTTCATTCTGTTTGAAATACAGTGTGATTTGGGGAGGCAACTGAAGTGGTAGCAGTGATGACAAATACTTCTTATTAACTAAAAGTGACATGACAGATGTCCTTTAATCTCATCTACTGCAAGATTTCTTTTGTTCAAAATACTGGTAAAGGGCTTTTTTAAAAGTATGATTGTGTGTTTCTTTATATTATGCAGTGTCCCCAATCTTTTGGATCCAGTGGGTACATCTAAAATTCTGGATTAACAACAAGGGCAGCTCTGCTGAGGAAGTGGTTCAGGAAAGTCAAGAAAATGGCCACAACCACATAATTGAAGCCCCACCTTTCTTTTTTATATATGATATTTATTTTAAAGGATGGGGCTTTGACTGCACCGTCACAAGAAAACATCTTGACTTTTGCTTATCCTCCTCCATGCCTCTGTTGATATTCATACACACACCACAAAAACCATAGAAGTTAAGCTTCTATGTAACACAAAGTGCTACAAAAGACATGAAAGCAAATATATGTAGAATACTTGTATATATATTTATACATATATACAGTATAGGTAAATTAAAATTACAAATCTTAACCCTCTTTCACAGTTACTAGGCTATGGCAAAAAGTAAATAGGCCAGCAGTAGATCAGTATCTTTGCATTTATTTTTCCTATGCTGGTTTGGGTCTTTCCTCAGTTTCTGAGGAAACTGAATTGCTCAGTTTCCAATAAAGATGATACGTCCGTCTAGACCTTGACATCTGTAAGCTTACCTTTATTTTCTCAAAAAGCAAAGCACTGCTAAGCAAAGCAATCAGCTACTATTTCTATTACCTAAGAATGCCTTTGCATTAGGGGTGGGTTCTACTTACCTTTACTATTGGTTCGCAACAGGAGCACATGTGCACTTCTGCACATGCACAGATCGTCATTTATGAAGTCCGGGCAGGTGGGCGGAGCCTCTCGCTGCTTTTACTACCAGTTCTAAAGAACCGGACAGAACCGGGAGCAACCCACCACTGCTTTGGAGTATTTTTAAGGATAGAGTAAAGAATTGGGCAAGCACTGAAAATTAGTACTGTATATAAAACTTCCAAGTAAGTAACTTTCCCACCCACCCCCATCCTTATCCATAAGCAAAGCACTTTCACACATCAATTTTAACCCTATAAGAACAGTTTATATTTGTAGCAATTTTGTCTTAAAATGTGTAGTTTACGATAGCTGAACTACACAATATTTATCTTTAAATTTGAACATAAATACTTATTTAGTGTAAACATACATATAAATGCGGATGTAGGCAACTATTCTATATAGGAGTTCAATCCAAACCGGCTCAAGGTTGACTCACTCTTCCGACGTTGGTAAAATGAGGATTCAGATTGTTGGGGGGCAATATGCTGACTCTCTAAACCGCTTAGGGATGGCTGTAAAGCACAATGAAGCAGTCTAAGTGCTATTGCTATAAAGTCTAAGTGCAATTGGTATAAAATTAAACAAAATAAATAATTAAATTACATGGCATTAGTGAGCAAGCGAGTTGCCGTGTTGTGTGACATCACATGCATGCGTGGATGGCGCATGCGCATGAATTGCCATGTTGTTTGATGTCGCACGCATGTGTGGACAGCACGAGAGAGAGCGCTAATTGCCCTGTTTTATGATACCGCATGGATGTGCTCACGCACACACATGCGTGCTCACATTTCCAATGCTGGGCAAACCGGTTGCTCCAGTATGTGAAGCCCACCTCTGCACACCACACAAACAAGGACTAGAATGCTGTCCTCTAAACATCAACTGAACTAGCCCCAGTGTTGTTATCCAGTCAGGAGAAACCAATTGCCATATAACAACCATATAACCACCTCAAGGTTGTTGACCCCCTTTTGCAGGACTAACCAAGTCAAACTCATTGCATATCATTGAAGTCAACTCCATAGGGTTGATGGAACCCTTGAAAATGTCCAGAATCTCAGGGATAATCATAGTCACTCAGCTACCTCTACTTCAAGGTCATGGCCGATGCCACATTCAAAACCTGTACGGTAATATTTTAGACAGGGGACACATTCACCCTGTGCCTAACTCAGTCTCAGTAATGCATGTGTCAGGTCAGTGCTCTTGTCCATTATTAAATCACGGATGAAGTGTGCATTTGTAGAGGGCATGGCCTTGAAGAACTGGAGGAAGAGCCTCTACCAAGGCAACAGTCAGATAAGTGGAGGTTAAGCCTTTTCCAAGGAACTAATTTGAGAAAACATCTCAAACAGATCCCTCCCTAATTCATATAAAGTGAGGGAGAGGAAAGCCCATTCAGTCTTGGAAGATTCTGTTGTGTAGTGCTGACATACATGGCATTAGGTTTTTCATCTGCTCTACCTTACAGAGCTCAGAGCCTTATTAGAGACTGAGCTGGGAGTCAGCAGATGAATCCAGAGCTCAGGGCCACCTAAAGCTTGAAGACTGGGCATTGGAAGCGTGTGCAGAGGGCAAGAATACAGTACCACTACAAGACACTGAAACATCATTCCCACTCCCATTGTACATCACCATTGCAATGTTCCAGTCTTCCCCCAACTTCTCCAGTATATTAACTCCCCTCAATATCCGTTATTTCTCTACCCCCCACCCCCAGGTCTAGGCTCTATTCAGTGTTCATGCTCTCTCCATAGACTAGACCCGTGATGGGGAACCTATGGCACACATGCCACAGGTGGCACGCAGAGCCCTCTCTGCGGGCATGCGAGCCGTCACCCAGCTCAAGTCCACCCCACATGTGCGTGTGCCTCCCGCCGGCCACCTGATTTTCAGGTCTCTGCTGCATATGCACGGGGGGGGGGGCAGGGAACATGCGGGAGACACATATGCATACCCTCTGGGCATACTGCGGGGGGTGGGAGGTCAATCACACAAGCACAGGGGTGGGGGGATTGTGAGGGGAGTGGCGTGCCCTGTCCCATTTTTGGCCCCAGGAGGCTGCAGGGAGGCCTACTAGGCCCAAAACGGGCCACAGGGAAGGGTGTCGCATGTGCATGCACAGGGGGGCTCAAAGGGGGGCACATCTGCATTGCATATAGGTGCGTGCACGCACACACGCTTTTGACACACGATGACAAAAAGCTTAGCCATCGCTGGACTAGACAGTTAGGTAACTGTATTCTTCAGACTAACATTTAACATTTGTGATGTTTCTCTACTCGATATATATTAATTATGACAATTTATAGGATGAAAGTTTCGAACAATTTTATATCTGCCTTTTACTATTAAGTAAAAAACAGAATATCGGTATAGAGACACTTAGCATACCAAACTCGTTCATACAAGTTAAATGGCATATGTTATAGGCATTTTGGGTGTCCATTAGATTCCATCACAGAAAGATTCATTTATTGTCACATTGCTCATATTTGTCGGGAAAGAGCCTCTCTTTTACACATGGAATCAGTAGCAGAAGAGAAAAATTGATTTTCCTTAAGAACCTTTTTGCTCTGTAGTCACATCGTGCTGTGCAACATGCTCCCACTCACTTCTTGATGAATAGCTTCCAGAAAACTGGATTACAGAATGGAAAGGGATTATGTAGGCGGACAATAATCTCTTCTGACTTTTGTTGAAAGCCTTTTACTAAGTATCTAAATTACCATGTAAATGTGAATTCCACTACATCCTAGTGAGCACTCTGGCTCTAAGTGTTAGTCATGTAGTTTCCATGCTGAGGACTAGACTACGGAAAAATAAACAAGGAATTGTAGAAGGAAAGCTCTTATCCGTCTTATTGAAGCCTAGAAAAGCCACAAACCAACAAGCAGGAAACAACAATGTAGACATTTCTTATTTATTTTTTAATAAAAAATGCTTTATTAAAGAAGGCAGAATAAGCAAAAGCACCGGAAGGCGGCACTAATTGGGGTAAAAAAATAAAGTGCATACGGTAGTACATAAATACCTTCTTGATTACTGGTTCTAATAGGTACATAGTAAACCCTTTTACATTTACCCTTTCAAAAAAATAAATTAAGTAATAGAGGCAAGATAACATCTAATAAATACATTTTATTTATTTATTATATTGTTTTCATCCTGCCTTTATTATTTTATAAGTAAATCAAAGTGGCAAATATGCCTAATACACCTTCCTCTCTTTTCCCCCCAAAAACAAGCCTATGAGGTGAGTTGGGCTGAGAAAGAGTGAGAGGCCCAAAGTCATCCAGTTTCATAGTAAAAGGTATATCAAAATGTATGTATGGTAAGTTCTATATTGCTATGGGTGCAGATAAAATTATCTGTACTTTGATGATAGATACATACAGTAGAACCTCTGGTTACGAACGCTTCTGACTACAACCAAATCGGGTTCCGACCCAAAAAATTTACAAAATTTTTGAATCTGGTCACGAACACATACTCGGGTGGCAATCAAACACGACTGCGACCAATTTCCCCTTCCGCGCCATTGACTGCACGAGACTTTCACTCCCGCTGCTAGGAAATATCTTTCCGACAGTCATCGGAAATTAGGTTCAGGTCACGACCAAATTGGATTGCGACCAAAGTTATGGAACAAATTATGGTCGTGACCAGATGTTCTACTGTATTATGTTTCAGGGTGTAAGTGACAATGAAAAAGCCCAGAGATGACTTTCAGGAAAACTGTGCCTTATTCTGAAGGAATGTAATTCAGGAGAGAGAGAGAAAAAAAATCTTCTGTGAGGTGACATGAATGAATGGGTGGGAATGAGATGAGATTAAATGAAACAGCAAAAATGTGTCAGCTATTTGGAGCGCCAAGAATGAATGACAATGATGATTAATGAATATCTGCTTAGAAAAAGCTCCATTCTGAATACATGCTTTAAGCTTAACTCTATCTATCTATACATGGGTACACATAACAAAATAATGAATTGAAAAACATGATGGATTTTATTGTTTCTCATGGATAACTGACAGAATGCCTGAAGGACAGACCAACTTTTAGTAAAATTCAAAAGTACATAATATTATTCATACAAACAGAAGCACGCACACAGTTAAGGGAAGTTACAGAAACAGGGAAAGTATTGGAGGAGAAAATATGAGCCCTGCATGAAAAAAAAAAAAGATTAGAATATTGATTAATTTTCTAAAGAATAAATGCAAAATGAAAATAAGAAAGGTTATGGAACCTATTTGGAACAATGTAAAAGTAATTATGTTAGAAAGTGCCATTGAAGTATGTAAAATTATGCTGCAGAACGTTTGAAATGAAGCTTGGTGGAATGTTGAAATGGGGGGGGAAATGTATACAAGGACCTGACTGCTATAGATGTGAGGACGAGGAAAAGGTGCTATCAATATACCCAAAATGAACTTGCGAAGAATGTAGTCAAAAAATAAAGTATGCTTATGATTAAAGTAGGTGAAGGAAATACAGAAGGAAATTGATGTAAATTAAAATTGATTTGATTTGAACGTAGATAAAGAGTGCTAAAGAGCAAGCATCCAGGAGATAAATGGAATAAGATATCAAATACAAAAATATGAAATGGTTTGGGTTGAGTGAATGCTTGAAGGCCTATTTTGGAGATTTGTATCGGAATGGTAACTAAAGCCTGAATTAAAACAAATGCTATAAATGTTAGTATTTAGGAGACAATGGAGATGAGGAAGTGATAATGGGTGTGATAAAACCAGAGCAAGAAGATGAATTTGTGTCTCTTGGTAGAATGTTTACTAAAAATGGAGAAATGTATAGAGACAAATTAAGGCATGCAAAAGCTGCTAGAAAGGAAGTGGCTAGGTTAGGGGTGAAATTCAAATTTTTTCCTTACTGGTTCTGTGGGCGTGGCTTGATGGGCATGGCAGGGGAAGGATATTGCAAAATCCCCATTCCCTACCCACTCCAGGGGAAGGATATTGCAAAATCTCCATTCCCTCCCCACTCCATAGGAAGGATATTGCAAAATCTGCATTCCCACCCCACTCTAGGGCTAGCCAGAGGTGGTATTTGCCAGTTCTCTGAACTATTCAAAATTTCCGCTACAGTTTCTCCAGAACCTGTTAGAACCTGCTGGATTTCGCCCCTGGGCTAGGTCCTTTGCAAGGAGAAAATATTTGTTTACACATCCCTAATCATGGAAGGACTCCATGAATCTGCTCATTACTATCATGTCCACTGGATTTATCACTGCCACAGAGATCCTGGTAGCCTTCTGGCCACTGAATGGGGATTACCGATTTTCTGACTTTTCTTGAATTATCTCCTACTCGGTCTCACTTTCCATTGTGTATTGCCATATCACACACACATCCGGATTATAGCCATTCATGCCCTTTGAATAAATTGTAAGGCGGAGGCCTAAAAATCAGATCAGGTGTGCTTTTTCCTTTCACTTAATTTATCTTGACAGGTGATTCACATAGGCACAAAAATTTATGCAGTTTGGCATCACAGATTAGGGAAAAGAAAGGGGCAGAAGAGAACCGGGGGGGAGGGGGATAACCTCTTAAATGTTCCTACTGTACTCATGTTGTATGCTCTTGCCATCCATTCTCCCCATCTGTTGCAAAATCCCTTAATACAGTGCTCAGTCAGTCTTTCAGAGAAAAGATCAGATGAAAGACGGATAGTGAGAAAAGTAGAAACCAACAGGTCAGTCTGTTCCCAGGAGGCAAAACCTAGAATGTTTTTCTTCTCCCTTTTTTTTTTTTGGCACTCTCTCCTTTTTTTTAAACTTATGGTGTGATATCACATCTTGTCTCTCAGATAATCCCTCTCATTTATTTTTATCCCACTTCTTCATATGACAGATGGCACTGCCCCCTTTCTCATAATTTCTCTACCTGCCTAAGTGGGTTGTTCTGCAATTGACTTCTAACAATTGGTTGTTTGTGATGAGTTACAGGCAGTCTGTTTTGACATGTTGTAATCTGAAAAAGTACCAAATGGTGGATGAATAACAGAATAACAGAGTTAGAAGGGACCTTAGAGATGTTCTAGTCCAACCCCCCTCCAGTGATGGACTACTCACAACTTCTGAAGGCAAGCTGTTCCATTGATTAATTGTTCTAACTGTGAGGAAAATTCTCCTTATTTCTAGGTTGGTTCTCTCCTTGATTAGTTTCCATTCATTGCTTCTTGTCCTGTCTTCAGATGCTTTAGAGCACAGGTGTCAAACTCAATCACGTCATGTGACATACCATGACGTATCACAACTTTTTTGCCTTTGTGGAGCTGGGGTGGGCATGGCCTGCAAATGATGCATCTGGCCTGAGGGCCGCCAGTTTGACAGGCCTGCTTTAGAGAATAGGTTGACCCCCTCTTCTTTGTGGCACCCCTTCAAATATTGGAACACTTCTATTATGCCACCTCTAATTCTTCTTTTCATTAGACTAGACATACCCAATTCCTACAACTGTTCTTCGTATGTTTTAGCCTCCAATTCCCTAATCATCTTTGTTCTTCTCCGAACTCTTTCTAGAGTCTCAACATCTTTTTTATATCGTAGCAACCAAAAGTGGATGCAATATTCCAACTGTCATCCTACCAAGGCATTATAAAATGGTACTAAAACTTCATGTCATCTTGATTCTATCCGTCTCTTAATGCAACCTAGGACTGTATTGGCTTTTTTTGGCATCTGCAAAAAAAAAAAAAAAAAAGGGAAAGGGAAAGGGAAAAAAAGGATAGGTTATACTCTTCAAAGCCAAGCAGAAATTCATGTTTAACACAGAGGTGGTATTCAACTGATTTGGACCAGTTCGGGCGAACTGGTAGTGGAAATCGTGGGTGGGCCTGCCCCAACGCCCCCCCCACCCTTGCTCTATGCTTTCCTATTTAGGCACGTTTTTCAGGCCAGGCACATGCACGGAAGGTGCACGCGAGAGCAAAGCACACACATGGAAGACTCAGTGCATGCACGAAAGACATGCGTGCAGCGAACTGGTGGTAATAAAATGTGAAACCCACCACTGACTTAACACATCTACTTTAGCTAAGAAAAACTTTCTGGCATATCGTACATCCATCAATCACTAACCATAATACAATTTAACATGCATATCTCTCGGCCACCACCTTTCATTTGGGAACGGGAGATCCCAAGTAAGCATTTGACATATTGTGGCCCTGCAGTGCTTCAGAGTGCATGGGGACATAAATGCAGCACCTGTCTGCAACTTTTTACAGAGCAACATAGAGCAGCTGCAGTGGGTTTACAGGAAAATGAAGTTTTGGATCTTAATTAGTGCATGATTAATGCCAACATCTGGTAGCTCTCATAAAGCAAACAAGTGGATTGATAAAGTAATATTTCTGTATCTAGACTAGAGTGATATTTCTTGACTACCAATACTTTTGAAAATACAGCATTAGGAAATGAAAGAACATTAATAGTTCCAAAATTATTGCCAAAATTAAACTCCAAAAGATATTACTGAAAATAAATAATGCATACATAAACTAAGTTAGGCAGGTTTAATATGTCCACCTGCAGGGAAGCTTCCTCCAACCTTGCAGCCTACAGATATATTGGACTTCAGGCCTCATAATTCCTAATGGCAGCTGAAATTTCATGCACCACATAGGAAACAGCTATCATAAGATACTTTGTATCATGCATACCATATAAAATACCGTTACTGGGTATATAATTATGAAAAATATACTATGTATATGCATACCATATAAAATTATGTTAAATATATATATATATTGGAGAAGTAGAAAAATTCCTAAATTCTATTCAAGAGCTACTTTCCATGTCTTACAGAAGCCCTGTAATTGCTATAGGAAACATCAAATAGAGTTAATAGCTGGAACTCTGACAGTGGGTACTAAATCCCAGACATAAAATAAAGGTATTCATAGTCATAGAGAAGTTATTAAATATAAAGTCATAGAGAAGTTATTAAAAAAAAGGGGATAATTCAATGAGTTCAGTGTTCTCAATTTTTTGATAGTTTTAGAATTCTCCAGGTTGTATCATAAGTACATCTAATCTCGTATTACCTAGTAAGCAGCACAGGCTGATGTTTTTTAATGAAAGTTTCCGAGTCATAGCAGGGAAATGCTTTAGAAATTGTGAAAGACTGCTCATTTGTTAAGACAATTGGATTAAATAATTAAAATATATTTATGACACTCGAGGACAGGAACTGCATTTCCTTCTACTGGTTTATATTATTGTCACTTCAAATTTTTATCATTGAGACTGGAGACATAAAATAGCTGTAAGCCACACTCTCCTCTGGAAGTTGTGAGGGCCTAGAAATTGTCTAGCCAAGCTCTAGTGCCAGTAAATCAATGCCACCAAATGCTAGATCCAAAGAATCACTTATGCCATTCTCTGGGTTCCGAAGTGTATAAAAGGAGGCTGAAAAGAGTTGTTATTTTTCAGAAACCACTTCAATCTCTGCCTTGTAAAGCTCCCACCAGCAAGTTACTCCCTGACATGCCTGCTATCATGACTCTGATTCCCAGGAAGATTATTTCTGCCAGGGTCCTGGCCCTTCAACTTTATGCTTCTTTGCCATTCAACTATTTCACAGCAGTAACTAGTGTTGCAGGCTCCTAGGCAAATCAGAATGGAGTTGTAGAGCTGAAAGAAGTTGCAAATATCCCTTCTGTTTCAGCTTCCTTGCCAATTTGAGCCCTGCATCACAACAAGCAATCCTGCTTCCTAGGAAAAGCTACAAAAACCAAAGTCAACTGAAACACAATTGTAACAGTTATGATTCACTAAGCTATTAGGAGTGAATTGGGAACTCATATATTCCCTTCCAGTTGCGCCCATCATTGTGGAGTGGAAATTCACACTAAGCTGAATTTAGCAGTGCCATCAAGCTTGATTATGACTAGCTAAGATTCTGCCTTAATCATCTTTGACTTTGGCTGTTCCTGTAGCATTGTTTAAATGTGTACGATATTTATAATTTGTGCTAAGAATATAGGCTAGAGTGTTATTTACAGCACGGAATGCTTGATAAAAAAAATCATGCTACATTCAAACACATATTACAAAGCTCAATTCTTAAAAACTAAAAATCATGATTCAAAAAGTATGTTTCAAGGTGTTACAAAAGTACATGTATGTACCGTACATGCATATGGACTCCAATGAGCAGAGGCAGGTGTTATTGCCCTTGGTTATTGATGTACTTGCAGTCATATGTCTTCCTAGCCCCCCAGGCTTCCTGTTCCTTCTCAGGGTACATTTTTAGATTTTAGATTTTAAAACCTTAAACATTTTAAAACCTTAATCAAAACACTGTCTGGCTACAAAAGCAAGGTCTTCTCTTAAGACATTGCCCATTTGTATGCCTACATAGGCCACATGCATCTTAGAAAATAAATACACTGGAGGTCTATAGAGATTCTCAGTCATCCAGGTCATGGTTATCCCAAAGGTGCTTTTTCAAAAGGCAGCTGGACTTTCTGGTTTTTCTTTGAAGACATTTCACTTCTAATCCAAGAAGCTTCTTCAGCTTCAAACACAATAGCAATCCAGTGCTTTGTTTGGAAGGGTATTGAGTGCCCAAAATGAAGACGAAGATAGACAAAAGCTAAAATTTTCAGAGGATGATATTCTTTTGAATCATATAGTTCATAAAATTTGACAATTGGATGATGTAACTGGATTTCCTGTGTCTTACTATGGCCAAAAGATTGATAACGCAGCACTAAAAAGATAAATATATGGCTCCATTTATTTAATGGATTGAAGAACCTAATTGCACTTGTCACCTATGAATGGATTGCCTATAGGCATAGACTTTGTACAGACAAGTATAATGAAATTATACTCATTTATACGGAATACAGTTGATTAAAAAAAAGACATACCGTATTTTCCAGCATATAAGACGACTTTTTAACACATGAAAATCTTCTCAAAAATCGGGAGTCGTCTTATACGCCAGGTGTCCTTCTCCTGTAACCAGGTGGACCAACCTGAAAGGCTCTGACGAGCCTTAAATGGCTCTGGCGATCCCAGCTGAGTTGCCTGCTAATCAGGCGACTCGGCTTGGATCATCAGAGTAAAAGGAAAAAAAATTTTCCCTTAGAAATGGCTCTGGCGATCCCAAGCAGGCAGGGAGTTGTGGACTTCAACTCCCAGAATTCCTCAGCCAGCAAAGCAAAGCTGGCTGAGGAATTCTGGGAGTTGAAGTCTACAAGTCTTAAAGTTGCCAAGCTTGGAGACCCCTGTTCTATTGGGTAAGTTTTTCCCCCTTTGGGAGCTTTAGGAAGTTTTAAATTTAGCTTTCATATAAAAATAAAAATAAAATAAAATAATATTTGTGCAGGTTTCTGAGATTTAGTGTGTTTCTGTAGTGTTTCACTCTAACTACACAAACACACAAAATCTCACAACGCTGTATGTGGAATTTTGTGTGTGTAAAGTGTGAAAGTTGGTTTTTTGAGCTTTTTGTGGCTATGTGAGGTTCCTGCTTGTTCCAGGGGCCAATTTGGATCTAGCACAGCTGCTTTTACATTGTGGGTGAGCCAGTTGTGTTGTGTTGTGTTGTGTTGTGTTGTGTTGTGTTGTGTGTGTGTAAAGTGTGAAAGTTGGTTTTTTTGGGCTTTTTGTGGCTGTGTGAGGTTCCTGCTTGTTGCAGGGGCCAATTTGGGTCTAGCACAGCTGCTTTTACATTGTGGGTGAGCCAGTTGTGTTGTGTTGTATGTGTGTAAAGTGTGAAAGTTGTTTTTTGGGGGGGCTTTTTGTGGCTGTGTGAGGTTCCTGCTTGTTGCAGGGGCCATTTTGGGTCTAGCACAGCTGCTTTTACATTGTGGGTGAGCCAGTTGATGTTTTTAAATTTTTATTTGGTGTGCGTTGGAAGAGGGGTAGTCTTATATGGCGAGTATAGCCCAAACCCTATATTTTAACAGGAAATGTTGGGGGTCGTCTTATACTCCCAATCGTCTTATATGCCGGAAAATACGGTAAAACGTATTAAACATATGCGTCATATAAACATATTAGAAATATAAACTTATTTGAATAATATTTGCATTAGACAAATACATATAGAATTGTCACTGTTCTTGTTATAATGACATACTGTATTTTTTGGAGTATAAGACACACCTTTTCCCCCCAAAAAAGGTGAAAATCTAGATGCGTCTTATACTCTGAATGTAGCCCCACCCAGCTTCTCAAACAGAGGTTTCAGAAGCTAAAAAAAACATCAGAAAGGAAGCTTCAGAAAACAAGTCTCCAAATAGAGTTTCAGAAAAGAAGCCCCCAAACAGAGCTTCAGAGGCTTTTTTTCTGAAGCTCTGTTTCAGAGGCTTTCAGAGGCAGAGAAGAAAGTTTTTTCTGAAACGGAGTTTCAGAAGTTTCAGAGGCAGGAAAAAAAGGAAAACAAAGCAAGGCACAGAGCTCACATCCAAGGAACCTGTTGCTAAAATTCACCTCTGGGAACAGCTGATTGGGGGTAGTCCTATACTCCGAAAAATAGGGTATATATTTCTTTGTCGCATTTCTTTCACTTTTTCTTAGAGCACTTTTTGGTTTTTTGTTGTTGTTGTTATTACTTTTTGTGTTATTATTAACGAGCAATAAAAATACTTTTAAAAAAGACAAGGTAATCTTGTGTACCATGCAGTAAAGAGCTTCCTGAGGCTGAAGCAGGACCTAGTGAACAATCTCATCCATATTCTGGCAAATAGTTTTTACATGAGTGCCATTATAGCAATCATTGTATGAATAGACAAACCTTTTCCACAGCATCACAGCCAGTTTGTTTTAATTGCCCGCAAGCATTTCCTCAACATTTCAAATGTGCCTGCTGGCCTGAAAAGCTGCTTAATTATGCAATACAGTAATTATGCAGCAAAACATCACAGGCATTCAAAATTTCAGCTTTGCTATGTGCAAAGTGGGCCTTTTTGATTAAGGTTAAATTGTGTATCCTCCTCTCTTTTCTAAAAGCTTTTAATGTTTTTTTTTCCTTGACTAGAACCGAATGATGAGGCTTTAAAGATTTATTTATGGATAAGATATGAGAAGAAGAGAGTTTTGTATTTTTAGGCAAAGGGATAAACTATGATATTATAATTGAGAGGAGATGAAAAGAAATTAATTTGAAGGGATTAAATATTAATATTTTCAATTAGTTTTTTTCCTCTAGTAGCTCTTAATGGAATTTTTCTTGATTAACTTTGAATGATGAGATTTTAAAGATTTATTTATAGATACGAAATATGGGAATAAAGTTTTAGAGAAAATGACACGGTATTGTGTAAAGTGCAGGAAATAATTATGTTTAAAGGATAGATGGATGGATGGATCGATCAATATTTCTGGTAGCTCTTAATGGACTTTTGCTTGTTAAGATTGAAAGACCAAGTTTTATTGCCAATAGATAAAAGATGAGATTATAGGATGAAGAGAGTTTTGGTTGAAATATTAGAGAATGTATTAAGTTTGTAAATGTTTATACTCATTTTAATTAAGGGAAATGTTTTTTCCCCCTTTTTATATATTTTCCCTTCCCCTCCTTTTCCCTTTTGCACTTTCTATTTTTCTTGTTTATGTTCTCTTTTGTATTCGTTTCTTACCTGTAATTTTACACTTCAATAAAAATTATTTTCAAAATCTCAGCCTTGTATATATATATTTAAAAAGTGACATATATGAGAGGTAGGGAAATTGGTGGGAAAAGTGGTTGCACTGTAGCTCCAGAAGGTCCTGGATGAAATGGATTATGTGTGGACCCCTTCCAGTCAGTTTTCAGGCCATGTTATGGGACAGAAACAACATCTCTTGAGGGATATGGGCAGTTTAGAAACATGATAAATCAATCAATCAATCAATCAATCAATCATAGGTTGCACTTATAAATGATCTCTGACGAAAGCATGATGGGGGTAGTGCATCCATCCTTGATCTCCTTTAACCTCTTAGCGGCTTTCAGTGCCATTGACCATAGTATCCTTTTGAGCTGACTAAGGGGTTTGGGGCTGGGTGGCCCAGTATTGCACTGGTTCAATCCCTTTCTCCAGGGGCCAGTCCCAATCGCAGTTGATAGGGAGCAAGCAGTCCAGCCCATGGCCACTACTTTGTGGAGTATCACAGGACGTACAGTCTCTGTTCCTTTTTAACATCTACATGAAAATGTTGGATGAGATCATCTGACATCAGGAGATGGAATGTCAGCATGCTGATGATACACAGCTTTATACCTCCATGCCCCATGACCCAGGCAAGACTGCCATTTTTCAATGCCTGGAGGCTATAGGGGTCTGGATGGGGGCAACAACAGGCTTCAGGTGAACCCTGGCAAGACAAAGTAGCTTTGGGTGCAAAGGACCTTAGGATCCAGTTTATCATCTTTAGTTCTGGATGGGGTTGCAATACCCCAAACAAACCCAGAATGCAACCTGTGGGTTATCATGCACTCGCTACTCCTGCTCTAAGAACAGGTGGCAGTCATGGCCAGGAGGACCTTTGTGCAACTTTGTTTTGTCTGCCATTTGCACCCTTAATGGATTGTAAGGATCTGTGCATAGCGATTTATGCCGTTTTATTTCCCGGTTGGATTTGTTGTGGCTCCGACCCCCGAGGCCATCGCATCGGAGGAAGAAGGCTCCGAACAGGAGGGAGAGGAGCCAGCCAGGCCTCCCTCCCCTGGCCCCTCCTCCCTGGTAATTCATCAGCTGCTGGCCAAAGGAGAGGAGATGAGTCAGGAGCCAGGTGTCTCCGATCAGTCAGAGGATAATGAGGAAGGCCAGAGGTGGCTGGACCCACGCCAGCGCCGGCGTGATAAGAGAGCTCAACAAATGAGGAAGCGTGCCAGGGATTAGCTGAGTCACAGGACCACACCCCACAGGTTATTTAAAGGAGTGGGGTAGCAGTTGGAATTCTGTGATGGACAAAATTTTACCCTGGCTAGTCCTTGGAGCTAAGCATCAGCTGGCTGGAAAGATTTGGACTTTTGAATTATATTTCCCTCAATTGGTGTGTACGTGTTTTGTTATCTGGTGGAGGTATTTCCCCGCCCCCTTGTTTAGTAAAGACCATGGCAGCCGGTTTACAAAGGGCTGCCAAGCCGTGATAACGAACCTTCCGTGTGTGTGCTACTCCTTTAACCCTCGTCTGTCTGTGTGGGTTTGTGGGTGTGGAGGACGGGGACAGAACAGGATTATTGCAATGTGCTCTACATGGAGCTACCCTTAAAAGAGCAGTCAGAAGTTACAGCGGATATAAAATGCAGCAGTTTCTATAACACCATTGTTGTGCAAACTGCATTGGTTACCAATTTGCTTCTGGGTCCAACTCAAGGTGTTATTTACCTTTGAAGTCCTATATGGCTTGAGTCCAGGGTATCTGAGGAGCCATCTCACCCCAATGGGACTAACCTGCTACAGACCCTGTCTGCTAAGGGATTCCAACAGGCGGGGGGGGGGGTCAAGGAGAAGAGCCTTTTCCGCTGTGCTTCCAATCCTGCCCTTTCGAACACACTGCACTGGAGGTGAAAACTGCCCCCCATCCTTTTGGCTGTCTCGAAGATTAAAACTTGCTTTTTCGCCACTTGGCTTGGAGCCTGAGGGGCGCTCACTGCTGGAGGTGGTTGATAGGCTAAGACTTCATGCCTGGACTGTCCCTGCAACTTTATTGTTTGTAATGAAACCCTTTCATATTACATTGGTTCAGTTTCCCTTACTGTACTTCATATACATCTGATGCAATTATTAGCTCTGTTAACATAGATTTGCATTCTGTAGCTGTACATACTGTTTATGTAAATTTTTTTCTCTTGAAGCTGATGCCAATCTTGGTGCTGAAGACCTATATGATGAAAGAGGATGTCAGTGTGATGTATCAGTAGAAGATCTAACTCCAGCACTTAAAACAGTTATCCGAGCTATCAGGTAAGAAAAATGCACACTTAAGATGCACCCCTGTTGATCTCATTAGCATAGTCTAACACTACATGTAAGACTTTTCAGAAACAGATAATATTAACAGAAGAACTGAACAGGGTTGGACAAGACATGACCTTTAAGTTTCCTTCCATTGCTACGAATCTGTGGTTATATGATGTATTGAACATCATTTACACTTTGATGTGGAAATTTACTATAAATGAATTTACTATATATCAGACCTGGGCACTTTACAACTTCCCAGGCCATATCCAGCCACATCCCTGTCTGGCCAGTGGCGGCAGCAGTGGCTGGGTGGGGTGGTAGCAGTGGTGGGCCATCAGTGTGATGGTGGCGTCAGGCAGGGCAGCAGTGGAGGGCTGGGTATCAGCGCAGCATGCGGGACTGAGTGGCAGCCCTCCACAACGGTCCCAATTTCCCATGGGAAAATTAATGTACCGCAGTACATTATACTAGCTAAGATAGTGGATGTTGTATCAATTCATTCCACCTTGCTTACATGTTCAATAAAACAAGCACTTATATAATTATACTCAATGTAAAAGGCTTGAGATATATGTCATGACTGATTTCCTCCTTTTTCCTTTTCTACGATTATTAAGCTGAATCAAGCAACCAAGCCTTTCAAGATTGCTCTTATTTCAATGAGTGGAAATTGAAAAGGGAAAGCTTTAGAGAGGTATATTCAGGGTCTCTATTATAGAATAGTTTTAAAAATCAGTGGCAAAAAGTAATTAAATAAAAATTCTGGTAGTTTAAATAAGGATGTGAGTAAAGATTAATGATTAATAAGAAATTCAATCCATAAGTAAACTTACATCTTAGCGATGGCTTAGCAGTTAAAGACACGGAGCTTGTCAGCTGAAAAGTTGAAAGCCCAGGTTCGAGACCCAGGCACCACACAATGGGGTGAGCTCCTGCCCACTAGCAATTCAAAAGTATGTGTGAGTAGATAAATAGGTACCATTTCGGTGGGAAGGTAACAGTGTTCCATGCATCTCAGCATACTGTATAGTCATGCTAGCCACATGGCCACAAAAGTGTCTTCAGACAATACTGGCTTCCTTGGCTAAGAAACACCCCCTCCAGAGTCAGACACGACAGGACAGGGGAAACCTTTACCTGTATCTTAGCAAACAAATATTTCAGAAGCATTATGATGCATGTAAAAACATTAGAGTCAAGCCACTTTGGGTTGGTTTATTTGATAGTGCTGGAGACAAAGGCAGGCCCAAAGAGAGAAGGGATTATAGTCCTTTTGAACAGATTTATGCAAATTAAAGTATATGTGAGATTGGATACAGCAGCAAGGTATTTGATTGGATGTAACATTTCACAATTCACATGCCTAATGTGATCAGTGAAGCTATTAGAGTACAAGTAGTCCTAAGCTTACAACCATTCATTTAGCAATCATTTGAAGTTACAAGAACACTGAAAAAAAACGACTTATGACCAGGGCTCTCACAGCTTCCCTTGCAGAATCTGGTTGAATGGTTTGAGATATATTTAAAATGAGTGAGAATAGAAGTTTTTAGATCTCTACATGATTTTCTCTCATGCTATAACAGTACTGCATTCATTCTTCAAGGTAAGAATGTTCTTAGAAAAATTCATTAAGTTAATTGGGAAGGTCTTGCCAACTATTTGGAGGGTTTGCTCAGGCATATTAATTATCAAAGCAATTACAGATGTTAATATCTTAAATACTATTTGCATAGTTGTCAGTCAAAGAAAAATTAGCATTCTTAACCAATTTAGAATCTGGTTCAGTGTGTATGGTATTTTGAATGTAACCCCATCAGAATGGACTATTGTCAGCTTTTTAAATGTATAAAAGATAGATGAATTACTGATTTGAGATAATATTGCTTCTATAGAATCATGAAATTTCACGTTGCCAAAAGGAAGTTTAAAGAAACTTTACGTCCCTATGATGTCAAAGATGTCATTGAACAGTATTCAGCAGGCCACCTGGATATGCTGTGTAGAATTAAAAGTCTTCAGTCTCGGTAAGAGGACCAAAAAGTCCTTTTATAAAGGAGTCTCATCATGTAAAATCCTTTTGTAGTATCACATAAACTAAGTCACATATTTGAAGACACTTGATTTTTTCCGTATTTCATTTTTCATATAGTAGTCATATATTTCATTTTGTTTATGTCCAGGACGTGAGCCTAACATCCTGGACATAAACTGTTTCAACTTCTTCCCTCAAGACGACGCTATAGGGCATTGCACACCAAAACAACCACAAAGCATAAAGACGTTTTTTCTCCCATGCCATCACTATGCTAAACAATTCCCACAACACTGTCTTATGCCCTGGGATGTCAAATCACCTAGTAGGGCCATGTTACTATTACTATTATCCTTCTCATCTTTCCTATTACCTAGTTCCTTAGGTTCTTATGACTATAACTTTGTTGTTTGTATCCCATGATTTATGTTATTGCTTTTATTAAGTATCTATTATGATTTATGTTGATTGATTATTTAGTACTCTATGACTTCACTGAGTATTGTATCTTATGATTTATGATGTTTGTATTTTATTATTATGATCACGATTTATCACTTGCTGCTCGCATGTACACTGAGAGGATATGCCCTGGAGGCAAATTCACTGTGTATCCAATCATACTTGGCCACTAAAGAATTCTGTTCTGTTCTGTTCTATTCGTCTTCCTTGCTGTGCCCTTCTTTCCTACAACCTGATTTATGTCCACTAAAACCTTTTTAGTATTATTAACCTTTATCAACTCTGACCATTGGAAAGCTGCAAGTTGATTTTGGAAGTTCCTTTTGAGCATACTCAGAGAAAAAACCTGACAACATCAATAATTCATCTGTAACAGACTATTGTATACATCAGAAACAAATGCATTTTTAGTCTTGGTCACATTTAGATAAACTATTTAAATTACATACATACATTTAGAAATGACCACAATGGAAAGTATTAAAATAGTCATGTTAATATGTTTGCCCTAAATAAAAATCTAAGTATACATTTGCCCAATAATTACAAATATATTTTATTTAGGCCCCAAAATTATTGCCTTTTGAAGCCTTTTATACTTATTTCTATATTTAATTATCTCGCAGGGTTGATCAGATTCTTGGAAGAGGACAAATTACCACTGATAAAAAAAGTCGAGAGAAAAATACTGTAGAGAATGAGACAACTGATGACCTCAGCATGTTAGGGCGTGTAGTCAAGGTGGAAAAACAGGTAATGCAACTTAAAAGAGCATGAGGCTTCCTTATATTACTGAACAACAATTTTAGGAATAAAATTCATTGTTAATATTTGCTAGCTAATTTCCATTTTTTCATACAATAATATGACTGTACAAAATTATTTTTGTGAACTCCAAAATGTCAGTGGCATTTTGCACAATTATATCATTGTACTATTATTATGAAATATACACAGAATAAATCTGGATGGCTGCAATTCATATTTTACATAATACACAGAAATATCTCATGAATTTGCATGATTTTAGTATAATTTATTAGGGGTTGGTTGGAATAAATGACAACTTGAACCATGTATTTTTCATAAAAATTACCTTTTGCAAAAAAAATCATGTAATGACTGAACAAAATTCAAATTTTTCTTTGCAATATATTATTTTGTTATGCAAATATATATATATATATATATATATATATATATATATATATATATAAATATATTTGCATATCACTATATCATATATGATGAAATATGTATTGTAGGTTACAAATGTTATTTTAATGCATAATGTTTATGAACATCAATGATCCTAAATAATTTTTTCTTCTTCTATCTCTAGGTCCAATCTATTGAATCAAAATTAGATTCATTACTAGATATTTATCAACAGGTTTTGAAGAAAGGATCTGTGTCTGCATTGACTTTAGCTTCGTTTCAAATGCCGCCTTTTGAATGTGATCAAACCTCTGGTTATCAGAGTCCTGTAGATAGTAAAGATTTGTCTAATTCTGC
Source organism: Ptyas mucosa (assembly GCA_012654045.1). Lineage (NCBI taxonomy): Eukaryota > Metazoa > Chordata > Lepidosauria > Squamata > Colubridae > Ptyas > Ptyas mucosa. Next base: position 92,613 of record WNWU01000017.1, on the reverse strand, counting down.
TCAGACTAGTGGATCTGTTTCCAGATCAGCCAGTGTCAACATGCCATGTGGCCTACAGCTTATATTGACACCAAATGAATTCAACACTCAAGCTTACTATGCCTTTAGTCCAACTATGCATAGTCAAGCCACACAGGTGCCAAGCGATGGATCTGTAACTCTGTCCACTAATAATGCACTAAACCAAATAAACCAGACATCTAAACCAACAGCACCCACTACATTACAGATACCCCCCTTTTCATCAGTAAAGCATATCAAGAGGCTGGAGCCTATTAATTTTGTTCCTGTTAACACACAGGAAAATACTTCTGATGTCACCACTTGCCTTGTTGCTTCAAAGGATAATGGACAAAGTGCACAGTCCAGTGTGACAAAGGATCTTTCATGGAGAAAAAGCCTTGACACAGAGAGTGAACCTCTAGTCTCTGTGAAACCAATGGTACAAATGGATATAGGAAAATCACTGTCGGTACAAAACCTTATACAGTCAACAGCTGAAGAACTGAATCTACAGATCTCTGGAAGTGATACCAGTAGTTCAAGAAGTAGCCAAGAACTATATAGCAAATGGAGGGAATCAAAATTATTTATAACTGATGAAGATTTGGAAACAGAGAGAGAAAACGAAACTTTTGAAGCCATTACCCACCCATTAGTGGAAACAACTCTCTCTACTGACTCTCTAAGGACTGGAATGTCAAGATCATCTCAAAGTATTTGCAAGCCAGGAGACAGCACAGATGTCCTCAGCCTTCCTCATGTCAAACTTAAATAACATTTTGTTGGTTTTGTTCAAGGCTAAGTAATCCTTTCAATCATACATATCAAGGCATGGACATTTTGACAACCCTTTAATTATTTTTTTAAAAAATAAATTAGTCCGGAAGAAAGGCACTTGTATGAGTCCATATATTTTAGTTGCATGTAAATGCATGTGTAGATGATGGAAAAATATTTTAATTTATACCTACAGTACACTGGCATTTTCATTTAGTACAGCAGGTATAAATGAGTTACCAACGGAATTCATGTTAGTTTTATTAAACATTTGGAAACCATTGAGTTTCTACAGCTCATAAGTAAATTTCAAATAATAGGAAAGTAATTTTGATACTGGTTAAAATAAAAGCTATTTATGACCTGAATTAGATCATACCTATGTTTACAAGGGGGACAGAGAGCATAATATTTGCAGCTGCTACTAAGAAAAACCCACAGTATGAGATTAGAAATGGCTGCTAGTTGCAAGCTAAAATTATTCAGCTATTTTAGAAGAATTTTGATTTCTATATTCACTTGAAGGTGTAGGTACAGGATTGAATCAAAATATTTTGCACAGCACTTTTTTAGGTTTTTATGACTGAATTACTACTACTACTACTACTACTACTACTACTACGGTACTACTACTACTCCTTCTTTACCATGTCCTTCTATGAACTGTTCAAAATTCCAAATCATCCTGGTTGATCTTCAGAGTGAAATTTTCTCTCTAACTTAACTAAATTCATAGATGATCTCCTTGTGAATCTTAACTATCTGCCAGAAATTCTGCAAGAAATAGATGCTTCCTTGAATGTAATTATTATTTAAATTATTTTCTATAGCTGAACGATAGCACAAGGGAAGTTAACAAAAAGAGAAAGTAATGAATGAAATGAGGAGATAAAAGAAAAATGGTATTTAAGAAAGGAAATAGTAATTATAATACAATTATAATTGCATTAAATAATTATAATTGTAATAATACAATTATAATTACAACAAGATTAGATAAAAAAATAATTTGTTTAAAAATGAACATGTGCAGGATCAGGTAAAGCCTAAAGAACATGGAAAAGGGACGCAAAACCTTATAAATTAAACACTCTTTATCTCTCCCCTCATAAAAAAAAGTCTGATAATCCAACTGATCTGATGCTGCTGAACATTACCTGTCAGGTATGTATTGACAAGAGCTGAAAGTCTGGTCTGGTTTTAGTATAAGAAATTAAAAACTAGTGCCTCCTCCAAATATATTTCTAGGGATCTCTTCCCAAATCCAATCCATACTAATCTGTGATACAGCTTTGAACTAGCAGAAGATTTTTGTTCTTCCAAACTCTCCTTTTACTCCTGACAAATACCAGGAAACAATACTAAACAAAGCAATTTCATAGCTTTGTGTTGCCACTGGATTATTTTAAGAGCTCAGTGGTATTCTAATTGCTCTTTCCTACTGATAGCCAAATTTGCTACTGTATTCATTATTGACGTTCACACACATGCCCAAAGTATGTCATGAGCAAGATATCTTCTGCTTGATATTCTCTCAATTCCAGAGGCATTCCATAGATTGGAGTGCTATTAGCTCAGTGTCTTGAGTCAGTCCTGCTCTGAAAGTGAAGTTATACATCAAAATATCACAAGAGTCTTAATCATGATTAAATGCTGCAGATTGTGCTGCAAAATCGAATTGTTTACTCCATTGATTTCTGCCTCTTTTTATATAGATAAACTGTCTGGATGTTAACAATCTTATTCTGTGAAAGTACTCATAAATTGTAAAGTGTTTGTACTATTTCCTTCATATAAAGATGATGAATGCTATTCGAGTTTTGGTTTGGTCAAAGCTCATACTGGGATAATTTCCAGGGGAAGGTCTTGAAGCACATGGACAGTCTTTCATTTCTCACAGACTATTTTATTTTATCATTTCACTCTTGAAAGTTGATGGTGGCAGCATATTCCGCAACATTTATAGTAGAAACAGTTCCTAAATGCCTCCGAACTAAGCTGTCCTTTTTCAATTGCTTCTGTCTACTCTAGCTGCCATACCAAATGAAAGAAGGGCATTGGTGAATTGTATACAAGTAGTCCTTGACTTACATCTACAATTTCTGTTGCATGCAAGGTGGTTGTTAAAAGAGTTGCCCTCAGTTTTTATGACCTTTTCTGCTACAGTTGTTAAGCATACAGTCATTTACGAGTCCAGTTTCCCCCATTATTTTGCTTATTGGATAACAATTAGGAAGATTGTAAGTGGTGATCACATGACCACAGGATACTGCAACGGTCATGAATACATGTAGATTGCCAAGCACCTAAATTTTGAAAAATGTCCAGTGGGGGATACTATAATGCAGTGGTGGGTTGCTCCCAGTTCGCACTGGTTTACAAGAACCGGTAGTAAAAATTTGTAGTAGTTTGGAGAACCGGTAATAACATTGGCTGACCATGCCCCCGAACTGGTCCCCGGCCTGATCGCCACTCGCTTACTCCGCCCACCACATCAGAGGCTCTTTTTTTTACTTTTAAAAGCATTTTTTCTACAACCTCTTCGGCCAAAAAAAATGCTTTTAAAAGTAAAAAAAAAAAAGCGCCTCTGATGATCGTGCGACTCAACTGGGATCGTCAGAGGCTTTTAAAAGCATTTTTTCTACAACCTTTTTAGCCGAAGAAGTTGTAGGAAAAAAAATGCCTTTAAAAGCGTCTGGCAATCCCAGCTTTGTTGCCTGATCGTCAGAGGCTTCTAAAAGCATTTTTTTCTGCAATCTCTTAAGGTTGTAGAAAAAATGCTTTTAAAAGTTTAAAAAAAAAAGCTGGCCACGCCTACCCAGTCACATTACCCCCCCACCAAGCCATGCCCACAAAATAAACCATGCCCACAGAACCGGTAGTAAAAAATTTTAGAACCCACCGCTACTACAATTGTTTTAAGTGCGAATATCAGTTGTAAGTCACTTTTTTCAGTGCTATTGTAACTCTGAACAGTCACTAAATGAATGGTTGTTAAGTCAAGGACTACCTGTTATATGGCTGTTTATAGGGATGAACAGTCTCTGCCCCTCCTCCCCTGTGAAACTTGAATCTACAGTAACTCATTCCCTTCTCAAATCTGGCAAATCTACCAAAACTACTTCCAAATAGGGGTTTATGTGCTGGGTGTCCTGCCAAAGATAGTTAAAAATATGGCCCTTCCCTCTTTCAATGTTTTATAGTGCCTTTTTATGCTTTATATGTATTAGCCTACATTTGCATTAATGAGAGTTTATCAGAACAGCTAATGCCAAGGAACAAGGCAAGCAACCCATTCAGTCAGACATTTCCCTTTCTAAAAATACAATTGAGAGAATTAGCCTGCCATACAGTATATCTGCATGGATACCAGCATTCAAACTGTGCTCCATTTCCAGTGTCAGCAAAGTAGTTTGTAGTTTGGTGATTCTCTGCAATTGTTGCCTTAATTAAAAGACAAGGCTGAGTCTTCATAATGTTAATTATAATGCTGTCTGTGAAACTGAATTTCAAGAGACACCAATCAGGAATCTCTTTACAAACTTACAGCTAGCATTTCTATTACCCCAGCCCCTTGTTCACGGGAAGATTTTACAGATAATGTTCCCAAAAAACGCATGTTTTTTTTTAATACCGCTGAAGTTTTTTTAAGGAATATATGTAAATTTTAACCTGAGTACGAGAATAATATTTCCGATTGTATCCTCAGGCTGGAATTCTTATACGTAGTTGGAAATATAATAATGTTGAAATCTTTTCTCCTGCCACAAATAACAAAATCAAAGTTTAACAAAAATCCTTATTTAAGTCTTTACTGAGCCCCTTGTTGTGCCCCTTTTGCCCAGGAATGTCCTCTTTTCTTGCTGAATATTACTGACTATAATAAATGTGCAAGTTAGGGATAAAGTGGGGAACAAAGTCAGTATTTCCACTAATATTCTAAGAGCTTTACAGTATATCTTACAATGCTTTATAAAATGCATTGCAGATATAAAATGCAATGCAGCTATAAAATGGGAAAAATCTAACCTTTAAAAACAACTTGGGGACTACAATATATATCAAAGATGGGGGTCTTAATCAATCCAAACCACTTCCAGGGACTGACTGCTATCTGTAAGGAAGTGGACCACTCTGCAGTGCAGAATAAACTGGCCCTGAATCCTTCAGGGTGAGTCTGGAGCCTGGTGAGGAAGTTCTACATCCTTGATGTATACAAATCTTTTAATTTTACTGAATGTATCTTTCAGCTTTACTAGGTAGACCAGGCAGATGCAGGACCAGATGATGCTAATTCTACTATATTATAAAGCAACATTAGCAGAGTCTTCAGCAAGTCTTAAAAGTGCAATTCTCCCTTCGTCTCCTTTGCAGCAAGAAACTAGGGAGAATATCTTCTGAGCCTATTGCATAACCCATTATCCAGTTGCAGACTATGCTGCCTCTCATCTGATCATTCTGTAGGCAGTGTTCCTTGGCCTATTCTTCCAAAGTCTTTTCCATATACCTTTTACAAGATAGCATTCCTTGCTTGAAGAGGGAATCGAATAGTTTTTTATTACATCCTTACAAATATTTATTTTCTTCTGTTCTAGATTTTTATTTAAATACGAATAGCATTTTCCATTATAAGGCAAAGATGATACACTTTTACTAACACTGGTCAACTGTTTATGTGTACAAGATTACATAAATCGACTGCTGTCATTGAATAGCGTGACAGACACTTAACTGTCTTCTGTGACTAGGCAAATTATTTTCTCTTAAAATGTGCTATATCTGGATTCAGCCTTAGTCCTAAATAAATATTCCTATTTGTTTCCTCAACATAAAGAGTTGTGCCCCTTTAAAGTATAAAAATTAAAACTATTATTTTTGCTAACCGTATCTTTAATCTGAAAATGTTGGTATTCCAATTATTTCCTGAGGAAAATTAATACTTATGTCACATATGTCACATTGACTCTGAACATTAATGTACAGAATACCAAACAGGGATAAAGGGAATAAACTTTTTTTTACAAAACGCTGAAAAACGTAGAATTTAGGAGACAAAGAAAATATGTAAGCAAAAGAATAAAGAAAGCTGAAGCCCTTTTTCTTCTATTTGAGCAACAGTGAGTTAAACGGGACTTACTTCATAGGGTGTACATTGTAGACAAATATGTAGAATGATAACCAGCTGAATTGTTCTTGCTGAAACATTACAATAAAATGTGGTGATTAAGCAAAAAGACCAATAAAGGAGAATATTTGTAGCTCACGATTGAAATTAGGGGTCCTTGGTGCTCTCTGAGCTTGCTTGTTTTCTTGCAGACGTTTCATTACCCAAACTAGGTAACATCATTCCTCCTAGGAAGGAGTGGCAAGCCACCAGTTTATATTCTGGTGGTGGTGGTTTTAGAGATTCTTTGGTCTGGCTGTTTATTGTTGGCTTCTTTGGCAGTTTCTTGATTATTGGTCTGATGTTAACCTTGGAGTTAATCTATGCTGATCTGGGTGCTGATTGCTGGTGAAGTGCTTGGGTCTTTTCTGTTCCCTTTTTGGAATAATGGATTATCTCTTTTGCATGATGTTGTTAATGTCTATCTGTCTATTGATGGCTAATTCCTCAGAGTGCAAGGCTTCTAGAAAGAACCACAGAACCTTCAATAACATCTTAAAAGGAATCTTCTCTATACTAAAGAAGAAAACAACTTGCTACCCTTCCTGGACATTCTGAACAACAGAGACCACAATGGCAAACTAGAAATGCAGGTTTACAGAAAAACCACCCCTATCAACCAGGTGCTCTACTATCAAAGCAACAACCCAACCTCCCACAAGAAAAGCTGTGTAAGGACTTACACAGAATTTAGGATTTAGACGAACCCAAAAGCACACAAGCTGGAACAGTAGAAAAAGAAAACAGTGCATCATTACAGCATATTCTAACAAAATGGACATCCATGCAACTTTATCAGAAAGTCCCTGACCACACAACCCAATACAGCACAACTAACACAAACCCTAAAAAGAATTACACCAATATCTCAGAAACAGACTACTACAACCATCTGGAATCAGCATAGCACCCAAGACAATTAAAACCCTTCAAAACATCTTAAGCAAACCAAAAGACCCTGCAATTCTAGAAGAAAAAATAGGAGTCATCTACAACATACAATGTAATGATTGCAACAACCACTATATAGGACAAACACACAGAAGACTGGCAGAACACATCCATGAACACTAACTAGTGTCATAAGCCATGGTGAATTTTTTTTAAATTTCACAACATATAGACAGATTTAATCATAGTTTCAGTTGGGAAAATGTGACCATCCTAGACCAAGCCAAGTCTAAAAACCCCATGGAATTTCTAGAAGCCTGGCATTCTGACAAACTGGCCATCAATAAACACATAGTCATTAACAACATCTATAGAGATAATCAACCAGCCAAAAAGGTAACAAAAAGATCCAAGCACCTCTCCACCAGCAATCAACCCCCAGATAAGCATAGATTATCTCAAAGATTAACATCAGACCAACAATCAAATAAACAATATCCCAATCAAGAAACTGCCAAAGAAGCCAAATAAGGCAGATGTTTGGAATAGGGGATTAATTTTATTTCTGCTCTACCATCTCACTGATAAATATTGTAATAGGATTCTGATTGATTGCAACATCAGGATTGCTGTAACTTTTTAAATTGTTCAAGAGTATTTACAAAGTTTCCAACCATTTAAATTTGTATTTATTTCCATAAGCAAAAAGCCACCGGTAATGCCATAAAGTGCAGGCCTGGCCTAAACAGAGCAATGAAAGCGATTGTTTGTCTAATAATGATAAAATATACAGGATATTTCCACTGATGTTAGAATGGCTTCAACCATTACAATAAAATACAATGTTCATTGTAATTACATGATAAAATGTCCATATTATTGTTAATAAAATTGATTTTAAATACTATGATTAATGTATTGTGTTATCTTTAAGAAACAGTAGCAAAGCCTATGGCCTAAATTCATGTGTTTGAATGATATGGATATATGCCAGGCAATAACAAAAAATGATTTATGCATCTGTTTGTTACCAACTAATGACCATCCAGTTTTTTTGTTTTTTACATCCAGTTGACTTGTTCTGAGCACTACTGTTTCCCCTAGCCCAAACACTAGAAACATAAGTTCATTTAGTGACCGTTCAAAGTTACAATGGCACTAAAAAATGTAACTTATGACCGTTTTTTAGTTACAACCTTTGCAGCATCCCCACGGTCATGTGATCAAAATTCAGATGCTTGGCAATCGGTTCATATTTATGGCGGTTGCAGTGTCCCGGGGTCACTGCAATTTGACAAGCAAAATTCAACGGAGAAGCCAGATTCACTTAACAACCGGCTTACTAACTTATCAACTGCAGTGATTCACTTAACAACCCTGACACGAAAGGTCATAAAATGGGGCAAAACTCACTTAACAAATGTCTCACTTAACAATAGAAATTTTAGGCTCAATTGTACTCGAGGACTATCTTTAATGGCCTTGGTTGGATCCAGGACTAAAGCATCTTCTATATATACATAGCAGTCTTTGGTATCCCCAAGCAAAAAAAAAAATAAGGGAACTGAAGTCCCCAAGCATCTAAGGCATATCAAATTTGAGAAGGACTATTTTAAAATACATACATACATATATATACAACCGCTTTTCAGAGATCTTGGACAAATGCCTCTCTCACCGGGTAGGTATGAAAATAAAGGGGAGACTTTATAGATCCTCTTCAATAGAAGAAAAAAAATTCTAAATAATCTGATTTTCTGCTATCCAGCGATACCATCTCTTTAGAGCCATCCTCCGGGCAAGTTTGCTCGCAAGAAAAACCGCCTCACGTTCAGCCAGATTTGTTCCCACATAAACATAATCATTTTGTCATGTTTATGTTTGAGAGCTGCATGCAACGAGATGTCATTTAAACTAGTTAAAATGCATTCAAAGTGACAATAAAGTTAGTCTTAAACCTAAAGCGAATTGTTCGGGAGAGCTGAAGAAGCCGAAACTAGAAAAAAAATGAATCCACGTGCCCCAATCCATCCTCCACGTGGAATTTATTTTATTTATTTTATTTTATTTATTTATTTTCGTCAAGCATGTATTAGATAACAGAGATAAGTATAAACATAATTATGAATACATGAAATAGATACGAAAAAAGGGAATATTAGGACAGGGAGAGTAGGCAGGCTGGTGCGTTTATGCACGTCCCTTAGTTATTCTGGAATTCAAACTTGGTGAACGTGGCATCCACGCGCTTACTTGCGAGTAACGGTGGCTGCTTCTTTTACGATAACTTCGGCGTAGTCCCCACCATAACACTCCGTCCCAAATTTGGTAAGAGCCGCCTTCAAAGCTACCCCGGGCCATTCATTCAGCAATTTGGAACCGTCGGCTCAAAGGCCGAAGCGCTTTAGCCAATCCCCCGCCTCCATTGACGCGCCAGCCAATCAGAGCCGCTGCCGGGCAGCGAGCGCTAAACCGCCTCATGTGCAAAGTCAACCGGCGGAGAGTCAGTGTCGGCTTCTTCTTCGTTCGAGTCGTTTGCCCGCCATGTCTGACTGGGATACCGACGGCGAAGAGGACCAGCCTCGCGCTTCCCACACCAAGCTTCCCCCGAGCGAATGGTACTCGTTGGGGACGGCCGGATCTTCTACCCGGCCGGTGGGAAAAGAAAAAGAAGAGAAACGCGGCGGGAACAGATGGGGTTCGCGGCCGCCGTCTGCCCGCCAGTCTGGGACCTTGGAGTATCGGGCAAGAGGAGGAGGAGGAGGAAGAGGAGGAGGAGGAGGAGGAAGGCAGCGACCGGGATCGCCTCCGTTGTGCTTCCCCCTGGATAATGCTCTCGTCGGCACCGTCATAGGTAGGTAGTTGTTATTGTGGCTTGCCGCCTTTTCAATACATAACTCAAGGCGGCGAACAGACCTAATTCTCCTGCCGTTCCCCCCCCCCCATAACAATAACAACAACAACCCTGCGAGGTGCGTTGGGCTGAGGGGAAAGAGTAACTGGCCCAAAGTTCACTTAAAGGAATACGTAGTGGCACCTTTCTAAACAGGACTAGTAGTTAGATCTGGTGGGTCTAAAATCTATTGAGTAATTCCTCGGTAAAAGTCGAGTTAATGTGATGTCGGACTTAGCCCTGGTTTGTTGGTTTTATTTTATGTGTTTGGAATCACGGATCAAGCTGGGCAATGCCCTGAATCGAAGCCAAGCAAACCATGTCAGTATGATACATACCTGGGCTGAATGTGTAACCCTGGCTAAAAGGAATGAAAGTGGTTGCAGCAGGTTGTGGATGAAAAGTTAAGATTTGGATGGCTTCTTAAGCAGCTTTTCCTCACTTAGTCTTTGCTAGAGTTTGCTTTTCAATTTTTTCCTCAAATGCTAATCCGGGGATTTGGGGACCTGAATTTTTAAAACATCTGGAAGTCAGGGAGTTTAAGAAGCCTCCCTTAGTTGTATGGGCCTCAAACTTTTCTGCTTACAAAGCTTTGCACAGCTTACAAGTATTTATCTCGTAAAATTGCTTGTGATTTAGTTGATAAAAAGGATAAGGAGGACATAAGTGCTGTAGAATAATTACTAGCAAATTGATTTTATGTCTCCAGAATTAACTTCGTAGAACGTATTTGTTGGAAGATGGATGCTACAATTTGCAGTGCATTGTAGGAAGAATCATAAGATACCTCCTCCCCTCTAGTTTCATGCCCCCAGGGAAGGCAGAGAAAAACCATCCATAGAAGCTAAAGTAATCTCTGCCTCCCAGCCAGAATGGCCTCTAGTAACCCCAATTAGAAGACTGAGGCCGGCTGAATTAATGGGATTAAGGATTAAGTCAGTAAACACAAAGCCACACAGAATTTACATTCCCCACCTTTCCCCAAGGCTAGCCTTGAAGCTGACCACCATTCAGAAAACCAGATAGGGACAATTAGAATACAGAATCTAATCTAATCTAATCAAATAAACCCATCAGGCATCTCCATCTCAGGTCCAAAAGGGTATAAAAACCACTCTACTCCCCATGCCAGGTTGTCAGCTGAACTGATGCTGAATCACTTCACTTCTGATTCCTAGATAAATGGAGACCACCTTTCCTGTAGCCTGCTGCCAAATTCATTAGGTCCTGCTTCTTTCTCCTGGCTTGGAACCAGGTGTGTGTGAAAGAAATGGGTGTTGTGTGAGACTAGGCTAAAGCCACCATACATAAACGTGAAGGCAGGTTAAGAGAGGGCAAAAGCCAGGAAAAGCTCCCTCAGGGAAAGGAGAAAGTTGGGGGTTTTTTTGTTTTGTTTTTTAAAATTTAGTTTGTCAAACATGTACAAGATAATGGATATAAGTATAAACATGGACATGAACACAGGAAATGAGTACAAATAAATGGGGACAGTAGGACAGGGACGGTAGGCACGCTGGTGTGCTTATGCATGCCCCCTTTATGGACCTCTTAAGAATGGGGTGAGGTCCATGGTAGACAGTTTAAGGTTGAAGCTGTGGAGGTTTGAGGATGTAACAAACATCCTTTTTTTGTTAAGGAAACAAAAAGACAAAAATTTAGCCTGAACACATGGCAAGCCCCTCTCCAAGTCTCAAGGAGTTGGGCCTGCATGGGAAATCCTTTCCCACCAACAAAGCAATAACTTGGGGGATGAAAGGAGTCCTGAAACCTACCCACTCTTTGAGTCACATCTGTCCTTCTGGTTAGTGCCTAGTAGACTTTGGATAAATGTGGATGAGAGAGAGAGAGAGAGAGAGAGTAAGAGCAAATAGATATACATTATAATCAGTAAAAGTTTTCTGTTTTAAATGTCCATGTATTTTAAAGAACGGTTTGTGCTCAATGTTGAATTGAAAGTAATTTGAGTGTGGCAATTTTCCAGGCCTGTGAGTGAGTAAGTGAACATGAGCTGAACCTGAGAACACGCTTGTGTAACGGTTGTCTTTATTTTTTAAAAAAGCAAACCTGATTCATCACAAAGCTTATTATTTATTTATTTATTGAATTTTTATACCGCCCTTCTCCTTCCGGTCTCAGGGTGGTGAACAGCTAACTAAAAACAATTGTAGACAAAAGGTTAAAATAATTTTAAAATAATTTATAAAATTTGGCCCATAATTTAAAACATTTCAATTAAAATCAATATCAAACATTAAAACCCACATGGAGTCAGGCCAGCCTGGCTAACTGAAAGAAGTAAGATTTAAGGGCCCGCCGAAAAGTCCGGAGGTCTGGGATCACTCGTATCTCTGGGGGTAGATCGTTCCAGAGGGTGGGCGCCACCACAGAGAAGGCTCTCCCCCTGGGGGTCGCCAGCCGACATTGTCTGGCGGACGGCACCCTGAGGAGGCCCTCTCTGTGGGAGCGAACTGGCCGGTGGGAGGCAATTGGTGGCAGAAGGCGGTCCCGTAAGTACCCCGGGCCCTAAGCCATGGAGCGCTTTAAAGGTGGTTACCAACACCTTGAAGCGCACCCGAAAGTCCATTGGAAGCCAATGCACTCACGCAGGAGAGATGTCACATGGGAGCGCCCCGTCGCTCCCATAATCCCCCGCGTGGCTGCATTCTGCACCAGTTGGAGCCTCCAGGTGCACCCCAAGGGGAGCCCCATGTAGAGAGCATTACAATAGTCCAGACGAGAAGTGACGAGTGCTTGAGTGACTGTGCGTAGGGAGTCCCGATCTAGAAAGGGGCGCAACTGGCGTATCAGGCAAACGTGATAGAAAGCCCCCCTGGCCACGGCCGTCGTATGCTTTTCTAAAGACAGTCGTGAGTCCAGGAGGACGCCCAAGTTACGAGCTTTTTCCATGGGGGCCAATGATTTGCCCCCAATAACCAGCGATGGCACCAGCTGGCTATACCGGGACGCCGGCAACCACAGCCACTCAGTCTTGGACGGGTTGAGTCGAAGCCTGTTTCTCCCCATCCAGACCCGCACAGCCTCCAGGCACTGAGACATCACTTCCAAGGCATCGTATTAGTTCTAGTGCTTATAAATTCAACTACAGGTCAAATTTCTAATAGTTGTCAGTGAGCTCAAATTATCTGGCTATTTCATATCAAGAATAACATGAATGTCATAGGAAATTCATTTAGCCATTTTTATATAAATTGGCATATTACTGCTGCAACCATTTTATAAATTTAAGTAGCTATTACAAAAAAGCATTTTGTTAATTATGTGTGAAGTAGTTTTTTTGTTAAATATCAATGTTTTATTGAATTGCAGACATTTGTTCGCTTGATTTTAAAAAATTGCAGTGTTGTCAATAGCAGTATGCATGTTAAAAGATACGCATGAATCTATTTCTTTTACAACAGGTCGAGGTGGAACTAAAATTAAGGAGCTTGAAGAATCATCAGGTTGCAAAATACAGGTAAGATGTTCTAATTCTTACATGTGACAGTTTCTTTGAGATAAAAATGATCCAAGTAACTCCACAAGATACTTTGTGGTCAGTCCTAATATCCTGTCATGAAGGAAATTAAGAATTTGGGAGGAGAACTAAGCATATACATTTTAAATACTTAACTCTGTTAAATGATTCTTATGTGTGTGTAAATCTTTTAACAAGTACCCTGTTTCCCCCAAAATAAGACATCCCCTGATAATAAGCCCGATCGAGCTTTTGAGCACATGGCAATAAGGCCAAGCATTTATTTCAGGGTTCAAAAAATATAAGGTCTTATTTTCGGGAAAACATGGTATTTGTAAATATTTTAAGTCGTATTTATTTTACATCACTACAATTACAGTATGTAGATTGCTTCATTTCTAAGTTTTAATTCCTAATCTAAATATCTTGTGTTTAGGTTATAAAGGGAAATTATGAGGCTGAAGTAAAGATATTTGGTGGAAAAGATAAACAAACCAAAGCTAAAATGCTGATTGACAATCTTATTGAAAGGTATAATCAAAACAATACAGGAGAAAGAGGTACTAAAGGTAAGACTCGAAAACATGGTGTGCATGTTTATATGTAGGCATCTCAGAAAATTAAATTTATTGTTTATAATATTGAAAAAATATTTAGCCACTTTGTTGTTAAGCAGTAATAAATCGAAAGCTTGTAAAATGTATATAATAGTGGATATAAAATTTCCACCCTTCTTAGAGCTGTTGAATATTAAAAAATATATATCTTAATTGATAAAAGACTGTCTTTGGGTGACCTCGAGGTGCAATTTCTATGTGATTTTAGGGTTAGATTTGTCTTCATTTAAATTGCCTGGCAATCTGATAGGAAACTTTTGATAACTGGAGCCTGATTTTGTTTTGACAGATTCCTGTAAATACCAGGAGATTGGAAATACTTCATATGGTCAATCTGTGATTATCAATTCTGAATTCAGTAGTCCAAAACCATCAATTAACTGGGCCTCCCTTCGAGAAAACAAAGCTAAATATGAAGCCATGAAGTGGATTGGTTAGTGTAATCAGGTTTTTTTTTTTTTAATGAATGATACCTTAGTAGCCTTCAAGGTAAATTATTTATCAAAAGTCATTTGTTTTAAGATTTGGATAAACATACAGAAGGTGTTCCTTCAGATAACCTGTCTTTAAGCAATTGAAAGTTTTAAAGGTCAAAGTCAGCCCATTGACACCCAATAGAAACAGACCAGCAGTAAGCCTCTATGGTGAAATACTGGCATACAGATAGTTCTCAATTTATGTCTACAGTTGGGACAAGAATTTTGGTCGTAAATGAAGACAACATATGACTGGACTTGATTTTGCAACCATTATTATGCAAAATCAACCCAATTAAGTGGTTGATTCGTAATTCGTTAAGGGAATTACATAGTTGTTAACTGAATCCATTCTTCCAAATGGGTAAATAGTCACAGGCCTGTGGGACAATATAACCAGTCATTAATGTGAGCCAGTTGCCAAGTGCTTGAAATATGAACCTGCCCATTATGGTTGTAAGCTTTGTGACCAATCTGATTTTATAATTTTTTTAAATAATGGTTGTTAATCAACCTTTTTTTTTCTTATGGGTTGGTTTTGCTGAAAATCAGAGGTAAATGTTACTTTTTATCAAAAAGGTAAATTGACCATGGGATGCTGGAAAACAGTCATAAATGCAGTCATGTGACCAGGAGGGGGGTGGCCATTGGAACTTTAGAATGATGATGTAAGAACTCCAAAGGAGGTCCATGGTAACTTCAGACTATCAGTACCAACCATCTCACCTGCATTGGATGAAAAAGAGAGGTAGAGTTGGGTATAATCTGTAAATTGATATGAGCGTTAGCACCTAAGCTACACATATGCTTCTCTTTTGGTATAAATGTAATGCTATGTGGAAATGACCATGGGAGACAAAAGAGATAGTGCATAGGGAATGATCAGATAAAAGTGGATATAGACCACAGTTGCAAAGTGGGCAGAGAAAGAGATCTAGAAATGAATCTCCCAACGTTTTTATATAAAACAAATTTAAACTTCCGCATATTTATTATATTAATTTTTTGCAAGCCATATTAAAACATTATTTTCTCTAAAACAACCTCACTGCAGTTGTTAGATGTAACTCATGAATAGAATTTATTTTTAAAATACTATAAATTACAATGTGCTCTTGTAACAACTTTTCCGTTACGTTTAACAGATTTGCCTCCACTTGAAAAGTGTTTTTACAAAGAAGCCCCAAACATCGCTTTTATGTCACAAGAAGAAGTTGATAAGTGGCGGTAAGAATTAGGATAAGGAAATTTATGCTTTATATTTAACTGAGGACTCTTAGATATTGGGATCTGGAGTTGTTTACTAAATATTTAGTTAACACTTCAAAGATATGGATGGATAATTACCATGAAACCAAAATGGGCCATTTCTATATTTCCAATATATGTGGTATAGTAAAATGGTTTGCCTCTGTTGACTCTCCTTTTTGGCAAAGTGTTGGCATGTGCACTATGTAAGCTAAAAACTAGCCATGGAACTTTTTATTTATCAGATTTGTATGTTATTATTCTGATTAGGGTAGCTAATTAGACTAATTATTAAACTTTACTAATAATAGTACCTAGTAATACAGTTAATACAAAACATATTTATACATTCATATTACATAGTAATGAGGACTAGATATCTAATTAGCAAAAATCACAATAATTTCTCCAAAGATTATCTGGGTGATTTAAAAGTTTCTGGAAGGATAGTGTGGGTGTGGACAAGAAGCAACAGATGGAAACTACCGTATTTATCGGCGTATAACACGCACTTTTCCCCCCTGAAAATAGGGGGCAAATGATGTGTGCGTGTTATACGCCGATATAATGTTAAGAAGGGGGGGAGTGCAAACAGCAGCTACCTCGAGCAAGCCACAGGGCTCCGAGTTGTTGGAGAAGCGGGAGCAATAGCAGCCTGGACTGCGCTTTCAGCGGGCAAACAAAGCTGCCTCTGCCACGAGGAACTTTGGAGAGAGAGGGAGGGACTGGCTGTGGCCGTTCTCGCCAGCTAAGAGACAGGCTGCTCCCACAGCTGCCCCCGCCCCCGCCCTCTCTCTCCAAAGTTCCTCACGGCAGAGGCAGCGTTGCTTGCCTGCTGAAAGCGCAGCTGCCGCTTCTCCAACCACTCGGAGCCCTGCATAATAGCGCTGCGGCTTGCTCGTGGTAACTGTCATTTAGACTCCCCCCCCTTCCTCCTCCTTGAGTTCGAGCCTCGCGGCGTGGCCGAGGCGGGGTGGGATAATAGCTGCACGGATCCTCCGGTGCCATGTGTGTCCCGTGCGCTGCAATGATGAAGCGCTTTGCCAAGGAAAGCAAAGTCTCAGGCTGCTCCTGGAGCAGCCAGGAGAAGGAGAAGCTGCCAGCGGGGAGACGAGGCGCCTCAGGAGGACCGGAGGAGAGCACAGCTTCTCACTCATGGAGACCTACCGGTGGGGAAGTGGGCGCGGTAAGAGGTGCGCTGGCCGGGAAGCGGTCATGCTCCCTGGCCGGAGAGGGTTGCACAAACCTTTGCTGGAGTGAACGTGCAACCCTCTCCTGC